>JAPDSC010128244.1:479006-506091 GCA_026290005.1 Latrodectus geometricus
TATATATATATATATATATATATATATATATATATATATATATATGATTAGAATAGTATTCAATATTTATAAAATTATTTTCTATGGTAAAAGTGATAAATTTTATTTAAATTCATTGAATAATTCATCACATTTACCGAGCTTTGTAGGAATTATATATAATTCTCCATTGTTATACATAACTGATAAACCACTTTTACTGTAACACATATTCAGATAACAAATGATATAAAAATAGATATTATATGAATACATACTTTTCAAAAAAGCATAAACTTAAATATGTTGGTTGGGTTTTATGGTGCAAGGTCCAAAGATGGACATACTACCCCAATTAAATATGTTGGAATATCCATTAAAGTATCAAGATAAAACCTAAATTTCATCTAGAAGAATAATCTGTTTGCAATTACTTACATACATGCAAACTACTGCATATTATTTGTAGTTGATACTTTAAGTACTTGAAATAGCTAGAATCAGCAGCTTACTTATAACTTTTTCGATAAAAAATAAATCCTCATACCCTTCAATGAGAAACTTACTTCAAAGAGCATGATACAAAGTATGCAACTAATTGTTTAAGATACCTATTGATTTGTTTGTAAATCATATTTGATTGATTTCGATCAATAGGTTAATTTTATTTTAATTCATTTAAGAATATATTTTTAGTGACACTTTTATAGAGTACTAATAAAATTTTTAGCAATTAATTTACAACTAATTTGACAAAGAATAGTTCAGTTGTATTCAAAACTGAAATACCATTAAATACATATATTTATCTCAATGTATATATTTAAAACTTATACAAAATTTATTTACCTGTATTATTATCGAAAAACCTAATATGTCTGTCTTCATGAGCAGTGACAGTTAGAGGTAAAGTAGGATGGCATACAATACAGTTAATTTGTTTTCCTAGAGGACTGGAATCTGAAAAAATTACTTGCTATATTTGTCAAACTTTCTTACATTACATAATAATAAAAAAATAAGTAGAAAATAATGAAAACAATAACGATGTACAGAAATAGGACTCATATCTATTACTAGATCATTAAGAAAACCACTATTACACAGGATTTGTTGATTCTCATTAAGCAAATACCAGTTTTCTAAGAGTCATTAGATTTTATCAGATGTCAACATTCAAATGTTAAATAAATATAAACTGACCTATTTTTTTAGGCAAATATATCTATAATTATATATACATATTTTTTAAATATATCATCAAAGGATAATAATGTATGAAAAAACCAATTATTTATTTAAAAATGAAAAATTCTTGAGCATTAAATGAATCATCACTTTAATAAAAGCAATTATTTTTAAGTACTAAAAAATTTTTCACACAGTTCAATAAAATGTATAATAATAATAATAATAATAATTTTTTTTTAAGGTTTTAAATTTGTTTACATGATTTAATGATTAAATCTTAATCACTTAATTAATTTATTGAGAACTTGTAAGTTGTTTAAAAACAACTTCCGTTAAAATCAAAATACTTAAGCAAAACGAGAAATTATAAAAATGAAAATTTAATATGTACAATTATTATGTAATTTTAAATTAAATGAATCTAGTATTTTTTCTTCTTATTATTCAAAGCATTCATATCACTATATGGAACACACATTAACAATAAACTTTTGTTAATGAATGGAACAATTTTGTTGCAATTACTGGTGAATATAAGCTAGATGAAACAAAAACTTAAATCAGTTTTTTTTATTAGGAAAACATGGATATTTATTTCTTTCAATAAACTTATAAATAAAGCAATTATCAAATCAAGTAACCAGAACTCACACATATATACTGAAAGAAACAAAAAGGTGACACTAAGGAAAACAAAAGTACTCTCTACTAATACTTTTTAATAAAGTATTAAAATGCAATATAATTACTAAATATTTTTCTTATTTAACTCTGTAAATTAATATGTGTTATTGACTTAATCACTGTAAAAAGGACTTACAGTCAATTGTTTTATTGAAGCTATAAAAAGAAATTAATAATTTCTACTTCATAGCAACATCCTTTCTCAATGCTTTTATATAATAAAATGTTTCCTAAATTTTTATTCAACACACTATGTATATCAAAATAATAATTTAGATTTTGGTACAGTATGTGGATATCCAAATTTATAATTATCGATCAGATTCAGAAGTCACAGAGCTTTTTTATTAATTATGTATTAATTGCTTCAGTAAAATTGAAGGAAATATTTGTTTTTTTCTATAGTTAAAACACATAAAATCTTGCAGTCATTTGTAAAATAATGACAAACAGAAAAGGATAATAGTTAAAAATTCTTGGGATGTCCCATTATTAATAAATAAATTTTGCTTTTAAATGAAATCTTCATATTATAAACCCGCATCTGTACTAATTCATTTTATGAGGACGCAGCTTGAAAAAGTTCAACATACTTAACATTTTTTATTAAATACTCCCAACAAAATTAAAATTTCAGGAATTTAAATGGCGCAAATGCATCCTAACCAACATTAATAAACTTATAAAACAATGCATTAAAAATAATCGATTATTCAAACAATCAGACAGAACCAAACTAAATTGAAAGTGTATAGAACTGGATTTTGAAATCATAGATACAGGTTCTATTTAAGCAAAAAATTTAGTTATAAAGGATTCTATGAATTATTTATTTTGTTGTCATTAATATTTTAGTAATAGAGCAGTATAAATAATATCTACATTGTTATAAATTATCTACTTAATATTGAAAACCGATACTGAAACAAAACCAAGAAATAAAAATGATTATGAACCAAGAGGAAATTCATGACGATCAAAAATTAAAAAAAAATTGTTTTGATAGAGTTTACGGGAAGAACTAAAATTATTGCATTGCTAATGAAGATCTTATTTTGACAAAAGCTTGATTAGTTTAATGATAAATATTAAAATTGATTTTGAGGCTATCTGTTGAGGACATTTCTATTAATGTTGGAATTCAAATCAATTCCTCTAATTTTTTAACTACCATTTTATCAATTTTCATCAGCAAATAAATAATTAGTAAATTGCACTATAGAAATTAAGATTAAATTTTATTAACTTGGGGCAGAAATATTTTTATAAATCAGCAAAATGAATGATCTGAAAACATAAAAACGAGATTTCAAATGTCAATTTTTAAAACATCTTATAATATAAAATTATTCTTTTAAGTATAATAACGACAATGGCTTATGGGTTGACTGTGCGGTTAGTTCACAATTTTATCATCCCAAGATAAATAATAAAAGTATGTAAGTAAAACACTGTCAGGATAAAAAAAAAAAATATAAATAAAATTGTATTTAGAAAAATGAAACCAAAGTAAATGAACTGCAAACCATAAGAATGGGAAAACGTTTAACGAAAGTAAAAACCATCAAGATTGCTTTAAAATGAAATCAATTACTGAAGCAAATTTGGGTACCTTTATTCAAATATAATTTTGATACATAAAAATTATCAAAATCTTGAAATTGATCAAAATAGATAGGTATTCATATTATGATTTAAATTTATGTAAATATTACAATATATTGTAAAACATGGTACTAACTACATTTTCAATTTTTCTCATTTTTGCTGTTTTAAACAACTGTGCAGTACAAAAAAAATGGGTAACGTTATTCTAACTATCAGAATGCAAATGTTTTTCCAAAGACAAAACATATTCTATCTTAATTACCAAACAAAAATAAGAATAATAAGTATGTGTTTCCTTTGTTTAAAATTTCAAGTTTTAATAAGTTATTTGATCTCTTAATTGGGGGAAACTTATTTAGACATAGAAAATCTGCTAAGGTGAAATAGAAGTATTAGTTACAAAACTGTTAATGAAAATATATAATTTAGTGAAATAAAATATTTTCAAAGCATACGAACTATATTTTTAAATTATAAATCATAAAACTAATCATTTATGACATTCTGGCATTACTAACAAAGAATTTAAAAATCATTAAATATATATATATATATATATACAAACCTGGAGTTTGATTGCTTTCTAAACGAATAATTGGTTTACCAGTTTCTAAGTCAAATATAACTGAATTTGAAGATGTATAAGCTGCAACCATTTGTGTCATATCACAACGCAGAAAATCAACAGACGTAGGAGTCCCATCAGCTGTGAAAAAAATAAATGAAAAAATTCATATGTTTCTTTTAACTTAAATACAAATAACAGGATTTTCAAATTCATAAAATCTAATATAAAAAAATAACAAATCAAATTACACAGAAATAAATTTAGATATTTAGTAAATACAATGAACAAATAATTTTTACCAATATCAGATCCATATGTATGCAATAATGGAACTTTACACTGAGGAGACCATAGTCGAACTGTATCATCAGCAGAACATGACAACAATTGTAATTTTGAGCTATGGATTGAGAGATCCCATACTGCATCTGTATGACCCTTCAATGTGGCAGTTAAAACATTTGAATCTGAATAAAAGAAAATTATTTGAAAGAAATTGCAACAGAATAAAAATATTTAAGTGAATAAATACTTTTATGGTTTCTGCACACATTTAAAAATTGGCAACACTAATTGCACAATTAACATGTAATATAATCTTAGAAAAACTTTATAATCTAAAAAAATCATATCTTGGTAATGGGAAACGAACCCATATCCTCATATTAAATTTAACAAAGAAATAAATATTAAATTTTGCAAAGAAATAAAGTGGTAATTATATCTCAACTATTGACAATTTTCAATCAGAGAACTTAAGTTTTTCTTCCCAAATTATACATTTGGGTGGAAATCCATATGAATATTTCACACATGAGACTTTTGTCTATATTAATGCTATATCTAACTTCACAAAAATAAATAAAATTGTTCTGAATGCAACTTAGATTTGTCTATTACCTTTTGACTAACATTCACAGATGCTTTATTACACATAATTACTTAAATATTTTCATTCTCAGCATTATGTTAGGAATAACAGGAACTTATTAAATGTATAAACTATTACAGCAATTTCTAAAATTCAGTGGTTGAGCATTTGTCACCCATTCTACGAATTTGACTTGTGCATAAATGTCCATACACAAGAACGAAAAATTTCTTCAAACATCAAAGAATCTAATGCATAGAGATACACTTAAGATATCAATTTTTTAAATTGTTATTACCAGAAAATATATAAGCATTCCTTACATGATTACTGATTCAATGAAGTTTTAATAGATCTTCAGACTAAGCGGAATTTAGGATTCCAATTTATCAAAATGATTTAAAAAATATCAGGGCAGATAATACTTACAAAATTCTTCACTAAAGTTAAAATTTCCTCAAACATTATACCCATATATTTAGAAAGTACCTAATTACACGTACAAGACTTCTTGCTCAAGAGCTAAAATGTGCATTTCATAAACCCTTTAGAATAAGCAATTCTAGCCTCAGTTTAAAGAAAACATTCTTGCGGTAAAATACATACAGATTAAATCAAATTTGGTTTTATAAAGAAATGGGAAAAATTTTTTTGGAATTCAGCCTTGAAAATGTGTCAATAATAAGTAAAATTTATAATTAGTTATGCATCAAAGAACATTAAATTTAGAAAACATACTTAAGAAGTAAAAATTACAAAAAATAAGGTTACCAAAGGAATCATATGGGTCACTGAGTGAACTAGGAACATTCCAACATCTAATTGTACCATCCATACCACCACTAAAACATTGGTCGCCAGAGGTACTTAAGGCCAAACATAGCACAGGACCCCTAAATAAAAATAGAGTAAAATTGCCTTGAAATAATACTTAGAAAATATTATCAACTAGAATAAAATGTTTCGAATTGTGGATTTGTAAAATCATAACAAAACACACTTTTCTAAATTCAATATAAAAATATGAAATTAATTAAATTTATAAACAAAAATCTTTGTAACATAGGTAATTTCAAATTTTGTCAGTTTGATTTCTTGCCAAACTTTAATCTTCGCAAAACTGATGTTATAAATGTATAACATGCTAATATTATAAATGTGTAACATTATATAACTTTATAAATATGCATAGTTTTATGAACAGAAGAATTCAAACCAAAATTGTTCCAGATTTGATGGAAAAGAGTAGTAAACACACAAAGAACATTAATGCGTGCATTTTACTACAGAATTTTTGACTAATTTTATCTATATGAAAAACTTATTTTAAACATTTTTTTTTAAAATTCACAATGCTGAAATAGAGTGGCAATAAAACACATGAACGTTAATAATTTTTCCTTAAGAAACACTTAAAGTCAAATTAGTATAGAATTGCTTAATACACATTCAACTACACTTATTCAAATGTATCAGAAAGTCTGTTTAGTACTTATAGAAATACTGCTCAAGTTTTAATGTACATACCACAATACTGCTTCAATACATCTTTTAAATTTATTTTGGTCAAAAAATTATTATACAATTAAGCATCTTTAATGTTAAATCTAAAATATATTTATTGAAATAACCATTACTTTAAAAAAATATTAATTTACAGCAATTGGGTACCTAAAAATTGAGGATTTAGCATTGTTTGTTATAATTCAGTTGAGATTTAATGCTGATTTCACTATATAAATGCAGGCAATTTTAAAAATAGCAACTACTAATAATTCCTTTATTTAGTAACTAGTAACTACTAATAAATTATTAAATGAAGTGTGTTCTGTTCTTTATGGACATTTTTCAGCATTATTGAAATTTATGACACAATGATAAATCAAAAATATGCTTTTCTTAAATTTAATAAATTCAAATAACGAAAATTTCTACAAATTTAGATATAAGCATATTAATATCCTCAGAAATGAAATATAAATTGGTAGACAAATATTTTTAAATAATAAAATCTCACATCAATTAGTGATACATAGTCATATTTTAAGAGGGACAAATATTTTGCACAAGCATAGAAGTACCTTTAATAAATGATTAGTTTATAGGTTATTTTATATATTTATCTATGTATTTTGTTCTTTTATTAGGCAACTCATATTTAAAAAAAAATTTTTTTTTATAAGATCTTGAAAAATGGTTATGAAAAAACAAGAATATAGGATTTCTATTATTTTTTTTTATAAGTAAATGAAATATTCACAATTCAACTTTATTTCTTTAAACTTGCAAGATGATCATGCAAGTGTGGGATGAGATGGTTTGATTTGTTGTTCAACACTTATACTTTGATGTGACGAGTAAAATCAGGACCTACTGTTTAAAGTCAAGTCTAAACACATATAAGCATCCAAGATGGGATTCAAACTCACAAACATTTGACTCATTCTAATGCTAGAATTCTAACCATTTGGTTGCCAACTTAGTGAAAATATGGTAGAGTTGAATATTAAGGTTTATATATTATATATAAAAAAGGCACTATAAAGGTGCTTCAATGGTATATGTAAAAATGCACTATAATATATAGTGAAACATAAGTATTGTTGGACAATTACAGATAGTTGAGCGACACAATGTCTCTTCAAGCATGTGAAGGAAATGTCATATGAGAAAATAAATAAATTATAAGATTGGAAATTTATGATACTCTACAATAACGAAACTGAATATTCCTTACTGTTACAAGTGTCAGATGCATGAAAAAAGGACCCCACTGAGAATTGAATAAGAGGTATTTCTGAGAGGGATCAATAAATAGAATAATAAGACTAGATAAAAACAAACATCTCTTCTGCATAACTTTAAGACAACATGCTGTAGTGCACTCTAGTACAATATTAGAAAATATCTAAAGAGCCAATCAGCTGCATGATGGTATTTGTGCAGTTCTTTTATGGAGGAAGCTGAATCATTGATGCTTTTAGTTACAATGAACCCACCAACCGCTAATGGCTTGCAATTCTTTTATGTAAGTCAATAATATTTTTATAAATGCTACTGAGCTGAATGTCTTTTTCACAGAATCTACATATTATCTATCATACTTGGTGAAGGTCAAGCATTATAGTAAGATCTAATATTTTATACTATGAGTGATCTTATCCATAACTAAAGTTGTACTTAGCAATGATTGATACAACATGGAAGTTCCTCCAAGAAATTCTATTCCAATAAGAAATACCAAGAAATTATAAGTTATATTCCAGCAAGCCAATACAATTTCAAAATGCACAGTTTTTTTAATGAATGTCTCACAAAGCCACAATAAAGTGAACTCTAAACATTCCAAGCACTAAACATGTCCAACGATACATTAGTTGACGACAATAGAACATGAAATATTGATGAACTTCGCTCTTAGAAGCCCTTTAGAGTATCATGATAAATACAATTTAAATACCATGATGCTGCAGTATATAAGTCTAATCACTACAAATATTAGTTGCATAAGACAATGTGATTTGCCATATTATTTTTATTACAGTTTGTAAATTAAATTAATTTTAACAACATATGAAAAAATATTTTGTATTCCTGATGATTCCTTCAATGTTGCATCATTAACAAATAGCAACATATGAAAATTAGAATAATTCAAGTGATGTGAACTGAGAAATTGAATGAAAGATATAATCAATAGCTGAAAATTTTTAAATGTCACAATGATTTCATCAAATAGCTATATGTAAGACATATACACACACATCCATAGTAAAACTAAATTCAAACTTTCTGAAACCCATGAAAACTTTAGAGTTGCTTATTAATTCAAATCAGTATGTAAAAAGATTAAAAATGATAAGCAATTTCTTAGATCTTAGACAAGAAAGATTCTTAGAAATTATACTTACCATCTTGTTCACAAATTAAAAGTCAATTTTCAAATTTAAGATATCAGTTACTATTAATTTAAAAAGAATATTGTTTTTTTTTTTTTAAATTATATATTTTTTGTTTTAAAAATCTTATTTTTGTAAAATAAAAGAGGAGAATTTCCTTTATTATTTTTTATCATCTGAATAATAAAGATTTCTAGTTTTTGAAATTACTAAATTGGTTACTTTAACAGTTAAAAAATTAAAATATTTTCTAAAGAGCTTTCTCAAGCTTCACTTAAAATTAAAATCATAAAATTTATGTTACGAAAAGCAAGCAAATTCTTTTCTTTGACTTTTAAAATATTAATTCACTGCAAATATAAAAATATTCATAATTATGCAAGATACTGATTCCAATAATAAAAAATAAAAATAAAAAAAAACCCATTATGGAAAATATTTCGGTTTTAACAATTTTAATTATTTAACAAATACAAAACGAAACAAAAAATAAATTTATGTCAGTGCACATACTCAACTTATCATATCTGAAAAAATTCTATAATACAATTTATTTAAATACTATCTGTATGTGTACTTTAATACTATATAGATGCTCGATTTTATAAAACTTTAATTTATGACTAGCAGCTGGTCCTTAATCATGATCCTATTGACACAATGATAATTTTAACCCTTATTACTCTGAATTATTTGAAGACTATTATTGTATTAAATTAAGCAAATAATGAGTCTCACTTGTGAAATGTACCCAAAGGGTTAATAGTTATTTTCCAATTAAAAATGCGAACACACTTTTATAAGTCTTGTGTTTTTTTAAACACTTTTTTTTTCTCACTGAGAAACCTAGATTTTATTAGAAAATCATTAAGGTCTTCTAATTTTGGATAACAGCACTTGTCACATTGAAGACAAGGATATATTGAAGTAACTTGTGTCGAAATTCTACTTTCTTTAACTTACATTTCATAGCCCTTAAACGAGAACATAATCAACACATTCTAGTTTAAATATCATACAGTACTTTTGAAAAGAGTTACCTTGAACACAGAATTGCGATAGGTTTAAAACCTAGCAATCTAGGCCCAATGCACTTGCCAATATGTGCATGGAATGATGTTAAAAACAGCTAGAGCATTTCAACATGCAGGCCATATTTAAGATATCACAATAATTGAAAAAAAGAGAATTTAAATGAAGATTATTCATACATGAATTCTGCAAAAGAAGTCTACTCCTAATAAAGAAAAGAAATTTCTTTGAAGGATGTTTGGTATATGGACCTAAATATCATTTGCATGGACGTGGTATCAGATGATTTTATCGAAAGCATAATATACGGGAATAAAAAAAAAACCCTTCAGCTGTTGAACAAGAAAATGAGGAGTTGTAACAATAATCTGTAAAATAAATATGAATATCTCATGACTGATTTATGTGACTGAAATACCTTCATAACTAAATTATTTTCATATTGAGAAAATGTATTTAAAATAAAGTTTTAACACAGAAAAAAATTACACAATTTTTCATGAAATAAAATGGAAGTAAAAATAGTTTTTAAGTATACTTGTAAACATTTCTCATAAAATGCAAAGTTATTCTTTTTTTGTATAGTACTTTAAGAATAAACAAAGCAGTTTGCTTTAAAAAAAAAATTTAAAGCAAATTGTTTTTTTATTCTAAAAAATGTTAACTAAAGTGTTCGGAACAGTTTTCAATTTTATGTACAATCTTATATTTCTTTAGTAGTTGTAAGAACTAGCCTCTGTTGTATAATACTATGAAATAGCAAAATATAGAGCAATTGAGAGTTGGGTTTTGTGGCGCAAGGTCCAAAAAGGACAAGCTGCAAGAGCAATTGAGAATCTATTATAAGAATGTAAAAAAATCAAATGGAACATAAAATAAGTCAAATAACATAAATATTTTGCTTCAGAAACATTAAATAAATACTTGCTTTAACTTAAGCCCTACATGCACCTCAAGGAACAGATACATTGACAAAATAAATTAAATTATTCTTTAACTTTTTGTGTTGTTAATACTACATACCATTTCTGTTCATAAACTTCATACAACAATAAAGATCCACAAATAAAGTTTATATATATATATATATATATATATATATATATATATATATATATATATATATATATATATATATATAGAGAGAGAGAGAGAGAGAGAGTGAGAGAAAATCAAACTATATTTCAAGAGAATTAATTCTTAAATTTTGTTCACATGTTTACAAATATATATACTATTTAAAAGAGCTTAAAATAAAAGTTGATGTTATTTTTAGCCAGAAAGCAGAAAATATTTTAAAGCAATTTTTTTATGCAGGAATATTTATTGTAATTAAAATTACCTCATAAAAAAATCAATAATGCTCCAAAGGAAAATAAAATTTGAAATTTTCGACTTTGTAACTACACAAATACACTTTACTTATTACTCCCGGTCAGGAATAATAATAATAAGTGTATTTGCGTAATTACATAGGAATTCAGTTAAATATTAAACAGTTAAATACATGAAAAGAAATTTCAAGAAATTAATGAAAACTTACATATGTGCCCTAAAAGTATAAACTGGTTCCACATCCAACGATGCAGTTCTGAAAAACATGAATTAATACATATTTGTTTGATGACAATTTAAATGATTTAAAAATCAACAAACATGAACATAAAAAATATTCACTTTTTTGCAGGTACTGTTTTTTGTAAATTCCATAGTTTTAAGGTGTGATCTTCAGAAGCAGTAATTAAAACGGGTTCAACAGGATGAAATGCTAGTGCTCGAACTCCATCAAAGTGACTAAAAAGATAAGAAGCATTAATGAAACAACAAGTAATTATAAATAAAATTATGTAACTTCATTCACATAAAATTATTAAAATTATAATATGTAGTTATGTTTAACAAATTAATTCATAGCATACAGAAACTAAATTAGGACAGTTTGTACATAATAAATAAAAATCTTTTGTTTATTGTGTGCAAACTGTCCAAATTTAGATTTTGTGATACATAAAAGCACAAGCTTTATCAGGCATTTTAAAAGCTAAAAAAATGCAATAGTGACAGATAAATAAAATTTGTATATTCAATCATATAAAGGAAAATTTTGTATGAATTAGATTATAAATGGAAAAATAATAAAACATCTGCACTAACCAATTTAAAAATTCGGAAGAAAAAACTATAGTTCAAATTTAAAAAAACTGGTAACTTTAAATGTCCAAAATTTAGTTTTGGACACAATCTGTGAAAATCGCAATATTGATAAAAAAGTGTAAACTAAATGAAATTTCTAAATTTTATGTAGTTTGTATATTTTCTGCACAATTTTTCAGGGTACCGAAATTGGATTCATAAATGATTACTGTTTTTGAACACTTTTCTATTTTGATGGCAACAGTAATCCTTATAAATATGAAAAAATAATGAAAGATGATTCTTCGGAAGAAAGTTTGAGTTGTTTGCTTGTAAAGTAATATATCAATTAAAAGGAGCAAAAAGTTCAATCAAGTAGATATTATCAATTGATTCTTTATCAGGAAATTAATTTCAATGCAACTAAAACAATTGCTTCTAGTTTAAAAATAACAATTATCATTTTAATACACCGAGGAATATATAAAAAAAAACATCGTTGCACAAAAAGTGGCTGTAAATTGCAACCATTTTTCAGTTTGTATGCTAGTAGTTTCTGGGGGGGGGGGGGGGAATCTGAATTATCTATCTTTCAGGTATAATTTGTAACAGGTCTAAACTGATAGAGGATAGCTAGCACAGATGCATGTTGTGTATTAAAACAAAAATTTGGAAGATGTATAACTAAATACATTTTAAAAATATCAAATAAAAAGGTCTCAAAATGTGCCAGCATAAAGAAAAAATTGCTGAAAATAGTACACAATACAAATAGTTCGATTGTCTTACCTTCGTAAGGTATATTTTGCATTCCAAGTTTTTCTAAATGCTTCTTTAGCTGAAGAAATCTATATAAAATAAAAAGCTTCAAATATTAAGAAAAGTATTTACTAATAAAAAATAAGTTATTATAAATGAAAACAAGATTAATTATGCAACTTTTCAGAAAAAACCAATAAGCTTTTGATATATCACAAAATAATCTGATTAATGATTAAAAATAAAAGTCTATGGAAAAGATTTCTATCCTAAACTTGTATGATTGATAGCTATTGACACACATTGCAAAATTTTGCTTTACATTTGACTTTGATAAGTAAAGAAGAAAATATGTTTGTATAAATATAAATTTGTGATGGTAGATTAATTGGATAAATTCATCTAAAGATCGTAATATATATTGAGTTTCAAATAATAGTCTCAAACTTATTACATGAAAACTTTGATTCCTATCTTTATGTGTACCAAGTCTAAATCAGTACACAATATTTTCAAATCAAGCATATAATTAAGAATTTTTAGTTTTGGATTGAAAGTAGTATGTTACCACATTTAAAGCAAAAACCATTCTGAAATTTGTTTTAAAAATGAATTTAAAAAAATATGAAACATCTATTCAAAATGAATAATTAAAGTTATCTTTTTTTGAATAAATTTACCTTTTAGTGTACTTTTTCAAAGTTTTCTACTAAAGGACAGCAGTTAATGTGCTGTTCTCATAAGAAATGATTGCAACTTTCTGTATTTTCAGAAAAAACTAAATGAAATAACTATTCTAAGCAATACATTAATTGACTTCCAAGAAAAAAGTTACTTCAGAGAAACATTAAATAACAAGAAAATTATCAGGCATTTGAAGGTTATTTATTACAGAGCAGTCTAACAGATATGTAGTTAAATTTTACTATACACAAGAATATCTTCCTAACTACACATAGCAATACTCTAACATCTCAAACTGATGCTATAATTGGAAACACCATATAGCAACCCATTTACAATTTTAAATTTCTCAAACTAATTAATTTTAGGACGGAAAAATTTTAGACTTCACTAGTTAAATGCAAGAATATTTTTACTTACATCATAACTAGTATCAGCTTCATTGTTTACTGTCAGACTCGCAAGCTCACCAAGTCCTAAGCAAGCTTCTAATGCATCATCTTCATTTCCAGGAGCACCAAGCAAAGGTCTACGAGAACCTGGAGGAAATGATAAAGGTGTGCTACCTTGTACACCTAAAACCCAAAACAAAATTTTATGCTAACAAAGTATTCAATAACTTCAATAAAGTGGCATTTAAGCAATCTTTACACACTGAATAAATGATTTTACAAAATGTTGTGATGTAATACAATAAATTTTAGACACTTTTATCATAGTCAATTATTCTCATTACATAAAACAAAGGTATAACAATTAAAAAAATTTTATAAATATTTTTAAAATAAAAAAAAGATAATAAACCAAATTACTATTAATGCCTAATCACAGCTTTTATGAATGTGATAAGCTTGTTATATGTTATGAATATTTACCACAATGAAACTGAACATAATTTATTAAAACCTTATTGTAAATTTTTATGTCATGATTTGAGATACAGGTTGGTTACTCAACAGTAATTTAACACTCTAAAAAGAGATTACATTGGGAGCAACAGTTTAAATTGAGCAACAAACCACAACAGACACAGTCCTAGATGGAAATTGAACCTATTAACTGTTGAAGCAAAAGTTAGAGCATTATCCATTCAGCTGCTAACTTGACTTTTGAGATGATATTTGATCAATTGAAAGACCTTCCATACATAAGGAGAATTATAATCATTGATCAGTTATTAGTTGCATCAGCAAACTATGGTCATGAACACAATAATTCAACAAATTATATTAGACTTAATATTTCAAAATCATTATGAAACAGAAAGTTTAAGATAACCAAAGAGTTAACAAATAAATAAATCCAAGTTTTCTGGTTTTATGCTTTTTAAAACTAAAAATATAAGAAATGCCTTAAAACAAAATAGACAGTTCCTTAATTTGCATCACACATTTGATGAAAATATTTTCATACGAAGCACGATATTTGGTTAACATATTCCTGATATTAAACAAAAATAATTGATAATGCATAATACATTTTGCATAAAGAAATAGTTATAAAATCCGAAGAGTTCTTTTTCTCAAAAATTGTGGTAATAAAGTGAGATTGAGCATTGTAATAATAGTAAAATTCAAGTCAGCATATGAAATTTTATATCATTTAAAAATTTGGAAAGAAATACAGAGGGAAACAGGAAATCAAACTATAGAGTTGACAGTATTTTGACTGAATACTTCACAGGGCATTTGGAATCAAGAGATTTTTTAAATTTGCAGAAATTTTATTTACAATTCCTAAAATCTTTTATAAAATTACAATTCTTACACAAACATTATTAAAAACCTAATATATTAATTAAAAAGAATTTGGAGATTGTCATCCTTTGTCTATAACTGACCTAAAATGGCCTGCTTAGTACCTGTACCATTCATTTAGAATCAAATCTTGCAATGCTCCTATTCACATTCTAAAGGATAAGAAATACTCTAAAATCTCAATATGTAAAAAAGACATTTACATATTGAGATTTTAGAGTAATTAAATAAATCATTTACTAAATCTTATTCAAACATCTAAATATGGGACACATTTTCATAGCTGTTAACTTCTAAAACTTATTATACACATATATGAGTACCTGCATGTGTGAGCTAGCCTCTACATGATTCTGTATTTTTTAATATTATATATTCAAATTATAATAATTATATATAATAGTACTGTTAATAAACTTTATAATTTCATGATTAATAACAATAATATGAATAGTTATTTATATTTAGTCTGAAGGTAAGATGGATGCTCATTGCTTTATACTATAGTAAATACCTTATAAATAGAAATTTATCAAAGTTTTTTTTAAGCATCCATATTTAAGGGCCTGGAAAATTTCTATTAATCCTTTATGGATACAGAAAAAACAGAAACACAAACTTCACTTCAAATAATTTCATATGCTTAATATCTTTCAAACTTCATTTATCTACTTTAGAAGTACTGATCAGTGTAATGAACAATTAGTGTTATACCTTAAAATATAGATTAAGTATATTCCTAACTCTACTGGAAAAATTACTTTGCTTTTCCTTTAAAAAATGCAAAAGCTACTAATTTGGACCAATAGATTTTTACCCTGTAGATTGCATTTTTTACTATGCAAAGTGAAATTACTCAAGAACATTTTACAGTAAGCTTAAGTGTGAAAAAGAGAATAAAGTTGGGGAGGTTTTCAAATTCTTATTTAGAAATTGAATATTATAAGGTAAAAAACATGGCTTTTGCTTAATCTTTAGTTAGCGTTAATATATTTATGTTAATGCATTGAAAATGTATATTTCAGAAGCAACAAATTTTAAGATTTTTATACCAATGTGTCAAAGATTTGAACTTTTAAGGAATGGGGCACTCTTATTTCATGCAACTAATAAATATCTGCTATATTAAACATGAATTTAAAAAAGGTCATACACACTTAAATGTTGTTCGATAAATATATTTGTCTAGATTTTACAGCTTCTTCCTCAGCATTTAACATACATATTTCACTTAAGTGATTTGCACTCAACTTTCAGAAATTAAACGATTTTGATTGCAAAGAAAATAAGAAACAGACAAATTTTAACCAATAAAATAATGCGTAAACATCTTAAAAATAGCAAGGAAGTGAAACAAATACTTAAAGCAAGTAATCTG
The DNA here is from genome assembly GCA_026290005.1 of Latrodectus geometricus. NCBI lineage: Eukaryota > Metazoa > Arthropoda > Arachnida > Araneae > Theridiidae > Latrodectus > Latrodectus geometricus. Next base: position 495,550 of record JAPDSC010128244.1, read on the forward strand.
AAAAGTATAAAAAATAACAGGTACATAACACTTAAGAGATCTAAATATAAGAAAATTAATTAGCAAAAAATCTTTTGTTATTTACTTAAAGGTGCAAAGCAATTTCATGTATCATATGAGAATTTTATGAAGTATTTATATATATAAAAAAAATACTGAATATATTTTCCCTTAAATTTTTTTAAAATTAAAGTAGTTGATTTAGTCACAATCAAAAATGTTTACATATTGACAAATTTTAGTGCATACCTATATTTCTTCATTATGCAAAACCTGTGACAGTTACTTTACTTACAACACTAGTGACCATTTACATAATAAAAAACATCTATTTATTTAAAATAATCATTTATTAACTTAAATCTCTAAAATCAAACCATTGGAAAGGAATTTTAAAATCAGATATCAATTTCATTAAATTAAAAATGGTAAAACCTTTTTTAAAAAATGAAACATAAAACTATATATAAACAGTTTTATTCTCTAGTTCATTTTTATTCATAAAAATTTAAAAATGAAATTATTTTAATTGGAAAACAGGAATAATAGCATCATTACCACATATCAGTTCATAAACAATGTTGTTACATTAAAGAGCAACACTGAATATCTTATCATCTACAGATATGATAGTCTTTTATTAATTTTAAAATGTATCATTATACTAAGTGCTCCACAGCATTTGTGCATTTATCCATTTAGACATGAATGAAAAAGAAAACTGTTAGTTGGCAAAGATTAATTTCCAAGACATTCAGCTTTTCAACAAATAGTTTCATTGATATTTTCATAGAATAACAACTCTCTAAAATTAGTTGCGATTTTAACTTATTAAAGATTAAAATTAATTATGAGACAGATGTTCCTAGGCGAATTAATATGGCTGGGATGTCACAACCAAATGGAGGTGAGAAATTAAGCTGACAATAACTAATTCATATTTCCTTTTGGTACCAATATAATAAAAATATATTCATTTCATACACAGGATATTTCAGAAACATAATAATTTTTCTAATAAAAATCTATCTTCAGATTTATTGAGAAAAAACATAAACCCATAACATTTATTACATGCTTGTATAATTCTACCATTTAACATAGATTTGTAAATTGTATGGTTAAGCTATATATGTTGGCAGCTATGGACTTCAGATCAAAAGCCCTACATCAATAGCAATAAAACTCATTTTAATTATCATTAAACACAAAAACAAAAATTTAAGCAGTAATATATGTATATCAAATTTCCTCTGAAACAAAAACAAAGAAGGAAATAGGTAATTACTTTCAGTATATTATAAAATAAATCTTTTTCATTATTTAATGAAATTTTCCTCAAAAAATTAGACTTTATATTTATCTTTTCTATATCTGTAGAAATAAAGAACAGAATTTCTGATATTTTACTTAGTATCCTTTAAACAAAGATACTTCATTATAATAATATGAAGTATCCTGTTATAATGGCACAGCTAACAGGAACTAGTTACCTGTTAGTTATGACATTATAATAGGATTTCAAAAATTTTTATTGAGAAAATATGTAATATGATTTGTGAATCGAAAATAGTGCAAAAATTATATTTTGTATAGTACCACCTAATGAACAACATACCTACAGAGCGAATGTAAATGCTCCATCTTTATTTTATAAGATCTTCGTTTTAATTTTGAATACACATGATCAATTGCTGAGATTGTTACAGAATGAAAAGATTATCAAGTGTAAGGAGCAGAGTGCTACAGTGTTGCTGATGTTTAGTATTTGTGATTTTGTATTTTTTAATGTAGTGTTTTTTTTGTGTTAAATAAATTTATTTGGTTCAAGTCTCTAGTGTCACTTTACATACATTACAATAGTTATTAACAGTCAACTTTTTACTGATCAGCATAGAATTATTTAAAAACTGTATTTTAGTGCAAATTTAATAAAAGTAAACATAACACAGTAAAATGGCAAAATAGAAAATTGTTCATAAATTTTGTCAGAATTTTAATATTTAGTATATTTTAGAACAAAGACAATGCTTTAGAAAGGAATAAAAGACTAATGTAAAATAATAAACAAATGATTTAGAGAAGAATATAAAATAGTCTGTAGATCAAAATAATGAAATTCCCTTGACAAACATTAAAATTCCCAATATGAAGAACAATCATGATTACTAATTATAAAAACACTTTACTATGTTAAATAATTTAATGAATGTTCATGCTATGTTCACATAAATATCTATATCTTCATAAGTTTAAATAAAGAATTAATAATAGTTTCAATAAAAACATGATCAAACAATGATATATATATACAATAAAAACAACTAGGCCTTTAAAAATAGATATATCTCAAGGAAGTTAAAACAAACAGTATAATTTAAAATAGCTATAATTGTTAACAAACTGATTAGTAAAACTATAAAGCTCATAAGAAACAAGAAATTTCAAATAAAAAATGAACAGTTTTAGAGCATATTGCTCCAAATGCAGAGAAAGTAGTTGTTAAAAAGATTAAGAACAAATATTTAACAGCAATAAATTCGAAAAGTTTAGTAGTTTAAATGGTAAAAAAAACCGTGAACCCAAACCTTTCAAGCATTTGTAGTAAGATTAAAAAAAAAATTAAATTGTTAGGTTTTCTTTTCAGCATGGCCAAACAGAACATACCATTTTCGTTTGAATCAACTTGGGTACTGCTGTGTGGTACTCCAATATTCAAAAATGAATTCAAGCCATGTCCTAAACCAGATAAGGAACTCAGAGCTTTTTCAATAGATTTACTGCTATTAACATTAGCTTCAATGTTGGCATCAGTCTTGGCTTCTATAATCCCAGACGTTACAGAGTTTCCTGACAAATCATCTGAGATTATCAGATCTCCATCTGCATCTCCATTGGATAAGCGAACAAGCATTGCCTGAAGTGTGGACCTTTTAGGTCCTACAATTAACATGCAAGAAGGAGACAAGAGAATAAAAGTTGATAAAAATTTACAAACACGGTGGGCAGAAAAACGAAATAGCAAACAAAATGCAATCACACATAACATGCAGTACAAAAAATAATAGAAACAAATTTGCATTTATAAAGGAATGTAATTTCTATGTAAATGAAACACAAAACAGGTTCAAATTAAAAATAAAATATTTAAATTTTTGACTTACAGGCATGAAAGTTTAACATTATATGAAACATTAAAAAACAAAGAAATCTAAATAACTAAATTAAGAAATAACTAAGGAAATTAAAAACAATTTTTGATTTTGTGAAAAGTTTCGCGCATTAAACAATAAAATGGACATTTTCTTATTTTTATTACATTTACAAATAATGTTGGCAATATATAATTAAATTTTAAAATTGAATTTTCACAAACTGTCACATAGTAAAAAAAATCATTAATTCCCCAGAAATGTGTCATTAGAATACAATATATTCAAAATGTGTGAAGTAGAATACAGGAAATGATTAACATGTATGCAATAAATACATTTTCTTTAAATTCTACACTTCAAACATTTTATAAATCCCATTTTTCAATGTTTTTTTTATTATATCCAATATATTATAATTAAAAACTTAGTGATACAGTAGAATAAGGTTCAAATATTGATTCATATTTGATTTTATTTTAAGTCAAATAATAGTTTGTAAATTATTTCTAATACGAGAAATAAAATTGAACTAATAATTAAGAGATACTTAAATAAATGAAACAATAGCATATAAAACCAAAAGAATATTTGCAAAAATAAAATTTCTTTGCATTCATTACTTTTACAAACTATTTCATACTTATTATTTTCAGTATACAGCACTATGTAATCATTCAATATAATACTGATGACAGAAGAAAGTATTTGAAAACTAAGAAATGCTAGACCAATGTCTAGCATTTCTAAGTGACAAAAAACTGATGCCAAAGTACATGAAAAATACACAGGAATTTTCCATTCAAAATATAATTAATATTCCATTACAAATCTAAAAGAATCTTTGATTTTTCAGAATCAAATATCACAAAATAATAGCAAATGTGTAAACTTTTTTAGGGCACAAGTTAAATCAAATTTTTGTTTTCAATTTAAACTAGAACTAGTGATTTCATGGAATAAAATTCGGGATTTCAATATGAATGTTAAATGTATTTTTGAATCTGTTAATTAATTTTAAGATAGAGTTTAATACAAATTAGGATATACCATAATTCTGATATTATCTTCAATAACTACTATTTAAGTAGAAATCAAATCTCACTTTTTAAGAGAACTACAAAAAATAATAAATTATCATACAATATTAATATTAAAATATTTCCTGCTCAAATCTGAAAAAATGAAGCATATGAAGATATAAAAAATAAACACTGATTAAATTTGTAAAATTATCTGTTTGTGAGCTATTTTTAAATTTAATTGAGTTCCAATAGAAAGTCTGACAAGGTATCTTAAAGAAGCATTTAAAATCTCCTTCCCTAAATCTGAGTATTCAAAACTTTTTGTACAAGCCATATCAATTTTTAGATTCATTGACCCCTTCCGGTACGATTTAATAATGAAAAAGTGTGCAGAAAATAAACCATTTAATTTTTACCATACCTGTTAGTTTCTATTGATAGTATTTTCCAAAAGATCACATTCAATACTTCATCAAAAATCTCTGATGGCTTTGGATTAGCACCTAATTTTTGCATAATCAGAGGGTTTACACCAGTTATTCCTGCAAATTTTTATTTTTATTTCAAGCACATTATCTATTTTCTTTCAACATCATTTTCCCATGATGTGCCTGTGATTCCAGAAAGTTCCTTATCATCATCACTTATTAGTCGCCTAGCATGTTTTCTTTCTTGGTAATATTTCACTATCATTATCTTGATTATCAGTATCAGGCAAGAGTACACTTATTTCTTCTGATTCTTCATAATGGCTCCAATCACCTTGATCTTCCTAGTCTGCAAAACTCTTATCCTTTATGGTATTTACTATACAACACATTTTTCCTTTACAGAAATATATATTGACCAATGCTCACACTAAATTTTTAGAAGAATGAAATCTTACAAACAAACAATTCGGCTGTGACTTGTACCAAGTAATTCTAACGGTAAACAATATCTGAAAGGATCTGTGATATTTCCACAAGTAAAAAAGGTCATGCCAAATTCAGTACACTGGAAATTTTAAACTAAATTAATTATCATATTCAACAGTATGTATGATGAGTGTAGCTAGTCATTGTGCGATATGGCATGAAAAACCAATGCCGAGCTAGACTCGTCATTTTACAGGAAGGAGTTGATTTAAAATTACCATTGTTTTTGTGTTTTAGCAAACACAACAGATGAAAATATATGAAAACAAAATGAATCAACAATTGAAAGAACATTTTAAAACAATGCTGCATTTAATGTTTTCCTAATGATTGAAAAATCTTATTTTGGAAAAGTTTATATTATTTTTTTAAAATTTTATTATTTATATATTATTTCATAAAGCTTTCAATATTTTTGCATTAAAATGATTGAAAACTTTAATTTTAAAAATGAAAAATAATCTGTTTCAATAGCAGTATGACTTTTATAGCAATGATAAGATATGTTAAAATACATTGAGCATAGAATACTGTAATTTGATTAATTTGTGTTGATAGATACTTTTTTTTTTGCGATTTTCAGTTAGGCTATTTGTAGTTTAACGAAATTTCCCCGGTTTCTTTATTTTGCCCATTTGTTTCCCCCCCCTATTAATTTGATTTCTAAATGCAATAAATAAAGTAATAATGTAATTATATTAATATAACATTTAAATATTATTTAACATTCAAAAACAGCAAAATGTTAGTCAAATAAATCATTTTTCATTATATCTCCATATATAACTGCCACTAGTAGAAGTTAAGCAATTCCCGCATGAAGCCAAAGAAGGTTTCGTTTGTTTGTTGTTCACGAGAGTTAAAAAAATTTTTTAATACCTAATTTAAAGTAAATTCAGAGTGAATAAGATTATCTATGACCAAGACAGGAATGAAATGAATGGTTAAACTGAAGGCATGAATGAGATCCATTTTGCAGCCAAAAATATTAAGTCGTATCAGGAAATGAATTTGGAAATATCATGACATAAGGTAGATTTTCCTCTTTTAAGTAATAACTTATACATAATATTATTAGAAAGCTGAAACTGATGTACGTGATTATTCTGAGGAAAATTCAGCAATCCACATATGCAATTAAATCAGTAAACAAGGAAGGCTTATTACATACATGGTGAGGAGTTAATAATCAGTAGAAAGCTTACTTACAAAATTTGAGGGTTATTTTCGATTAAACCTATCATCAATATTAAATTAAGATCACTTGAAAATATAATTTGTTATTACTTGCTTATTTTATCCTTTGTAACATTTAGTGGACAAGCATCCTTTAATTGCAAAATGGAATTTTTAATACGTAAAACCTAATTTTATTTGGAGATTAATAAAAATAATTTATTTCCGGAAGTGAAACTCAAAATACAGCAGGAAATCATAAAAGATAGCAACTAAAAATATGTATATCTATTCATTTTCTACATGAAACATTTTCTGAAATAAATCACAAAACAGTTGCAATTTCAATAAAAAAGTTATTGTGCCAATATTATTTACTTTAGTAGCATGCTGGTATTAGTAACATTTAATCCAAACTTATGCAAAAATAATAATTAAGCAGAGTAAACAGTAATTAAGCAGTAGAATAAATTCCTGATCTTCATGTCAATAAATTTAACAGAGCAGTCACCACCAAATGGTTAATATTTACAATAAGAAATTTATGATAATTCATTTAAATTAGCAGAATCAATTGCTTATTTCCAAAAGTACCTAGTCACCCAAGCAAAATGGGAAAGACAGGCATCTTATAATTTAAAACTATTCTAACTTACTCTGGGAGGAGGTTTTCTTGGATTTTCTTTCTTTATGATATGCTTCCATCATGCAGGAAATCATTTGGGTATTTGAACCCCAGGCTTCTTCAGAGGGATCCTCTGACTGCTCTGTTATAAAATGACATGATCAGGAACAAGCAGTCAAGACATGCTGAGAATCATGTGATACGACTCATGTTGTAGGTTAGCAAGAAATTTCTTTAAATTACAACTTTTTGTATACAAACATATTGATACTATTATCTCAGGAAAAACAAATCGAAATTTGAAGGTAATAAAAAATTAGAAGATCAACCAAATCATGTAACCCAATTCAATAACGAAATAAAATGCATAATTTTTTAGTAATTTCTTCATCTATAGCTTTTTGATATTTTATCTTTATCTCAGAAGTAAAATTTTGAATCATGTTTTGTTTAAAAATTTAACAATAAAAATTCACATTTTCATCCAGTCATTATACACTACTTTGACAAGTGAAAGATAAAACTTCAAAAAAGTAAAGCAAGTCAAATCACTTAGAAACAGAATCTTACAAAATAACAAATTTTATCACATTTTTCACAGAAGTTCATGGCAAGAATTAGTGTTTGTAAGCATATATTTTTATAAGCAGCATAAAACAGTGTCATATAAAGATTTAGCATACAGAATTGAGAATTAAAAGGAATTATTCAATTATGAGTATCAAAAATGTTATACAATTTTTCATCTTACTACTAATTTTACTAATTTTTCATCTTGGGCACTACAGCAGAGAACAGGCCAAGGCCCACTTAATAAGTTTCTGTCAACATAGAAAATTGACTTTTAGTCAACAAATGATATCATGATTCTACAACATTTTGATATTTACATTTTTTTTTAGCACTTTTTAAGTAGAAAACTAAATCAAATGAACCAGCCCTTTGTAAAATGGAACTTTAGTAACCAATTATCTTGCAGCAATTCAAACAATGTTAATAAATACTAAACATAAAATTTTAATTAATGTAAATATGGTTGTAAAATAGTAACAAGTACATATATTGTATGCAAATATACTTGTAAATTATGTTTTAAATTTATAGCAAATTAATAAGAAAATTATTAGAAAACTAAATATCTTAGAGGCTCAAGTGAAAATAATCAAAAGAAATTACAAACGATATCTTTTTACTATTAATCTAAATATACTAAAAGAAACCAACTTGAAATCAGTGGACAATCTAATTGAGATGAACTAAAAGAAACACTTCAATCTATTTTAAATAAAAAGTTAAGCAATTTAACAAATATGCTTCTCAACAGCTGCAAGTCACTAAATTAATATTGAAAAACCTTAACACAACAATTTGAATCAAAAATAAGACTGGACTAGTGAAGTGACAAAATAATCTTCAGAGGCACTAATTTTATTGTTTGAATATTTTTGCATGCATTAGAATATTTGTATATATGTAGAAAATTTCTGCAGTCTATAAAAACAGAGAGGCAAAAAAATATTAAAAAACGCATATGAGATTTTATCTAGCATTGTACTCTTAACTACAAGACTTAACTTAATTTGCACATGAATATAATTCAGCAAGTAAAATTTTCAGTGATATTTAATGTTAAGTATTTAGTTCCGATAAATTACAAATCTCATAAAAACTTAATAGTTAAACAAAGTCACATTCTAAGATTCTACTACTACAATTATGCAATTTCCAACATTACAATTTCTAAAAAGTATTTAAGCAAAATGTATTTAAAATAAACTTAAAAATCCTAATAGAAACTACTAAATTATAATACTGTTGTTATATTCTTTTTCTAATATAGTTTTATAATACTACAACATATTATTACACAGTTATAAAATATGACAAAGAATAACAATCGACTTTGCTAGCCACAACCAACAGATTACTTAATTTAGCATGCTTTTTAACATGAAATCGAATATTTATTATTAATTTTGTCTAAATTTCTTTTACTTAATAAATATATAGCACAATAGTAGCCAATTTTGTAAGTGATACAGAGTAATAAACACCATTATAAATGGTTCTTTACACATGCATTAATTTATAATTGTTAAAAGTCAGTTCATATTTTTCAAGAATATCAGACACTTAACTAATGCATTCTCATGAACTTCTTCTTTTTATAATGAAAATTGCTATTTATAGATTCCTCATAGTAAACTGATGTCCACAATATTACTTCATTATCAATCTGAAAACTTATTTTGAACAGAAAAGTAAATTAATTAGATACTCATTTCATACTTCAGAGGATAACATGCATTTCCCATCATATATAACAATTGCTTCTTGACAATTAACTTGAAATATTTGAACACCCAGCAAATGAATGAATGACACAAGTGCTTGCAACAATTCAAAAAAGTTTTGAATAAGGTGTGATCAAAAAACCTTTCATATATGGTAAAAATATTATATTCAAATTTGAAATTGAATGAAGTGCAAATTAAATATTCAGATGCAATGCTAAAGCAAAATCAAAGTACTCTTTTCTAATGAAGTATGAAATTCTAAATACTATATACAAAAAGATAAGTAATACAATAGTAATTTAGTTTTATATTTCAAAAAGTATATAGGAAATATAATACACTCTATATATTAATATACATATATATAACAACATACTTCTGCTCAATTTTTAAGTGACTAATTTTCTTAACAAGTAATTTAAAGGCTTTATATGATGTGGTTATCATACCTGAAAAAAAGCTTAAAAAGATTTGTTTTGGATTTTTCTTTTCCACTATTATTAGTCCTCCCCACATATTTGTTTCACTTAGACAAAACTATTTTTTGCCTTATTTTTTTACAGTTCTTTTACCAACATATTTGTTTGATATATTTAGACTTCTCATGCATCAAAGTGATTATACCCGAAACTCTGACATGAAGTCATAATTTAAAATCACAAATGGAAAAATAAACATAGTTTTAAAAAGAAAATTCTTGTATTGCTCAAATCTATGGTAGAAAAATTTGTACTCAATAATAAACTGTAATATTATACTGATACATATTAAATAAGTTTTCATACAAGTCATTTTGATATTCCATGAATTTGTCATTACCTCATATTTTTGGAAATAGATTGTGCAAAATGACAGTGACTTTTACTGAAATTAGTAGATAATTCATAAAAGCCAAAAATTGAAAGAATTTCAAAAAATGTACTTAAATGAGTTTTTACAATGTGAAAGTAATAGCAATAATAAACATTAGATTACTGAAATGAATGCTGGGAATTTTTTTTTTTTCCTTCAAAACATTTCATGTCATATATTTATAAAATAAAAAGCAATATAAATAGGTAATAAAATTTGAAAACAAAAGAAAAAATTATATAAGTATTATTACATTTTCAATAGAATTTACAGATGGTGAATCTGAAAATAAAGTGATGCGTTAGGTTTCAATAAATATAATTTATTAATACCTTAGAAAATTAATACTTTAATAGTTTTAGTGCAGTTTTAAAATACTCAAGACAATATTCCTTAATATGTAATGCTTAATATAATCAAGACAAAAAACTAACACTACTTCTAGAATTATGAGTTATAATTTACTGAAATATATTATTAAGAATACACACACACACA
>JAPDSC010128244.1:506101-568767 GCA_026290005.1 Latrodectus geometricus
ATATATATATATATATATATATATACTTGATTAAAAAAACTTTTGAATTCAATAACTTATAACATGATAAAGAATCAGTAGTCAGGAATTGAGTGGAAGGACAGTACAAAGTAAAAATGATTTCCAATAATACTTTATTAAAAAATATAGTCGAAACTGTTCATCATTATCATTGGTAGTCAAGTCTTCTGCCCTATTTTGCATTGAATGAGTTTCATATAGAGGGTGCTATAGGATATTACAGGGCAGAAAAGGTCTTGGGAATTTGCAAACATTTGAATTTTTTAGCCAGCATTTAGCTTTAGTGTATGTGTAAAACAAGGGATTATTCATAAATTCAGTATTGCATTCACTAGGCTTAAGTTAACAAAGAACTCATTTGTGATCATTTTATTTTATAAATTTAATATATATAATTGTAGAAGTCTCACATTGAAACGAAATCAGTTGCAGAGGAATACATCAACTCGCGGAAGAATATAGAATATAATTAGCAAAGTCTCTGCTAAAGGTTTCGTAGACAGTTTCGTCTTCACAATCGACTACTAAAAATCACAAAAACTTTTGTTTGATGAAAAGTAAAACATGTTAATTAAATATTTTATGTCAGTACTATTTGTTTTTGAACTCTTATAATAATTAAATAGTTTGATTAATGTAGTGTTTGAAATAATTCTAAGACTAATTAAATGTTAATATTAAAACACTACAATAATGAAGTGTAAGATTAATGACATTTCATAACTTCTCACTGAAAACAATGTGAAAAAAGAAAAATACATTTTGATATAAATTTAAAGATACATTCTTTCAATGTTAGAATATTTGTAGCTACTTTAAGCTAAATACAACAGTCTGGATTACTTTTAAAAGATATGCTATTGCAAAAAGTATGAAATATTAAAGTAAATAAAAATGAAAAAAGGGGGAAACTGCAGACAAAAAATACATATGAAGTATTTTCTTCAAACAGCTTTGAAAATAACCATTAGGTTATTTCTCTGCAATTTAATTCACAATTCATAAAAAGAAACAATTTCTTCAGGAATTTTAACTTAAATATGATCACACACAATTAAAATGAATTCTAGAATTCATGAGAAATTTTATTTACTGTGAGCAAACCGTAAATCTAAAAGTATATTTAGTAGTCAATATAAGAGGGAAAAGTATAAATGATAACATCATTTACTAAATTTTTTCTGGATTTATGAAAAAGGAAGAAAACTAATTAAAAAAATAATTTCAGATATGATTCTTGAATTTATGTAGTCACACAAATATAAAAAAATTACAAATTCATATAACATAAAACAGCAATTTAAAAATCACGAATATATAAAACTTGATTTAAAAAGTATTTCATTTTTCTACTAGCTCTTAAATACCTAAACAATGCATAAAGAAAAGCTTTTAAAAGTGTAAGAACAAAGGAAATAGTACTGAGTAAGTACAACTAATCAAACTTAATTATATATGGAAATATTGCTATAGCATGCTCATAATTCTTACCCCAGTCAGTATTATCACCTGGAGGTCTGTCAGGGTTATCACTGCTCCCAAGAAAATTAAATTCAGCAAGAGCTTCTTCAGTAGATGTCTCTCCTATTGTTTCATCTCCTCTTTGCATAGTATCATTAGAACCCTAAAAATGTACTGCATAATTACAAACAGTAGAAAACAAATTTACAAAAATGAAAAATTTATAAAAGTTTAGGTGTAATTCAACCTGAAATTTCAATTACATACTTAAAAAATACAGCACACAGTTCATCTTTAGTACACGAGGGTTAATTAGACTGTCTCCAGTTTAACATGGAGTCTGAACCACTACAAACATGCTTGAGGTGAGATTTGAAGCCATAAACTGAAGGCAAGAAGGATAACTATTTGGCTGTCAGAATGGCTAATGAAACTAATGGATGGTCTCTAACATGGTTCCATAAGCACAATAATAAATTTAACTCTAATTTATAAACCCAAATTTTGAAAATTTCTCTTTTGTGAACTCATTTTCATCCATTTTTCACTTGAGTTTACTTTTTATTTTATAGTTCAGAAACTTGAATCGATGCTTTCATTGGAGAACCATCATTCATTAAAATTGCAGATAACTAATTGTTGACTGTACTGCTAATGTTAAAATCAGATTTTTTAATGCAATGCGTATGTTGATTTCACCCACATAATCGAACTCCCACTTTACGGCCCATGCAACAGAGTATATGTAATGGTTTTTAAATGCAAATATTGCAAAATACTTTTGTAGGGAGTCAACATGACTTGGGAATGCCATAAGAAAATACATTCTAGAACTTGCAAACTTAAGATAACAAAATTGCAGAAAAAAAAATGATAATTAAGTTACTTTGATGTGCAAGATTTATTAAAGCCACAGAAACTGAAAAACCAAAAATATTTACAAGATAACTTCAGTGAAATTGAGTTATTCATCCATGAGTTTCAAAGGAACTCACTTCTTCAAATTTTATTTAAAGACTTTTTGAATGTGGACTCACATAATTTGTATATTTAAAATATCAGATGATGAAATAATTTTGAACACAATGAATAAGAACGAAAGAATTTTCAGATATCAAGTAAGAAGAAAAAGTGTAATGCTCATTTATAAAATAATCAGATGAATTGGTAACAAGATTGAGGTACATTTTTCTCATTAAAGTCATTTATCATCCAACAACATATAGAATAATTTCATACATTGAAAAATGAAAAATATTCTTAAAAATGTAATTTAGAAACAAAGAAAAAGTAATTACTTTGCCTGGTTTTCATAATTAAAAATGAAAATTCGAAAAATTTTTTAGTATGCAAATTTTACGTTTCTTAAAAGTTACAATTATTTCTAAAACAGCATTATTTATAAAGAGGGTGCAATTTGGGTTTAAAAAGTTAATTTTAAGATCTAACACTTATGCTTTTCTTCAACGAACTTTAGGTAAAAGATACTTTACTGATCCCTATGAGTTCGTAAAAACGAATGTCCACTGTTAAACATTATATACCATGGATGTTAAAAATGAAAAAAAAAAAAAATTATTCAAAATCTTATAAAACTTCTTTTTGAAGTAACAATGCCTTTATCATCCTAAACTAATTTTCTGACTGGGAAAGAGGAAACAATAAATTGTTATAATAAAATTTAATAATACCTTTGGTTTTAATTTTATTTTGGATTTTACTTCAAGAATTTCACTGTCTTCTTCATCTACAGCACATGTGTCATCCATTTCATCACTAACAAATAAAAATGTTTATTCATTAGAAAATTTTTACAAAATTCACACCACAATCAGTTTAAAAAAAAGTTACCTTAAGTTTTCATCATCGATATCCATATCAACATTTTCTGAGGACAGAAAATCGAAAGTATCCAAAACTGACTGTTCTGCATCCATAAGTGCATTTTCAGTTATGGAATTGGGGTTTTTTTTATACCTGGATCTGTGAAATATTCTTTTTGATTATTATTCATGACTATGCAATCAAATAGATAAATAAGAAATTATATTAAATATACATACGTCCTCGTCTGAGAATTCAGCCGTTCCCCATTTAAAACAGTTTGTTTCTCTTCATTTTCTGAATTTGAAGGTGCCAAGCCAAGAAGGGTTCTTACTCGAGCAGAACGAACATCAATAATTGTATCTGTATATCCTATTTCTTGCAAATATCTGAAAATATTTATGAAACAATGAAAATTCAAACTTAACACACATTTTTGAATATATACAAAAGCATATTCTTCTCTAATTAGAAATCAATAATTCTTTTCAGATTCAACATTAAAGAAACTGTTTACTTAGGGAAAAAAAAAAGACCTCAAAATCAGAACAAAAATCACATTTTACATAAGATAATATAAAAAATATTTTTAGCAGTTTCACCATCAGACATTAATATATATTTTAATACTGCCACCAGTATTGGAAAAACAATTTACAAACAGAAACTAAATAAACTTGTAAAAAGATTTGAAAGGATGTATAAGAAAAAGGCTTTTTTCATAATCTAAATCAAACCTAACCTAAATGAATATTTCAGACTTATATGGAAAAAATAATTTCAAAACTCAGAACGATTCTAAATAATATGAGTAATCCATTATTTTTTTGAATTTTATAAATCTTTAAATTTAAATAGCTTATGAAAAAGATCAATTTTGTTAACTGAAATTATCATTTATCTTACTTCTTTCAGTCATCCATATTAAACCACAGCATCAACAACAAAAATTTGCTTGATTATTATTTATAATAATGATAATTTGTTGGTAAACAATGAAAAATAAAATAAACATTAGACAAATGATTAACACATACATAAGGTGGAATCTTCATAACCAATCTGACCTTGAAATTTTTAACTTCTTATGTTTCGAATTACATCATTTCAAAATAGCAGAGTAAAAATTCAAGTAGTTCATAGTTTTTCAGGAAAATATTGCAATTCAGTAAAAATTAGAGATATGTTATACTCCATTTTCACAAATATTTCTATGAAACATTACTTTTTGATGAAATAGTTTTGTTAAAGTTGTAATTTTTAAATGTTAATTTGCATAATAACATAGTAAAAATTTTAAAGTTTCATATTTCTATGGCTTCTAATTTTATGATATTAGTTCAGAGTTTTGCATTATTCAGACATAAAAATCAAGCAAGTCATAAAGGATTCATAATTTATTTATTGCAGATTTATTAAGAGACAGTAATAAAATGAAGTATACGTATATTTTTTTTTATTATTAATTTGCAGTGTAAAAATAAAATTTTTAATTCACTAAATGCAGCTTAAGGTATTCAACTGAAAACATTAAGTTGCATTTTAGAGAAGAATTTGTTGGATTTAAAAAAATATTGTTAATTTCGTAACATGATTTTTTAAAATAATTTGGTTAAACAAATTTTATTTTACTATCCTATAAATCAATTAGTTAAAATATATAATATAAGATACAAAAAACTAAATTTTTCTTACTGTCTAAGTAATTGCCGCCCTTGCCTCCAAGAGACATTACTATTACTCCCAATAAGAGGATCACCATCAACAGGCTCGTCTAAAATGCAAAAAACTTCTCTAAAAATACATTCAATTTTTTACAACTATCAAATAAATTGAACGGTTTCAATATAAAAAAATTTATTATGAGCCAAAAATCAATATTCAAGTAACATATGTATACTAACCAATAATTGCTAATTTATTTAAGAAAAACTATCTTAATGTTTTATATATTTATACCTGTTTACCTCAGTTGTAGAAAATATTTTTGTAAAAACTTAACAGTGGGAGTTAAATATTTTCAACTCTCAAAAAATATTTATGAACAATTTTTTATAATCAGCCATCACGTATTTTATACTCCTGATTTTTAAATTAACAAATGTTATTTTTTCAATGTGTAAAAATAATGCTTAACTATTAAGAAAAAGCAACATTTCTCTACAAAAAATGTAATAAAAATAAAAATTTTGTAAATCGAAACTTCAAGAATTTAAACATCATAGTTGTTGATTGATTGCACTTCTAATTCTTAAGGACACTTCCATATGTTAAAAAGAATTATTAAATTATCATCAAAAATTATTTATATTGAATAACTTAGAAATAATATTTCTCTCTGAATAGAGGCTCTAAATATGTATACAGTATATCTTACGATTGTTAACCAATCATCCTCAAGAAACATGAAAACAAACTTTCTTATTTCAGACTAAAAAATTAGTAAACTTAATCTCAAAAGAAAAATTCCAAAAAATAAATAAAGAAATTATACAAAATAAAAATATTAAGATGAATTTTTTTAAACAAATATTAAAGGTAATTTCATTGCAATTCAAAATTCCACTTTTAACAGTATACAAAGTATCTAGCTGATTATTACAAGTTATTCAAAATAATTACTTTAACATTTCAATAATATACTTCTGATTGAATAAAAGAAAAAATTAAGCAAACTATCAAAAAAGACAGAAAAATTAGTCCTATTTCTAAAATATTCAGTGTACCACAAGACAAAATATATACATCAATAATGGAGATTTAAAGACTTGCTACAAAGCAACCTTTACTACATGGTCTGGATACCAATACTAATGAGTGAATAATGATTATTGATTAAAGCAAATTGTGACAAATCTCAGTGTAACAATTGCTGCCTAATCTTTGCAAAGAGCTAAAATGGCCAAAAAAAAAATGGTATAACATCCTTTCTTAAAAATATTATTAAAATATATTAATAATTAATAAAAGTTATATATTAATTAAAGTATCATTAATATGTAATTATTTTCCTCGGGTGACATTCTGCATGGGTGTAAGTAATAGAACAAATAAATAGCAGCAAATTTCACTATTTCAGGGTTATCAAATGCTGAACTCCAGTATCATATCTGCAAACATGCCAATATTGAAAATTTTGAAATTTTTTGTTACCATAAATTCTGATGAACATAAGATATATATTTAGTTCAGAAATAACATTAATCCTTTCTGTTACTGATAAATGCGAGCCATATTAAATAAAAATTTTAAAAAAATATTAGCAGAAGTATAAATTTTTATGTTTGGCAAAACATTAGGATTCAATTTAACATTAAATTAATATATCATCACAAAACTACAAGAAAGTTACATAAAGAGAAATATATACCCATTCTGAAAAAATAATTCAAAAATAAAAATTAGTACTCAAAAACAAAAAAAAAAGTTTTGTAAAAAAAGCAGTTTTTTACATTAATGCAGTATTTTTAAAAGCATTTGATGTATATATATATATATATAACAAACTATTCTATTCAATTTCCTATAGGGAGCATAAATGGCTTATTTTATTCTTATCAGCAAAACTTACATTAACAAATTCAAGTTTACAGCAACATCGTTTTTGTTTTATAACAAAATATAGTAAATATAGATTAACCTTTTGCCTGCCGCAAGCGTATATATACGCCTTTCTGAAGTATTCTGCAATGAGATGCTATCAGTAAAGCTAGACCCATATGGCTTTGGATGCAATAGAATGTCTGTGACACTGTTGACAATAGACTTAACCATTGCAAAGAAGGGGCAATTTGGAGAGTGGAATATTTATCATAACGATGCAAACTGTTACTTGTTCCAAATGGAAGTTGCAGCTGTTAGTTATTTGTTTCTTTTCAAGTAATTCATAACATTTTGTACTTTCACTTCCATTTCTGTTACAGTGAGTTATAAAAGCTCTTTATTTTTCGACTAATATCTCTAAGAGTGAGAACTGTGAGCCAGGTGACTATTTTCCTTCATCTTCAGGATCATAAACATTGGAATAGCTTCATCATTACATCAGATGAAGAAGATTCTGATTGAAACTATTTGCAAGATGCCCAGTGTTAGGCACGATTGGATATAAAATACTTACCTGTGCCACCTCCACGCTTTCCATCTTTGGGACAGCCAGGAATACAGAGAAATATAACACACACAGATGTTTATAACCCACTTCACTTTATTTGAATTATTTTTTGATGAAGAGTTGGTGCTCCATATTGTTACTGAAACTAACCATTCTTCAGACCAATATATCAAGAATCATTCTAGTAAAGAAAAATCAAGAACAAAGTTGTGGCACCCTACCAATTCAAGGGAAATGTATGGTTTATTTTTTTTAAGTATAATGATTTTACAAGAAAAAACAGTAAAACCTGACATTGCTCTTTACTGGTCTAAAAATTAAACTAATTAAAACTCCAATTTTTAAGAATTTCATGAGTAGAAACAACTTTTTGCTTATCACGAAGTTTCTGCACTTCCTAATAATGATTATTTTGACGAAAACTCACATCCAAAAGCAAAACTTAGAAAAATATGGCAGTTTCCCCCCCCCCCCCACTTGATGAAGAAATTTTCAACTTCCTATAGACCTGAAAAAGATCTAAGCATTGATGAAAGTTTGATGCTGTTCAAAGACAGACTGTCAAGTTGAAATATATACCACTGAAAAGAGCTCATTTTGGAGTAAAACTGTTTGTACTTGCTGAAGCAGAGTCAGGATATATTCACAATACAATTGTATACACAGGGAAGAGTAGTCTTTCATAAAAAGTACAAGAACTATGGAGTCACTACAAAATCAATGATGACACTTGTTGAATCTTTTCTGGGGAAAGGTTAATGTGTAATTGCAGACTATTTCTATCTGTTACCAGAATTAGTTGGCATTCTTATCCAAAACTGATTACAATTATTCACTGATGTACATGGAACTGTTTATCCTAATCGACATGATTTTCAGGAAAATTTCAAGAAACTTACTTTGGAGAAAGGTGTAATTGATGTTTTCCAAAGAGGCAAAACTACCATAATGAAATGGCATGAAAAAGA
The DNA here is from genome assembly GCA_026290005.1 of Latrodectus geometricus. Lineage (NCBI taxonomy): Eukaryota > Metazoa > Arthropoda > Arachnida > Araneae > Theridiidae > Latrodectus > Latrodectus geometricus. Next base: position 514,487 of record JAPDSC010128244.1, read on the forward strand.
AAATGCACCATTTCTTAGCTATATCCATACAGAAATCTGCTTTGAAACTGATAAAAAAAGCTTTAAAACCAGCTGTTGTCATAATTATAACTTGAAGATGGGTGGGGTACATAGAGCAGATGAAGCATTAGTTTGTTATACAACAACTCAAAGGACAGAAGAGGTATTATGTGACAGCATTTTGCCATCTGTTAGATATGGCTATTTAGAATGCCTTCATCTTGCAAAAAAAAAAAAAAAACCCAAATATTGATAATTAAAACTACCACATGAATTTGGTGGAACACACAATTGAGAAATACTATGTTGAGGCACCACGACCCGCCAAACGACAAAAATTGAAAAGTGATTGCTCTTTATGACTTACTGCTAGACTCTTTCCGGACATAGTAAGTACCCTCAACATCTTCAAAGAAAAACGCATCTAGAAAATGTATTGTTTGCTCCAGGAAACAAACTTGACGTAAATCCCTATATCAATGCAGTGAATGCCATGATGGTTTATGTGTCCAACCATGTTTCAAAATATATCCCACTTTAGATAAGTTTTAACTTTTTTTCTTATACTCTTACTTTATACTTTAAGTTTTGTATTTTCATTTTCTTCTAATTTTTTCTTTTTTGATTTGTAAAAATAAGCAATTAGAATAGAAAGCGTGCCTCTTCTTTTTCTCTGACACACAGCATAACTGTACACGCGTGTGTGAAAACTGGTGGCACTGAGGAGTGAATCTCACAAGCTTTCCTCGGCAGGTAAGGGGTTAAAGTGTTATGAAATTATACTGTAGCTTTATATCTACAATATGATTTTTCATAGTTGATTACTGGGCTAGGTTGAAAATAATTATACTGTTTCTGAAATAATCATCAATTCATAGCTGAAGTAATATTGAAAGAGTTAAAATATTTTCAAATCTATTTCTATGATAAACATCTCACAAAATAGTATTAATTCATTTGAGTTCACTAAATGCATATTAATTTTACTTTAAAAATAATTATTAAAAAAAAAATACATCTGTTTGAAAATTTCAGACTTTCGATTGTTAATATTTACAATTTTGAATAAAATTCCCTAATAAGTACATTAGTTTTAATATCTATCATGTACATTCACTGGAAATTACTTTTTAATATTTTAAGCAAAATGAAATTTGAGGAAACTAAATTACAGTGATGAAAACAGGTTACTAAAAATACTCAACTACTTATTATTCTTTGACAACCCAACAGAGGCCATTGTAAGGCATCTTGATATATACTGTGTAAATTGACATCTGAGAGGATTTTTCATAAATAGTAAGGGATGTATTCACATGTGAGTACAATACAGAGAGGCTGTGACACAAAAAAGGAAACCTGAAAAATTAATGGCCTATCCTAACAAATGAGCATGCAGATGGGAGAAGCACTTCCTTTTTTCGTTCAACACTGGCTGGGATCAAACTTGGGACCTTATGCTCTGCAGGGTTGCCCAGCCACTATGTCATGGTAAGGCCTAACTTGTAATTCTCAAAAGAATAATTTACTGAAACAATATTATTTAATGAAACAATATTTATCACATTACTTTTTAATAAGTTACTAGCACAATAACTTGAATAGTCACCGAATCACAATACATCAGCTGCAATGCTAAATTGTGTGAACAAATGAAAATTGACTTTAAAATCAGAAATACATGCGCAATGAGGTTCAAGGTTAGGTAAATATTTTTTTAAAAATATATAGTAAATATATATTCTTCTTCTCATACATATATTTTGCCTCAAAAACATTTACCATCAAACTTACAATTTTTATAACATTTTGTACTTCATTAAATTTTTGAAGACTTCAAAAATTTAAATTTTCCTCAAGTTCAAGTACTATATAAAAATATTAGAAAATAAAGAAATACAATTTTATATTAATGAAGAAATTTCATAGTTTACATACAAAACATAGTTTTTATAACAAAGAAACTTAAAAAACATGAAAACTTTTCCAAAATAGAAAATGAAGGCTACAGATTTAACAGATTAAACTGAATACTGCTTTAAAAAATTTTAAAACTAAAATAAAAATCCAATTAAATTAATTTTGAAAATAACATTTCAAATTGTTATATCACTCCTATAATTCTTCCAATTAACTCAATGCATTTGAATTCATTGGAGTCAATAAAAGTTACAGAATTGTGAAGTATTCTAGTAGATATTATTGAAGCATATGTATTGAAACTCACCAATATCATCAAATATAGGAGCCTTTAAGTCTGTGAAATTTGGATCTGTTCCATATTTCAATTTATGCAATTTAACTCTATAAGAAAAAGATGAAATTATAAGTACATTAAAAACTAAAATTTAATTTTTCATTTTTACAAGTTTTAGAATTTGCATTACTATAATTTTTTTTATGGATAACAATAAATCAGTAGAAGTTATTTAATTCATTTATTACCTAGTTTCTTCTTGAGTATCTCATGTGTATGTATATATATATATATATATATATATATATATATATATATATATATATACTCCAGTGCTATTTACTAATTTATTTAATCTCTTTTACAAAAAAGCATTTCTGTTGTTAGTAATTTTTTATTACTAAATTAAGTAATTGTTGTCCACAATTCAGTAATAACAAATACAATTGCAAAATATCAAATTTATTACTATGATACTATTTGTAAAATCTTTCTTATGGAAAACTTAAGCTCAGTGTTTCAAAGTAGTTCATAAATTAACATTGAGTATAAAAACTCTAGAATTTATTTTGGCTACTAATGGGACACAGGATCTAGACAACATAACTATAAACGATATATTTGCAGCAAACAGTTTCTGAAATTATTTATTGCACGTTATTCTTAGAAAACGGTTGTACTATCCTTTATCTTTATTGGATAAGTTTTAATATGTTTTAAGTAAAATTATATAAATATGAAGTGTATGCGTCTCTCAATGGAACATTATTTTTATAAGTTTTAATTAAATCACCTTAATAGTTGTTTCTTTATTGGAAACTAATGTTATTATATTTAAATTTTTAATTTTGCAGTGAAAAAATTTTTTGGAGATAAAAATTTTCTCTCATCCATATTTAAAATATAAATTCAAGCAGCTTGTAAGAGCAGTGAAAATTATTCACTAGTTTCCAAATTTGTTTATATATTTATAAGAGAGAGATATTTGGGATGAGACTTCATAGTCCTCTTTACTTCCTCCAATAAGAAATTAGATGTATGAATGCATCAAAGAAACGTAGCTTCTTAAACATAGAAGAGCAAAACAAAAGGTATGATAGACTGTATGTTGGAAAGAAGAACCAGATGAAGATATTTAATTATGATGTTTTAGAATATTGTTAAAACTCATTTTTATTATACTTTGTATTATTTTTCCTTACTTTCTTTCATTTAAATTTCATAAATATCAAATTTTATATTTCATTTTTTATTTTAAAAATAAAACCCCATGTAACATTAAAGATCATCCTTCTAAAGCAAATTTTTTAGAAACCGCCTCATGATGCTTTGTTACTACAGGTAAGGATTGATTCTTTCAATACAGAAAATCAAATTTTTGAAAAATCTCTCTCACACACACGCACACATATATATATATATAATAAATTTCAAATTATATATGAATAACTTCAAATGCTCAATTTTTCAATGAAATTATCAGATTTTCAAGCAAAAATGTAGAGATTTTATTACATTCATCCAAGACAGTTGTTTCTGATTCATAAACAGAATCATATAGATGGTTATTTTAATATACAGAAAGAAACAAAAGATCCCACAAATTTTCTACAATAGGCAGATCTAGACTATGTCTTTGAATAAAATCTCGATTTTCCTTAATAAGCCCTTTGGGTACATTTGACGAGTGAGACTTGCTTACTTCAATACAATAGTCTTCAAATAATTCAATACTCAAAGGATTAAAACCAATTCTTAGTTGATTTAAACATGTACAAAGGAGTAGTGTCTTTTGAAACTTCAAGTTTTACCATTCTATAAAGTATTGGATTTGTTGATAAAAACTAAGTGCTACATTTTTTAGGAATCCACATCAAATCATATTTTCCATCGCATGCAAAAGCATATTTCTCCCATACATAACTACCAACCACTAACTTCTTGAAAAAATTATCATGTTATGTTCATAAATTATGTTTGTAAATATTACTGTTTGGACTATTCATATTAAATTTTACTTTTTTAAGAAAAAGACTTTTCCAAATAGCCTCCCAGGTCACGACTTCCTTTGGTCAACTTAATTTGTCTTTTTTATGATGAATTATAAGCTTTAGTTTTTTAATTTCTGAAAGGCAACACCTGAAATTAATCTTAAAGCACACCAGACTGTTGTATATGAAATAGTTTCACTGGTTTATTGTGTTATTTTATAGGTAGAGAAATTGTTTTTTCTCCCCTTTTTGCAAGCTGAATTTTTTGTCTTTTAGTATTGGCTGACAAATTACTCTACCTCTCAGATCTTTCATGTTTTTCATAAAAATCTTTTACTCATAAAACATTATGAAAGCAAATTTAGACAAGCCTACCTAATTTCACATTCCAATATTCCGGAGCATTTAAACAATCAATTTTTTATAGTTTTTACTCTGATAATTTTCTTACAAATATACTGTTGATCTTCCCATTAAAAGCAAATACTAAATTTTTTATATTATTTGCATTTTTTGCAAAATAAAGTTACTATTAACATGATTTTGAAAACAAATGGTCTCATATTTTATGCATAAGCAGGATTTCAAAAACTTGTTGTGAAATTAACTAGAAATCTTTTTCATTTAAAGATTTATTTAAAACAATTTGTTTCAACATTATAAATTTTTCATTAAATACAATTTATAATTAAAATCGATAATATTTTCATTGGTCATATAACTATGAAATACATGTGTGTGTGTATATATATATATATATACACACACACACATACACACAAAGAATGATAAAAAATCTTCTGTAATACACAAAACAGTAACGAGCTATTTGATCAAATAAAATTTCAGACATGGTTATTTGAAAGAGTGTACTGGAAATTGTGAAGATTTTAAATTATCGGGGAGCTTACTGTTAAGTTTACAATGAGAAAATTTGAATTTTTTTAATCACAACAACCTCTTCCATTGTTAAAATTGATTAGTATACTGAAAATCACAAATAGTGTTGAAAAGATTAGCATGTGACAAAAATATTTGGCACAAAGCATTTGGAATGAAGATTGTAAAGGACTAATGACAACACAAGACAGGAAAGGAAGAAAAGCTTCCATTGGAATTACAAGTTTTTAATGTGCCTACCTATGCAGAAAGCATAGCACTGATTATAACAAATTGTGGACAGTAATGTTGAATAAAAGTAACAGCATGACTCTGCATAACTTCATGTTTTATGGGATCTTTCATTCCTGACACATCTCATAAACCAGCTATGATTCAGATTTCAGATAATCCCAGACCTAGAAATCAAGCAGAGGTCAGAGTGTTGTAGTAACTACAAAATTGTAAAATTACAGGAGAATACTTTATAACCAAAATGTTATTGCAGGATTGGTAAAGCACATTGAGAGCACATGTACAGGAGCCCTATCTAGCATTAATGCAATATCACTTATGAACTATCACTTTGAGGAAGTCACAACTGTAAGTAATAGTTACTTCTTCAGAGTATGGACCAAGAACCAATCTGTTGCTGGTTCTAACTACACTATTTTTGATTAGCGTAAAGGCACAGGAGCCACATCATGAGAGCTTGTCAGCCCAATGAATGTTTATGACATATGTTAACATTTAAAGAAAAATGTGCCTCATCCATCCATAATATCTTAAGCAGCCACCTATTATCTTTATTATATCTGATGAGGAAAAAAATCAGCAAAGTCCATACAGTTGCACACCTTGCTGCAACATCTGGATGTGATGAAACTAAAATGGAAATATCCACAAAAGTTTGAGAACTGTGGTTTTTGGTACATCCAAGCTACAAGGAACACTTTTTGCAGTATTCAATGGACTCAAAATAATCTAACACATATATTCCATAACTTCAATATAAATGGATGGTCGTCAGGACAGAGGTTAATTGTGATTCTAATTTTTTAAAATTTCCTTTCCATATCACGTACACTTTAAAGGAAACATAAGGCTTGTGTTAGCTTGTGACTCTATGGATGAATTAGCACTACTTTGGCAACATTTCCCCCATTCAGATAAAACAGCTTTATTATAATATCATTCACTTCTCATTATTTCATTGTTAACATCCCCTTGTTGACATATTAGAACACTTGACTGAAGAAATACTGCTTTCTAATGGTTTTCTGACAAACAATGCTTTGCACACACTGTACTTTAAACCCGTTAATTATGCAAAGCACATCAAAATGTTTTCTCTCAATATTATCATTGCTCTTTTCAAATTCTTTAGACCAGTAATTTTTGTCACATGCTAATCATTCCAATGCCAATTGTTATTTTTCAACAAATCCCTAAATTTGAGAAAGGAAAAACATGGGTGTGTTGCCATTTAAAATTTCAAAATTCCCTCACTGTAATCATAACTGAGAGCTCTCTACATTGTTTTAAAATCACCATCTCCACCTTCAAATAATGTCTAACATGCGGGTTTGGTTGGAAAACTAGATAGAGCATAAGGGTTTCATATGAAGAAGTTTAACTTTGATCACCCACTGCATAAAATACGAGTACAAATTTTAAATGTATTTGAAAAAAATTACTTGGTTTCAAAATTAATTTGTTTCCTAAATTTCCTATCACAATAACTAAGAAAATTTTAAATAATTTAAAAACTTAAATATTTAATAACATTCAATAATTAAAAATTATCTACCTTTCTTGTTTTAATGCATATTCCAGCATTTTTATTCTTCTAATCAGATCATTTTTTAAGTTTTCTTGTCCTTTTCGTTCTCCTTGTAGAAAAGCTATCCGGGCCTAAAAAGTTAATATAAATGAATAGTGAACAATAAAAAGATTTTCTTGTAATTTTCATCCAACAAAATTAAATAATCTGGTTTGTAGGGCTATTACATCTATTTTGGTGGAAACAAATTTTGATTCTAAACACATAAAGAAACATATTTGAAAAACAAAAACTTGTCACCTACAAAGGGAAAAAGAAACACTACTAAGTAATCTACATAACTAAGAAATAACATAAAACATAAGTGAAATTAGAACTTTAAAGATAAAAACAGAATGTATTTCTTTAAAGATAAAAACAGAATTTATTTCTATCTGCACATTATGTGCAGATAGAAGTACATTCTGAACCAAGTTTAATATTTTTGCACATTACAGCAGTGCATATTTCTTGCAAGATTGTTTCACACACATCTTCAACAATTTAAGATAACAGCTCATGATGGAAAAGATCCTGAAATTATGACAACTTTTTCAGTTAAGAACAAGAAAACTGATCATTGTTCATTTAAAACTTTCTCACACTTATCAATTATTTTTTATTACATACTTATAATTATGAGACAAGAACAAATATTTTCATTTTTGAAGTATTTCTATGAAGGGAATAGTTGAGCTATTGAAAACAGTAATTGTTATTTTAATTATTTGATTTCATAATTGATTAATATAAATTTATCCTATTTTTTTGCAGGATTTGCAAGAGTTTGTAAATCTATAATAAATTTTCATTTATAACTTTTTACAGTGAAAAATTTCATACTAAATACTTACAATGATAAATTTAACTAAATGATTAATACTTTTTTTACAACAAAATTATATTTGCTTGGTATACAATGAATTTTGAGGCATTTCAAATTATAAATGTAAATTTTAACTTTTTCATTTTTACATAATTGTTAATATTTTATAGAATAAAAGGAAATATTTTTAGTCTTAAACTTGAATTTTTATCAGATTTATAATAAATCAATATAATAAAATCAATAATATAAAATAATAAAAAATCAATAATAATCAATAAAAATAATATAATAAAATCAATAATAAAATTTTTTTTATCATTTATGGCATGCTAAAAATCTAGAATTTTTTACACAAAAGAGTGTCTTTCAATCAAATACTCATCATACCTGGGTGATCTGTAGAAAGTAGTGAAACAGTAGAGTTGAATGTTTTACAAGTAAGAAAAATCTTGTAAAAAGTACTATTTTGTGCACATAATATAAGCCTTGTGCAAATATTTACTATAAGTTTAGAGATCAATGTTTAATTGCACTGAACTCTTGAATCATAGATCATATAAAATATTTTTAATTCTTGAATTTTGACATTTAAATACCAATAAGTAGTTCAGAAAATTTCAATAAACTCAGCAAAGTTTTTTTTTTTTTTTTTTTTTTTTTAAATTTGATTATGCTTATTGAAATCAAAAAATTCTCAGTCATGCCATTTATTACAAGAAATCACAAAATAAAAGATTCAATCAACAAAAGCGATTCCAAGAAGGGGAGGGGAAACTTAATGCATTATGTAATACTAGCAAAAATTTCAGTGTAGTAATAAAATTATAATTTTACAAATGTTATATTCTTTACATTAGGAATGATTAATCATTTCATTATTAAACTTCTGATTTTTTTCGAGATACTTAGAGCCACAAATTCAATCTTTTTTGACAGTCTTGACTTCCATTTCAATAACATATCACAATAAAAATAACATTCCACTAGATTGCACTAGATGTAGAAAATGTTTACAATGCATACTTAGGTTTACAAATGGCTAAAAAATTATTCAATAAAAGGCTACATTTATTTTATAGATCTTGTTGTTTAAAGCTATGTTAATTATTATAGATGAATTGTACTTTCAAAAATAAGCCTGTACATTTTATTCAAGTACAAATTTATAGCCGTTAAAAAAACAGTATTTAAATAAAATGATTTTATCACATATTGAAGAAATATTTAGATTTTTAAAAGTGTAAAATATTACTTTAAACATTTTAATTAAAACAAGAAAATATTTGTTTTCATCAATGTAAAATAAATCAGAAGCTTGACGAATTTGATTTTTAAGATAGAAGGAAATGTCAATAGAGTGACAAAGAAAATACAGTTCATAAATAAAAATATTTGTCTGATAATTTAATAATAGAAGCCATTATTTATATTTTTAAAAAAATGTTCTGCTTGTATAACTTTCTTTTAGTTAAATTATGTACCAATTATCCAAAAATGGTATCAATAGACAGAAATTTTTTTTGCGTTATTCAATACATGGCATTTACAAATTTTAAGCAATATAATTTAGTCAAAAGTTCTCTCCCAGGATCATTAATAAACTGAAATATTTGATTTCAATGCAAAAATTCTTTAAGACAGCATGTAAATCATTCACAAAGTTCTAATCAATAGAAAGGTATTAAAAAGAGAAGTAACAAATAGTGTTTCTGGGGCACATAATTTTATGTAAATAAAAAGTAATCTTTAATTTAATAATTTTGTTTAATTTTAGAAATAACTTCAGATCTTAGAGCTGAAAATATTTTTGATAAAACAGTCATTTTCTATTTCTAGTTAGATTTTGAGTCTAGCAAAAATGATATGCTTTCCCAAGTAAGTTTTTTTTAAGTTTACTTTTAAATTAATAAAAAATGAAAAACTTGAATTTGTCCTGTCCATGTTAGCTAATGCATCCGATTTCCACACCATAGAAAACTAATGAACATGTTCCACATAGTGTTTAAGTACAATTAGGAAAGAAATCATGATGCAATTTCTAATCAGCTGTATGATGTATATCATTCACATAAAAATTAAAGGAAATTTTCATGTGTCTTCAAAAATGTGTGAAACAAAAAATAAATTTGTGTTTAAAATTTCAAATAAAATATAAAACATAACTAGCAGCTATTGAGTCAAGCATAATTAAATATGTGGATAGAAATTACCTTACCCTTTATGAGCTGACAGATATGGAAACATAGCTTGTATTAATAATATATATTCCATTGCACATGGAATCAATTTTGCATCCATGTCAGCATTCCTTAATTTTAGAGGCAATGGCTTACCCTTTTATTAAGTCATTATTAAGAAGGTATTAATAAGCAATGATATAACTATGTAAATTGAATAGGTGCACACAAAGTGTTGGCCCACAAACTGTTGAGCCTAAGGCAAGAGTACTTATAATATGGCTGTCAGCTGAGCACAGAGGCAGGTTAAATAAGTTGTAATTATATCCTCTTCCAAGTAAAATGGTACCTCTGAGGTGGTAGGACAAGACTGGGGCAGCTTTTATTTGATTCGTGTTTTCAAGTAACAAAGTCCTAGACATATTCCAGGTTATGATGGCATACTACAGAAGAGGCTATCAATTCTGCTCCTGGTGCCAAAAGGTGACAATGGAATCACGGTCACTGGTTCAGGCATTAGTAATCAATGAAACATCTGGTTCAATGAATTTATAGCTGATATCTGACTTATCACACCAGGAGTGAATGCACACCTAGATTTTGGGTTTAGCATTTTTTGGGGGGGGGGGTGTTTTTCTATAAAACAATAACAAACATTATATCTTTTACTACACTCCATAGCAAAATAAATATAAATCCAAAGAATAAAAAATTAATTTTTGACTAAATTCTACACTTAATAAGAACATGTTCTGCAGTTTAACATATAAAAGTGAACACGTTATAAAAACATGTTTTAAGTTTTAATCTAGCTATGAACTGAGGAGGCAAATATTAAATTACTGCAATGTAAATAAAAACAGATCTTACATTAGTTATTTTTTCTATATGACATACTAAAATAAGCTAAATGTCAAAGAATAAAAAGCTTTTGACTAAAGTTTTCGTTGACAAAAATATGAAGTTCCACAACTTAAACACATACAAGTGTATAAATTATAAAAAATTTAAAAGTGTCTCAAAATGATGATTTGCATTACAAACTGACTTCTCACCAAAAGATTGCTAGAAAAAACAAATGAACTCTAGAATGTTTGAAAGTTTCCTTTTGTTACAAAGCTATTAAATAGGCCAGGTTGTTTTTTAAAATACAGTGTAGAAATTTCCAATTTTTTTAAAGCATTCCAGGTCTTCAGCAGTTTATTCATGGTCAACTACTTTGTAATTGTTGCATTCCCTACATTTCTGAGTTTCACTTTAGTTAATATTTTTATGTTATGGTTTCTAAGGGCCAGTGCACACATGCTTGTGTATTTAGATTTTATTAACATTTTTAAATTTTATGGTGAAATAAAACAGTTGTAGGAAACTAATGGATTAAAGCTGCATTAGAAATCAACTAATGAAGAATTGATAAGTTTCTTCATTTCTCAGCTAATGCAGAAATTAAGAAAAAATTCTATAAAATCTAAATCCCTAACGGAAAAAGACAATGACTCTCACAAAGATTCAAGAAAAATGAAGACATTTTGCCTCAAATTTTCCATATTGGCAAACATGACACAAAGTAAAATAAAATTTAGAATAGGGGAAATGGAAATTCATCAAAGAATATATTCAGAATAGAAGCAAGCATTAACCACTTCCTGTAAAATTTCATTAAATAATCAATAAAGTATTCAAGGGAACCAAATTAGTTAAAAAGAAAAATCAAAAAAATCTGACTGAATAAAGTATATCATATCTAACTCAGTAAGAAAAGAAAAAGCAATCCTAAATATTTTGTATTAAATGCAATAAAAGTACCTACAGTGAATAAAGATACACTATATACATTTCAAAAAAAAAAAAAAATTAGAAGTATTTTTGTTATTATTTTTAATGAAAGTGTAATATCTGTTCTTGCAAGGGGTATATAATTTAAGCAAGTCACCATATGCTGGAACTTGTTCGACCCTTTGTTCTAAGCCCAGATAAAGGGGAAAGGTTGAGAAATGGACTAAACAGAAACCCTCATGAAATACATACATTTATAGAAATTATGACAATTGAAAATCCCACTAATAAATGTGGACCTGATGGAGACAAGAAGAGGCCAATTAAAAATAACTTTTAGGTAAATGATCCTGAATGAAAAAAACAATTTTAGATGGGACAGATGGGAACTACCTAGAGAAGCAGCCCTGGACTAGAGGACAGAAAAATATTTTTGGCTTCATGCACTACAAAGATTTAATGAGCTACAACGCCAGGCAAACAATTGAGACAGTGTACTTTTCTTAACATATGCTTAAAATACTGACATTTTAAAAAATTTCAAATAAATTAAATTTAATTCTTTTGAGAAAGAAGTAGCAGAAAAACATGTTAAGTTCAAAAAGTTGTAATTTCTTAAGACTTCAAATAATTCAAAAATATTTATTAACCAATAATAGCAGAAATATTAAAATTATCCACATAATTTATACACATGCAACTAAAAAGGGCCATATTTAAACTGTGCTGCAAGGTTTTTATCACAGAGTTAAATTTTTGGAAATGAACAGATTTTTTTTAAACCTACTGAATCACCTGAATTTTTATTTTAATCATTCATAAAAGACAACACTGCATGTGTGAAAGAATTACAGAAAAATTTTACCCATTTCTATTTCTTTAAAGAATCCCTTCAATTCATTTTAAATGTGGTTAATAATAATTTAAAAAATAAACTGAAATTTAAAAACATTTAAAAGTTTAAATAAATATGACTTTTGAAAATAGTAAAGCTTTTTAAAATCATTATTTCTTCAAGTGAATCTGTCTTCAACTTGGTTATTTCTACTTTTGAAATATATTTTTATCAAATATATAATATATTTTTAGCAATTTCCAAAATGATTGACTTAATGAATGTAAGCAATATTTTAGAGAATTTTTGTTATGGTTATTTCAAGTTGGTTTAAGTATCAGGAAAGGGATTTCGGAATATTTTTACATTTCTTCCTGGATAAGCGAAAGTAAATGCCCTCCCATTATAATTACACAAAAATAAATCTTTTTTCCATTCCTTCCATCTCCTCACATACAAGGATATCAATTGGTAAACAGTACCATTATTTTTGTAAAAGTATACAGCAATTCATTTTATAAAATTATAAACAGTTAATTTTTAGGCAACTTTTCTTTTATGAACAATCTAATTATAAAAACAAAATAAGAATAATTATTCTATCATAGGAATAAAGAAGAATTATACTTAATTGTTCATTTATTAAGTTATAATGAAGAATAATTAAAATTTACACAGTAATCATATTTATTTGGACCATACATTAGTCACTACACATTTTTTTAATCTGAAAACAATCTTAAAAATAAAACTCTTATCTAATAACTCATGTAGCTACGAAAATAAAAGAGTATGCAAATGATCATTTTCATTGTCTAAATTTCAAGAGTTCACTGTTATAATTTATGAGAAATAATAATATAAACAAAATTATACTAGGTAGTTTTAACTGAATACTTAACAATGAAGAGATTTCCATAATTTGTTTTTCTTTTGGAAAAAAAATGGATTTTATCATTAGATATTCTGTTTCCTTCTATTGATGATCTCCCCATAATTAATTCTGGTTAACTTTCAATCTCCAGTTCTTTTTCTTAATGTCAGACTTAAGTAAAAGTTAGATTTAAATGAATTGGCTCACCTTGGTTTTTAATTACTCTTCATAACAATACTCTTTAATAACATAATCACATAGCATTCATACCAAATGCGGCCCCATCAGTTCATTCTATTTATTTAAATACATGTCTACAAGGTAGATAACATTACACTGGCGTTTTCTAAGGTGCACACCATGCTCTGTTAATGAAAATTTGGGTCTACATAAAATGCATTTTATTTGCATCACAGATATAGCTTCCTTTACCAGTTGTCGCATGGTGCATTACACGGATTTTTTTTTTAAGGTGGGCACCATTGCTCTGGTTTTAACCCCTTTGCGCAGATTGTCACGTCTACGTGAGAGCAACGAACACACTCACTTCCCGGCCGACACACAGGCATGCCAGAGCATTTTCCCGTTCAGCCCCGACTGTCACGTATTTGTGCCAGTGTCCTGGAACGTTTTAAAAACTATAATTTCTGCCACAAGATGTTACTTATGTACATATGGTTTCAGATACATGTACATTAGACCTTCTACTCGAAATGAGAGAAGCATAACTCACATACACATGTTTTTGATTATCTAAACAAAAGGGGAAATAAATGTTTCTGAATGGCGTGCTTTATGACGTCTCTTTAAATTGGCACATGGTAGTTGTTATTTGTAAGTAGAGAAGTTTTATTTTCGCTAAAGCGTTGGTTATTTCGGTTTACAGCTTTTAGAAAATAATTAGATCTTGTTAGACATGAATTCTTTCCGTTTTTACTGTTGCAATGTCAAAGCGTCGAAAATGTTTAACAGTGCATGAAATAGCAGAAATGATGAAAAATATTTCAGATATTGATTCCGAAACAGATTCTGATAGTAGTGATAGTGATACTATGATATATTCTGATTATAAAGAATGTGGCATTGATATTTCGGAAATTTCATGGATTTAGGCTTAATAGCAAAAAAAACCCCAGCCCTGGACAGACGCTCGTGTAAGACACTGCCGGCCTCCGCCATAAGCGCGCGTTTGCGCTATCCATCGCAAAGGGGTTAATACCAGAATTTTAATAAAAATGTATGTATTTGTGTTACAGATTTAGCTTCATTGTTATGTTGTTTATGGAGATTATGTGATACTGAAGTTTTTGTAAGGTGAGCGCCATTGGCCGGGTTAATTAAAAAATGAGTTTTCAAAAAAATGATAGCTATTTAAGTTACAGATTTAGTTTTATTACCCAGTTATCTTCTGCTATTTAGCTTATATATGTTTTTTCCCATGTAATCATTGAGGCATTAGTTTCTAGTTAATAGTTTTGTAATACTTCTGTATTAAGTAATTATAATAAAACATTTGAAATTTTGATATTTCAAATCTAAAACAGCAGAAGATCGCAATGTTTACAGTTCAAGTTTGACCAGAATCAGGATTTTGAATATTGTATATTGTGCGAGGTCAGGTAATTTAGGTTGCCGAAATATCTGTGCACGGCTTCATGAGAAAATATGAAATTGCGTCAAGTAATACTGGCTAGTAGAATTTCACCAAATTTTCCTTTAATTAGAGCTAAACTAAATATATTGAGTATTTATGGCATACTTATGACTTAACACAAATAATATTAAGTCTACTAAATAAAAAAAAATCCTTAATTTTTTTTAAGAGTTATTAACTTTAAAATCATTCAAAAACTGTACAAACTGAAAAAAACAGAAACGTGCTTGAACTTACATCAAACAAGCATTTAAAGAATATATTTACAACTAAAATGCGTGCACATACATTCCTATCTATAAAATTTGTAAATATATAATACTTTTACACAGCATTTATACACTTTGGCCAGTGAATTAGAACCCTTTGAGATTTTCATTCAAATGCTTGCTAGAGATGAAGTATGCAGATTTTTTAATGACACTTGTTATAATAAATAGTAGTTAGAATACTAACATAATCAAGATGAATTCAGGATGAATAAAGTGAAATAGGTAAAATGACAAATTTTTCAACAACTGCAAAAACACTTATTGTTGCTGCCTGTTTAGTGGAGGCTTAGATTTCCAAGACATCTCATTGGATTCTCAAAAGCAGCCATTTCAAAGGTTTTTGAATGTTGGAATCAAAACTCAGTGGTTCTATAAGATGTAACTGCAGTTCAAACAATTATCTAAGAGTGTGGTCAACAGCCTTTCTGATAAATTATACAGAATAGAAACTACTATGCTTTAAATGACAAAAATTATTAACAAAAGCTCTTCCCAACAGATTGCATCTTGAATCATGCACAGAGAATTGCATAGGATAGGAATGCAATGAGAAAGCCACTCATTTCTGTCTAAAATGAAAAAAATTATTTGCAGTGGTATTAAGAATGAACACAAGATATCTGAAGATTGAAAACTGTTAATGTAGTCGAATGACTTATATGACCTCGTGTTTAACACTGTTGGAGAGCATCAAATTTGGCAAGAGCTCCATAAATATATCTTGCCTTAATTGCTCACTGATCATGACATGGAACATGTTCTTCTGGCAGAGAAATGGTTTTAAGAATTCTTTTGATGTAGACAGTCATGAGGTACCTAGATATACTGGCAGATCATGTGCACTCTAAAATGCAGCATTTTTACTCTAATAGCAACAGGTACTTTATGAATGATAATGGAACCAGACATTGAGACAGAAGTGTTCAAAATTGGTTCAGAGAACATTAGTCTGATTTTCAAGTAGGGATGGGGAAAAGTACCTGCAATTAGTATTTTGTAATTGAAATTTGATTGTAACAGCCTGTAATTAGTACTTTTTTCTAAATACCTAGTTAAGAGTATTACCACATTTGTGGCTAGAACATAAACTATATTTGGTGTATTTTAACAACAGTTCTTATTTAATATAAACCATAAGGGTTTGCCTATAAAAGAAATGAGGCCAAAGACATTAAATAGTAGGGTGAGTGTAATAATGTAAAAAAAATGTGGAAAATGTAAAATATTTTTAGAATACAAAAGCGAATTTTAATGCTATGTTTAAAAAAGCTTATTATAATAAATGATAAATATTTTCAAATTTTTGCTCTTTAATGAAAAGGATTAAATTTATTTGATTAATAAATTATGTAGTTTATGAATGTAATGCTTAATAACAGAATGATTATAAACTTTTTCTTAAATTGCATAAAATTTGTAAGGAATGAATTCCAAAATCAAAATACATTACTTATCTAAGTACTTCTAATAAAATATTTCTTATCTGAAATTCCAACATTTTATTTAAGGTGATGTTAATAATTTATTTTTATTTAAACATTTTCCTTTGTTTTTTGTTTGTAACTTCATACATTTAAATAATTTGTAAAATTTCAGGTCATAAAACAAATTTAAACTCAATTTTTAATTTCAAATGACTATAAAGAGTAGAATCAAGTATATGTGTGTGATAAAATAAAACTTATGAATTAAATGTTTAAATATATGCATTCAAACAAAGCATGACATTCTTTTTTATTCATTTATTTTATAACTCCATCAATTACAAAGATAATATTATCAATAATCATTCTTAAAAAAACAGTAGTTTCATGCATCTTGTTTTTAATCTCAGATCTTATACACATACATTTTGGCCAGAGTAAGGCAGATTTTGAAGTCTAAATTTGACCAAATATTTATTTAAAAAACTTAATGTCCTTAATCTCATAAAAAAAAGAGAAAAGAATCTCTGCACAAGTTTTCCCCATTTTTAATGACACAAAATGTAGCTTGTTTTTAGTCCTTGAAGAAATCACCATCGGCATGCAGCATCTTTTGCCAAAGTGTCTTCAGTTGTGCAGTCTCATTGCAGTAAAAATTGGGGTTTCAGGTGCAAAGAAGTCAGAGTGCTTGGCAATTTTGCAAATTTATTTCATTGGCAAAGGATTTTCTACAAAGATGATTGTTCAGGGAATGGAAGAGGTTGTAATCTGATGGTGCAAGATCAGACAAGTAAGGAGGATGGCATGAAGTCTAAAAACAAAGTCACTGTATGGTATTTCTGGCCATCCATGCGACATGCGAACTCAGGTTATAGATTAACAACAGTATAACCCAGCAATTAACCAATGCTGTCTCCTTCTGTTGCAAAACCAGCTGCACACATTCCAATTGTTGTGAGCTCAAGTCCAAAATGACAGTTAAGCCTCTTGCAGCTCATAATGAATTACTTAACAACTAGTCCACCAGACACAAAGCACAACTTTGCATGGCTGCAAAAGTGGCCTTGCACTGAGTAGGACAGTATACTAGGGTGACAACTGATGTTTGGAATGCTTGGGGGTGTCATATAGGACCCATTTTTTGTTACTGGTCATCTCTTGATTGAATATGGACACTGTATGGTGGTGAGAAAGCAATGATAAACAGGCTGCCAATTGTTGTTGCTTATGGTCTATCAAACTACTAACAGCATTTGAAGAACCCACTTGCTCAGCCTGTACAACTTACCTAAGCAGTGCAGACGAAGTCTAACTGTTTCACCAGAAATGTTAAATTGTCTAGCAAGTTCACCATATATTTACAACTGCCCCTCTCAACAGCCACCTGCAGGGCTTCATTGTATAAAGTCTGTGGTTGTCCACTTCAAGCTTTATCACAGAGACAATTTTCTAGACTTAAAATATTGAAATCAATGCCTTGCAGTATGTTCAGTCACAGCATTATCCCCAAATGTTTAACATATTCAGCATCTGATAAGCCCACTTTGAAGTAGTAATGCAAATAACACTCAGAACAAACTCCTTCAACACACCTTACTTATTTACGAATGAATTACGATTGATGAATATGCATAGTGGACCTAATTTATAACTGATATTCTTACTCTACACTGACTAGCATCACAACCATGTCATACACTAATTTGCATACTTATTTTCCCTTTGTTTAATGGCAACATGAAAACACCAAAAGCTTTTTTTTTTTTTACCTTGTTATATTGATATTTGAATGAATTTCTTTCTTTTTTGAATGAAATTTGAATGAATTTCATATCTGCTAGCTATAGTTAATAAAACTATTTACGGTATTTATATCTTTAGACAATATTAGCTGATACACTCATAGCCATAAAAATTTGCACATCAAGAAACAATTGTCCCTTCATATGCCAAGTTTCATTATGATCCCACAAGTCGAACAGATATTTAAATGATTTGAAATCCAGCATGTTGCATAATACCACTAAAGGTCTTAAACTTAGTTCTCCTAGAAGTATAAAACAGGTAAGCAGAGCTTGCTTGAGCATATATAATTTTTTGCAAAGGAAATGCTAGGGTAGACATGCTGTTACACTCCCGTCGAAGCTAATATGAGCAGCTGTCAGAGTTTGAGAGGGGAAAATTATCAGGTTGATGAAAAGTGGATGGTTAATTTGGCGAGTAGCTCACCGAGTAGGCTATTTTGATTTTACTGTGAGAAGGTGTTTGGGTCAGTGAACAGAAAAGACATCATTTATATGGCAACCAAGTTCAGGATATCCTTGTCAGACCAGCCATCAAGAGAATCTCATCATACAAAATATATGCATAGAGCCAACTGCATCATTGTCCGCTATCCAGACACAAGAAGCACCTTCACTCTGGGCCCCTGAATTTTCCAGAATCATCAGAAGGCGTTTAACTGAAGGACACATGGTATTTCAGTGCTTATTATGTCTGCTGGCCATGACACCCATTAACACAATCGTATGGAGTGGTGATATGCACAACAGGATTGGACTACAACAAAATGGAAACAGGTCATATTCACACTGATGTCTAGGTTTAATGTGAACAGTGATGACAATCCTGTTCATATGTGGAAGAACTATAATAAACACCTCAATTCTTACTTCATTTTATAGCAAAACACCAATCCCACAACTTTCGAATGGTTGCCGTTGCTTATGATGTATGGTCACACTTAATATTGATCAATGGTATAATGGTAGCCCATGGTATATCCAGAACATCACTTCAACCACACGAGTTTCCATTAACGGCAAGGCTCTCAGGAGCCATTTTTTAACAAGAGAATGCTTGGCCACACACAGGAAAGATGCCACAAGACTGCCTTTGCAATATTACTAACCTTCCCTGGCCTACTTGATTCCCAGCTTTGTCATCAATCAAGCATATTAGGAATCATTTGGGACCACAAATTGGATAGCCGATAAGTTTGGTCAAATAAAAAATGCGTTTACAGAAATTGTGGAACAAGATATTATGGGATATCATATAGAACTAGTATGCCCTAATGACCGATATATCCAGACATTATATGGTTTTGTGCATTCACACTAGAGGAGGCCCAGTTGAGTACTAAAACGTGCATTCATTTATGCTTTTTTCTGCAAAAAATTATCCTTTTTCAATGATTTTCAAATCACTTACTTATATCAGAATAGTACTCACATATGTAAAATTTCATTTTGACAACTTTCTCTTGGTGAGCAAAATTTTATGGCAATGAGAGTATATATGATGTCTAATTTAAATAATTATTCTGTTAAAAAAAATTATTTTATGAAATATACATTCAGAAAAGAAGTTCTAAGCAATAGAAATTATTAAAAAGCTGCATGTTATAAATATTTACCTTTAGCTAATTAACTGAAAATAATTTTTAATTACCAAAAACTAGATAAAATATTAGCCCAAACCAAAAATGTATAATTATAGAAAAGGAGGAAAGTTGATAAAAAGAAACATAAGAAAATAACATGCGCTAGATGAATCAAATAGAAAAATATACCAGGGTTTAAAATTTTTGTGATGATAAAATTGCTTTATATTATATATTTTAGAGGCTACAAGGTATTACTTTTTAATACAGTCATTTGGAAAAAATATTAAGTTTTTCATCACAAGCCAATTTTTAAAGTAACAGAAAAACATTTTCAAATTTGCAATAAGTCTTTTTTTTTTTTTTTTTTTTTTTTTTTTACATATTTTTTAAAGAAGGTGTGTCTATATATTTCATAATAACAATAAAAAGATTTCCTCAAAACAGATCTACGAATAAGATATGAAATGCAAAAAATATAAAAAAAACTATGTTAGAAAACATTTGCTTACATCGTGGCAAAAATAATCATAGAACAAATGATTATCTATGATGAAATGAGACTCTAATGAATTCACTTTTAATTTTTCACTTGCTAATTAAATTAATTATACTTTGATCCCTTCCTCACCAAGCAAAGGAGATTGATAGGGCTCAAGAAAGAAAAAAATTCATAACCAGGGGTAGGAGTATTGCCATTTTTTTACAATATTTTCAAGAAATATCAGGACATTTTACAGGACATATGTCAATAATTAAATAAAACTGATGTTACTTTTACATATAATTTCTGTATTATGAATATAACATATTTTAGAAAGAAGTATACTATTTAAATTATGAGATTTTAATTTTTAATACAAAAATATGAAAAATGATATAGAAATTTAAGCTTTTTATACTGAACATTTTCAAAAAATTAATAAGTTACATGATAAATGCTTTACATTACAGTATATTTATATGTATAACTAATAATGTTCATTTTGAACTGGTTGCATTAGCAATTAATTCCGATAATTTAATACTGCTCTTTTTCAACTAATCATTCACAGATGCAGTCTCTGCATTAGCAGCAGATAGCATCATTTGTCCAACTTTCACATCACTCATTATCACCAATAGCATGTGCTATTTTTTTATTTGCATCATCCAAAAGTTTTTGAGCTGCACACTTATTATCAAGCAAATTTTTCTCTTCTTTCTCAAGTTCATAAATTTTTCTAACAAGTGCGATTTTTTTAAACTTTTTTTTTACAAGTAATTTTTATTTTCCTCCTCCTTTCTTTTCTTCTCTAATTGTGTTGCATTTTTTGATTTTTGCATGTATGATGCATATTCTGCATGAGATTTCTGAATATAATGCATTATTTATTTGGTATATTGAATGGAGGAAACACAATTGCCATACATTCCAATAACATCATGACAAATGAGAAAATATTGAACTGTTAATTCCGATAAAGAAGCTCTCTCCTTTGTCACAACACAGAATTGTTAGTCAAAAAAAACTCTTTTTGGGTGTGAATTTACTTTTAATGACGACAGACATGCTTTAATAACTCCAGAAACAGTAGGATATTTTATTTAACCATCAGCATCTTTTATATTAAAAACTGCATTCCAATATTTACAGATATTTTGGTCATTATCATAATCATTCATAAGCAAAGTCGCATCTTCACACGTGTAAAGAATCCACTCTTCATTCATCTTATCAAAGTCTGAAGAAGTTTTATTCACATGAGAAATATATTGAATTAATCTACAAATGAGCTCCTAAACTCTTCTCTTTTTTTTCTATTATAAGGAGACAAACACTGGAAATCTTAGAGTAAAGGATTTGTTATAGAAAATTTTTAAAGCAAATGCTTAGAAGTTGCTATGCAACAACTTCTGACACTTTGTAGAAATGTTTTATCTGTATGCTTTTCCCGTATTGCTGTTGCACCATGACCAATTTCAATCTTGTTTTTAAGTTTAATAAATTTTTTAATGAATCAACATTAATTTATAGCAACTTTACTCCATTTTTTCACAGATTTCTTTGGGATTTAAAAATTTAAACATGATACTGTGAACAAGTTCATTTAACTTACTGTACATCACATGTACTAAAGGTTCGAATTTGCATTAGAAGTAAATATGGTTCAAAAGTTTTACAAAAAATGAAAAAAATGCTGGTATGCCAGAGTCTTAAGGTCTTTCAAATGTTTTATAATCTCAAGATGTCTATCAGAAAGAGGATATTTCGACTCTTTAGGTACTTTAACAATAAAATATTCTTTTAGAACAACATATTGCTCATCAATTCTCTCATAAACTGGGTCAGTTTGTGTTCAAAGTTAATCAACTTCTCTCAACATGACAAAAGAAACTAAGTCTAGATAAGGTTTCTTCCAGTATTTCCAACTGTAAGGAATGATAATCTTCCCTTCTTACAGGAGATAGTTTGAAAAATTGATGAATATAGAAGCTTGGATGCAAGATATAATAGATAGGTGTCTATCTTTTTGTTATGTTTATAGTTTCAATTACAAAATTTGTTTGATATTTATATTTGTAAATTAACGTCTATTAATTCTCGCTAAATACTTTTAATAACTGAATGTGTTTATAAAGTGCAGAAATGATAAAAATTATTTCTATTGTATTATAAAACAATCTTTATCAATCTTTTTCTAATATATAATAAAGACAATATTATCAGCATAGCACATAGTAAAAATGTTCAGTTTTGAGAATTTGTTTTAGAAAGAACTATTTACCAGTTACTATAAAAATTTCTCTCATCATAGATTTTCTTTGGTATAAGTAGATAAGAAAAATTTTGATATAAAACTTATCTTGTCATAAATAGTCCTGCAGATCATAATTAAATGTGAAACAACAAATAATTGAGATTAGAAGTTAACTACTTTCAAATTCTCGATTTTTAAAGCATGTGACTTTTATTTCACCTAGAAATATCAGAAATTGTATAAATACGTCAAAATTATTAATAAAATAATTTATACATTTCAGTATTAGAAGAGTCCATTTTTAACTTAAAAAATTCTTTTAATAATACTTATTTATGAAACATCAGTAAATAGTGAGACTGATTCTAATTAACATTAAAGATTTATTGTGTAAGTTTACTGTAATTAATTTATATTTCATTCCACTGATAAATTCAATAAATTATAAAAAAAAATGGGGACATTAGTGTGTTTGTGGGGTATATAGTAAAATCTCTATTAAGTCAGAACCTATAAATTAGTAATTACCAGATGCATTTCTGATATAAGAAAATCAACCTAAATATCATCAGAAATATTTTAAATTTAACAAAGAACAAAAGATATCAGAACACAGAAAAATGTAGCTTATATATCACTGGTCTTGCTTACACTACATCCAATCACATTTTCTATTGCTCCTCTTACAACTCGTCACTCAGTACAATGACGACACTGTCTGGTTAGCTGGATTACCATGTTGTGATTGTAATCGCTTAGATTTGGCAAAGAAAAAACCAAATTTAGTGTTTGACAAAATTGTCACGAATATCCCCACAAAGTTAACTAGAAACAGGTGCAGATACAATGTACTCAACTGAAAGTACCTAGCATATGTATCCTCTCATAAACTGCTAGGTAATCAGTGTAGGTACAAAGCACACAATTGAAAGAACCTGTTTCAAAGTATAGAAGAGCCAATGAAAAAGTGAGTACAGTAACCAGAAGCATCAATGTCATTGATTTATCAATATAGACAGATGAATTCGGAGATTGATGTAGACAGGCTAGGTAGGAGAAGGGTTGCAGTTGCTTTAATTGGAAAATAAAAGAGTGATTTAAGAACTGGAAGATCGGTTCGGAGTGGGGTCGGTTGGGTTTTATGATGCAAGGTTCAGAAAAGGACAAGTTGCGTCAACGGGGTGGGGTCAGAAAGGAAAACACAATGAACTTCTATTACAAATTAAAATTAGTTCTTATGAGTAAACTAAGCATTTGTTATTTTATGTCTCAGTTGTCATGAGTTGGGAAAACTAGTAACCATGGTACATTTATTCAGTAGTTATCATTCTTTTTCAACTATATTACATTTCTTTAAAAAGCCTTATATTTTTATTTTAAGTTAAGCAATTTTTATTGGCTTTTTATTTTTAAGTTACTTTTTATAAAAATTAAGTTTTACTGTTAATTTGAATTAAATATTTAAAATCGTTATTGTTTCTCAGATTACTTTTTTGACTTAAAAAATTCTAGGAAATATTTTACTATATTTCAATTTTAAAAATAATATTATAATATTTTTTAAAAGCAAAATACTTTTAAATGAACAAAAGTATCTTATAATTTCATTAAACTGCTATTCTATCTATTAATAAGACAGAATTCGATGAAAATTGTTTACATAAGTAAGAGAGAATGCACTAATAAAAAATATTATTTCTTTATCACATAAAACTCTTTTCATGAATATTCAAGTAAATGGTCATTTATTAAGGATGATGATTTAAATTAATGTTACTTATATTAAGCTTATGAAATTATAAAATATTGCAAATTTCATTTTTTTAAATTAATTTATTTTTAATTTTCATCAAATTTATTTCTAAACCTTATAAAAATTGTGTCATTATTTTCAATCTGATAGATGACAGCATAAAACAAAGTGTAGCAAGTACAAAACACTGGTAAAATACCTAGCATTAGGTACAACAGGTAAAATACCTAGTATTTTAAAAGTAAAAAAATGGAAATCAGTGCTAACCAGGTACAAAAAAGGTACTTCATCCCCACTTTCAACTCTTTCCTTGACTACCATAACCTGGATCTTAACACCATAAAAATGCATGGAATAACATCTGACAGCAATCTCCTTTTTCATTTTGTTTACAAGATCTAAAAACCTACATGGCCAATGTACAGTATTCTCTGGACATAAATGCATCCAAGAAGCACACTCCATGCCAAGACAAATAAAAGTTAATACATGTGCAAAAGGTGGTCTAATAAAAATACTGATCTTGGGTTTTTAATTCTTAGTATGTAATTAAACATGTCTGAATTATTTTAAGAAACTTTAGAAGTAAATTACATACATTAATATGTGCATCACTTCATATTTTTCAAAAACCTTTTTCTCTTTTTAAAAGTGGAACAGATACTTCATTGACAGATTTTTGATAATAAAGTGATTGTTACGCCAATGTTATTCTTAAGGAAATTAGATCTAACAAAAGAATAAATAGGTGTTAGATAAGTATGCAAATTAGGAAACAATTTTATGAAAAGTAATCTATTATAAAACTTGATTATTTTATAGTAGAGAATTCTTGTAATTAAAATAAATCAAAAGATACAACAAAAAATTAAAAGGAGGGGTAATGTTAAATAATAAAGAAAAAAAAAATCAAACTAACACTTATTCAATAGAAAATTATTTAGAAAGAATTTTTAAAATAGCTAGATTTAAAGTAATTTAAAAGAGTTATTGCTAAAAGGAATAAAGTCTTCAAAAATGGGTTTTATTAATCCCTCCCCCCCCCCTTTGGCACATTTCTTCTTTCAGCCAAAATACATTTTAGGTCTTGAATATACATTAATTAAAAATACAAAGAATCAATTACTCCCAAATAAAACTTTAAAAGAACGAAATTGAGAATTTTAATTCTATTTGCTCAAGCTAAAATTTATCTTTTAATATGGTTTCACTTTATTACACAACTTTAGATGTTCCTGAGAAGCAAAAATGTTTCTTTTTGTTTCTCAGGGTAGTTTCTTTCAATAACGGGATTTTGTACTCTGAAATAGCACTTACATTTTCAATAAATCGGGCCAATAAGTTTGTTCTGCAAAGTTAGTCAGTAAAATGATATTCAAGAGTAACTCATCAGTTAGTCAGTAAAATGATATTCAAGAGTAACTCATCAGTTAATCAGTAAAATGATATTCAAGAGGTAACTCAAATCTGTATAAGTGTAGTAAGTGTAATGGATCTTAAGTAAAAAATTATTGCACATCTGGATAGGACTAAAATACACATAAAGCACTAAAATTATCACCAACAAGAGAGAGGCTTAGGAATAAATCTCTTCTCAATTTATACTGAAACTTAATTTTATAAATATCACACTTGCGAACATACAGGGTGAACTTGTACCTTAACAAATCATAGTGAGATTTTACCTTCAGATCATAACATCAATTTTAAAATGACAGGTATTTTATGGTGCTAATACTATTAAAAGTTACTGTAGTCACTTTGGCAAACTACTAAAAACTTATAAAAAAATAGAAAGTATATTGTTTATAAATATTCATTACAGTCCCTTTACTTCATTTTGGCATCAACAGTATTTGATTGCTTAACCTTGCTATACTATCCAGAATATTGTTTCAACTATCATAAAAGTTACTCTACTAATTAATCTTCAATCCATAAAAATTACTGGAAAAATTTCAGTTAATGGATAAATCCTAGTATGCATGGTGGATTAGGAAAAGTTGACAATGTTTCGCAACATTTGGGTGAGCAAAAGCTGGGCATCATCCTACAAATCAGTATGAGTGACAAATGCGCCAAACCTGTAGATTACTGCACCAGAATGGATTCGTAAACTGGTTCTATGATCTATTACAATGTACACTATTCATTTGCAGTATTAGTAACCTTCAAGCTTATGTTATGATTTATTTTTACAAAGTTTAATTTTAAATGGTTGTGTGTGTGAAATTTCGATTATTTTCACACAGTTAATTATATATTATTTGGATGTTATAATTTTATAAGGTTATAATTTATATTATTGTAAGTTATTTTTGAAATTGAATTCAGATTTTTTCAAGTTATTTAAAAATAATTTTTTTAATTTGGACCAGGAGGGAAGTTAATTAGGTAAGCACTTTATTATCATTAATTTGCTATTTAATAAAGTAAAATGTATATAACTTATTAAGCATAGAGACAAAATATTTTAGATATGTTTTTTGTATTTGTATTACTCTATTAGTTAAAATTAGAATAATATGTTATTTTAAGATGGGTGCCAGTGCCAGAGTAAATTAGAAATCAGAGTTTTCGTAAAAATGTATGCTATTTTCTTTATTGATTTAGATTTATAACAAGGTTGTTAATATCCACTTAGTTTTGTTATATATGGTGTATTTTTGGTGTTTGTCTTTTGATTAGTAATTAAAATTTTTTTAAAAATTGGTTACGAGGATATTTTATTGAGCAATTACAAATATTATTGACTTTTAGGTATTTATTTTCATTTCATGATTTCTAAATTTTGCAAAATATGGTTAATAAAGTTTGTAACCTTTAGTTTTGTAGTTCTAAATAAGTACAATAAAATATTTGAAATTTTGATGGTTAAAATCGAAAATACCGCAAGACTGCAATATTTAAAGTTGGAGATTGAGCTTGATAGGAATTTGGAAAGCTATGTTGATTTGGCGAGATTTAGTGCATTACTGCTTTTTAGAGATTTTGCACTAGGAAATCTCGTAATTTTGTTATTGACAAAATTTTTGAAACTGAACCGATTATATTACATGTACTAGTAATTTACCCAGTTTTTATATACATATGTATACTGGAGAAGGTGGATTTAATTAGGAATTATATAGGATATATAAATAATCTGATATTGTTAAATAAATATAATTAAATGGAATGAATTGGGTGGTTCATATGCTTGAAATGCATGATGGCAACATTATAATAGGTTCTGCACTTCAGACCTACTGGAACTAGAAGGAGTAATAAGACTATGGTTAAGATAGGCTGATTTGGTGAAGTCATATTTCCTTACATTATATGAGAAGATTTGGAGGTCAATATGATTTTTCAGTTTTGTCATCATGGGAAAATCTTCCGAGATAGGAATTGCCTCACACTAGGCTACCTGGCCAATTATGATATGTATGTACACACATATGTATACTAATGACAAGTTCTTTTGAATAACCATCAAACACTTAAAATCCAATGGATACTTCTGACACAGATGCACATTGCAAATGACTTCCTGGCTACAAAGTTGCTTTGTTAATGATGAAATTCCGCTTGAATTATCTTAAACTTCGAACAGGTGATTTGTACACAAATTTAAAAGATGCAACACACATGTCATGCCAGCAAGAATAATTAATAAGCTTCCTTCTTTTTGATTCTTTCTATTATCAGTGTACCTGTGAAAACTACTTAGCAAAATCACTTATTTTGAATAAAATGCTCCAGGCAATTTATGCCACATCCCAAATTCTGTCTAGGACTAACTGAAATTTTCTTGTAAATTTATTGTTGCAGCTTGTATTAAAGATCTTTTTTTCTATAATTTTAGAACAAAAGTTTAGGTACAGCCTATATCTGTAGATTTGATAGACCAAAGTGAAAACCTACAATACCATTAATATGGAAGTTTGTAATAATAACATTATGTAACATTATTGTAAATAACATTATGCAACATTTAGAGCAGTAATTCTTAGCCACTGTGCAGCAGAACTTTTGTGTAAAGTGACACAGTGGTTGAGAGTGTGTGGCCAAATTTTAGAAATACATGAAAATTATGTTTTTTCTTATTATAAATAAAGTTTGTTTAAATCAAGAAAAATACACTGTACAAGAAAACTTGTTTTTATAGAACATGGTTAAGTACCATATTTTTTAAAGTTAAAAACTGTTTATCTTTAATAACTGTGATTTTTCATTAAGTGAAACATTTGGAGCAAAATAAGAAATTTTCAGTGTTCCCAGTATTTACAATAATTTTCAATATTTTATTTGCATAAATTCAAATTTTCAGTATTAACCAACATAAAAAGAATGTTAAGATTAAGAATGTTAAATGTAGAAGAGGTTATGAGAGTGGCATTGTCATTTTCGCAACAAAATATAAAATATCAAAAAATACCAAGCTCAAATTTCTCATTAAAAATACTCATATTATAACATTATATAGTTAATCCCTTAATAAACATACTATTCTTTTAAGGTACATATTTTATTATGATATTTTACACAGTGCAACGCAGGTAAGTAAACAACTTCTAAACTATCTTTTCTTTCTGTGCCGCCAAATTTTGAAATCGTTAAAAGTGGGCAGCAAAAAAAAAAAAAAAAAAAAAAAAAAAAGGTTGAGAATCACTGCTTTAGAGGGTTAACAAATGTCATGGTAGAAAATATCATTTTCCTCAAAAATTCCCAATTTTTTTCATCTAAATAACATTAGCTTAACATTAGAAAAATGAAATGCATTTCTATTATTTATAAGTTTGTATTTTTCAGCAAACTTCTAAAAGTAATTATTTCATCATATTATTTTACATGATTTTGCATTATGGTCATTTAAAATTACATCATGGTCATTTAAAATTAGAAAATTTTTTTTAATAAATGGCAAGTCCTAAAATCAGCAGCCTCGAACTTATTTCTAATTGTACTATTTATTCTATGATTGGGGGTCTTGGTTCTTCAACAATAATTTTTTGGATTATCAGGAAATATTTTTATAAACAATGCGCATTTCATCAGAAAATTTGCTTTATAATACAATCTGTAAATAATTTTCTTCTTTTATTATTTTGTTATTCCAAATATACTTTCATCTTTAACACAAAAAAGGAAACTTTACAGTAGAAAGAAAAAGGAATCTCTAAATTATTTCTTAAGAAATAAATTGATAAATTTGTAAGCAGTCAATAATCGTATAAATTCTTTGAATAACAAGTATGTTTATATTAACTATTATATGTATATAAATTATTCAAATCTTTGTATTTGTCATTTTTCCAGATTTTGTGAATAATTCATAAAATTGGCTCATCTACTACAGACACGCCACTTAATTCCACAGATAATCTGTAGTTTACAGTAGAGAAAAATGGGCTGCTTGTTTCAATACATTACTGAGCATAAGATATCAGAAATTGTTATTAACATTACATGTTCAAACCTAGGACCTACTAGATTTTAAAGAATAGAAAAAAAAAAACAAAAAAAACTTGGCCTTTTTCAATTCACAGTTTGAGTTATTTTAGAGCTTACTAGAAATAAACCATCTAATTACATATTTTATAGATATTAGAAAATTCTTAACAGAATTCTTAATTTGGCTTTAAAATATATTACACCTGATGAAACGGTAGGTTGAAGAAAAAAGATTGATAACAGAGAGAATAATTGAAACATTTTAAATTCTCTTTCTAACCATATTAACCTATCTAAAAAAAGCCTCACGAAAACCTATTATAGCAGTTCTTTATTTATCCCTATAATTCATAGATCCAGGAGGAAAACCCTTGAAATAGTTATTGGATACTTAGAAAAAATTTCTATTATCATTTTTCTTTTTCAAATTCTAAGAGATATTCAATGTTGTATATAAAAAATGCTTTTGTCCATAATTTTTGCAATCCTAGGTTTATAATTTTAATCCACTTTATTTTTTCTAGTATAGTACTGCAGCATTTTTTCATTAAGTGGTACTCAAAATCATCAAACCAATTACTGGCTATACATTTCTTCTGATACAGTACCTCTGATGTTATAGCTAATGGTACATTGAAACAGCTTCCAGATTTTAATGTGGTTATATTTTTAAAGCCTTTCAGATTTTAAAATTTGAATTTAATAAAAAAAATAAAGATGATTAACACCAAAAAATCATCTTTATCAGTCCTTTTTAAGGGTTCTGCAATTTTTTTATCTTAAATTTTTTAAATTATTTATTATCTCTTAGTTATTCTAAATTAAATTAAATAGTGTCTCCCTTTTAGGGTATATGCAATTTTCAGAATTCTATGTATCTGCATCCTACCTCTCTACAACTTAACATCCACAATATATGATGGACATCTTCTAGACACAAATAAACATCAGTTTGATTAAAATCATTACTCTTGGCATTATGCACATTCCCTTGTGTATGCTTTTATGTAAAAAGCAAGCATTATTTTCAAATTATTGATTTTTGTCATACTGATAACCAATCTAACATTGTTATCACTTTTCAAGTGTAAAGAATGTTTCCCTTTCTATAAATTTTTTCTCTTACAATTTTTGCATATAAGTCTCTTAAAATAATTAAAGTTATTATTGTTTGATGAATCAATAGCTATCTATCTTCATAAAACTGTAAACTGACATTCTCCATAGAATTTTCAATACAAGATAAACATTAATAACTGAAATATAAAATTTACACTTAATTCTCTGATACATTAAAGCAAAGAAGTTTCATAAATATTATTAAAGCAATATAAAAAATCCCATTTCTTTCAAATTCTTGTTATGTGGCACCACAACAAATCAGATGAAGTTGTTTTACCTTACTTACACTAAAATATGCCCACCTAATTTCCAGAATAGTAGATACATTTATTCAGTGAATTAACTGCTCAGCCATTTCCATCATTTTCTTAAGTGATATAAGTGTTCTAACGTTCCATATCGCTATAAGTTATTCCATGTTCCCAATTTCCTGTATTCAGTCTAAGTGGAGTACTATCAGTCAGCACCGGATTTTTTTGTTCAATATTCATAAGAAGGGTTTTTACCAGATAGGGTAGCTAAGCCCTAAGCTGAGCACCCAACTTGAATGATTAGAGTTGCTATTTATCTAGTAACTCACTAGATGTCTCATTTGGGAGAATACTGCAAGTAGCTTTACTAGCACCAGATTAGCTCCACGGCTCATTGGGAGATGCAAGCCTGATCACTTGGGGATTGAATGGCTACCCTGTGTATTGGCAAATGATGAACAGTCAAATGTTTTATCTCTTTTTCTTGACAGGACAACTTTGTAAGAGTCTGTGAACCCTCTCACATAACCTTGGTATCAAGCAACCATGCCCAAGGTGAATGCATTATGGTTATAGTGTCTAGTATTCCTGACACGCTGCTTGAGTATTTTTCTTATTCAGTAACTCAGGCAGTGCTGGGTAGACATTATTTCTTGAAATCTATAACCACTGCTAACATAGGTATAACCTAAAGTAGACCTGTCTCTTTGCAAGTTAAGTTGGTTGGTTGGGTTTTATGGCACAAAGTCCAAAAAGGACAAGCTGTGTCAACTTTGCAAGTTAAAGAAATCCAAACTCAACTGAAAAAGTAGGCTCCTTGGTACCAGAGGTAGAAATGACCTTTAGGCCATTAGTCCGTCCATGGCTAGAATACAGCAGGAAGCTATAAGGTTGGTTGGGTTTTGTAGCGCAAGGTCCAAAATGGACAAGCTGTGCCGGGGAAGCTATTAGGAGCAGGACTCTAAGAAAATAATTTTATACAATGGTACTTTTCAATAAGACCCTATAAATAAAAAATGTTATAAGAGTGAGGAAATGGAGTATCATATTGCATATGAAAGTGATGCCCTTGTTCTATTAATTACTTTAGGTTCTATTGATACTAAAAAAATACATCTTAAATCAATAAAGAGCCTTCTGACTTCATAAACAAAGTGGAACACCTTAATAGATGGAGCCAGGTTATTTTGGATTTGGAGATTGGTGCAAAATACTTGTAGTAGAGATGTCTTGATTTTCAAGTCCAATATTCAAGAAGCCCAATTACAAAACAATAGGTAGTAACACCATATTCATATTATTTAGCTTGATAAATCAACTGACACATCTGATGGAGCAATTATAGATTTGCTTAAAAGAAATAGATAATTTTAATGACTATGAAAAAGTGCTTAGTCTAGAATCATTGCATGGGAAAGCAATGATTGAGTATACTTGAAAAGTACAGTTATTTCTAGAAAATTAAATTGCGTAACAAACTAACTCATAATAGAGTACAATCAATTATAAATTCAGTGGCATAATAACTTTGTAATTTTAGTAGAAGAAACTTTAAATTGTCCAGCTAAAATATCTTTGAATTACTTATTAGATGTTTAAACAAGTAAAAACTTAAGCTATCAGTTATGAAATGTGTGAATAAAATAAGAGCAAGAACAATAAACAGATAAGAGTTTAGAGAATGTAAATTGTTACATTTAAAACATAGAATCTAAACTTTTATTGCAAAATGCAATGGTTTCTAGATTTGGTTTGTCACTCAATTGTCATTTTGCTGCTAATGAGGAGTAATTCAACTAGAACCTACAGTTTAAAGTGATCTAAATCTTTACAAACATCCATGCCAAAGGTGGGATTCTAACCCATGCACAGTTGAACAAGAGGCCAGAAAGCTAACAATTCAGTTGGCATCTTGGCCGCTGCTTTCGAGGAGATAATTTCCGAGTATATTTTAGAAATAATAAAATGCTAAGAAATGAACTACATGATGGCTATTTAATTAATCACACATACTTAGTTTTTAATACTTATCATTTCAATTTTAAAATACCAGGTAATAAATTTTCCTCCCTCAAAAATAAAAAAAGATTTTATAAAAACTAAATTCAAATTAGTGATTTCCCAGTTAGAAAATGATGATTTGAGTCTATTTACAAGATGGAAAGAAAACAGTTTATGTGTTAAGAATAACAATTTAAACAAATATATTGAATAAATTAACCTATTTCAAAAGACAAAGAAAAATCATTTTCCAAATTTACTTAAGGAAACTGCAGATTCTTGATAATATAAGCACAATTTTATTAGTGAAAAGAAAATAATACATATGTGAAACATATAAATAGAACTGACATATTTAAAAGCAATTCCTTCTTAAAAATAAAATTCTTACAGAATGTTTTACAATAAAAATATTTTTACATAATTAATTTCAGTCATTCACTACTATATAACGATTCCAAAGCTATGAAAATTTGTAAAAATGCTTACATTATCATGATACAACATATACACATGGAAAAGTATTTTTGAGGAAATGAAAAATAAAGATTGCAAATAATTTATTTAAATTTGAAGACTTCTCTGATGTTTTCAACAATCAATTTAAAACTAATCATTAATGGCCTCAAAGAAATTAAAATAGGTTTAAAAAGTTTGATAATTAATATTAATGTGCTATTATAGATATTTCACACATAATTAAATTCTTTAAAAAAAAGTAATTTATTTTTATAGACATACTTCTGTTAAATAAAAATTAAACATGTCAGAGTCAAAACATCTTTTAGCAAGCAAAGAAAACAGACAAATCAATTCTAAGTTGATTTAAGAATTAGAACTGTCTGTCCAATAAATGACAACTTTTTTCAAGAAATAATGTTTATCAAACAAGATTAACCTCAAGATTGTTGTTTCACTAAGCAGCGATAAATTAATTTAATTTTCTGATTTTTTTTTAATTCCTCAAACTAAGCATTCTTTTATCTATGTTTCTATTTACCAATTTTTAACCATGAACATTAGCCAGTACAAAAAGAGCTCGGGTTATATACAGTGCAACTGAAATTATTAATCAATAAGTGAGAACTTAGTATGCAAAAGATAAATCATCCCTGCGACATGACCACACTTTACACAAGGGCTAATTTGATCCCAAACTAGTATATATCATATAGTAAGAATTTGAAGTCTAAAATGCATATCTTAAGTAAATTGCATAAAAAATTGTTTTCCTTATTGGGTATGAATTGTATACCATTTTAAAAGTATTTAATTTATACAACTCTTAAAATTTGTTAAATATTTAATACAACAAATTAATTCTTTAATGTTTTTTCTTAAAACACACAATATTTTTTTCTGACAGATATTTAGAATATTTTCATACTTTTGATTATTACATATTCTGCCTCTTGTTAGTCAAAAAGTTTTAATGTCATAGTAATCTATTAACAGATGCTTTTAATTATCATAACTAATGAAAATGAGATTATAACACTATATGGCAACTAAAATTTCAATAGCACGCTAAACAGGAAATGCAAACTAGTCTTTTTACAAAACTAACTAGGTAACTACTATTTTCAGTTTATAATCTAATCCATAGAAAGTGCAGTGTGTGACCATTACCATACTTTCTTTAAAACACATAAAAAGAAGTATCATTGGGCAATCCTTGTGTGAGCATAAAATTGGACTATCAAAATGACAATCTTACAGAATATGTTACAGTACTAGCTAAATATATGCAGAATGCTTCAACATTATAAAAAATGAAGATTATGAAATATTATTATAGAAACTTGTTATACTTGCAAAACAGGTAAATTGACTGATTTTCTTGTCTTAAATCTACTTACAAAAAGTAGAAACATTTATTAGAACAATACTTCTCTAAGTAATTTTTTATGTATTTATAAAGAACCAAACAAGACAAATATTACTTTTTTATTATAAGTATCTTATAAGCTACTTTAAAAGACAGCAATCTAATCCGAATTCATTAAACATGCAATCAAAGTTTATATTAAATTTAAAAAAATCCTTGTCTATAATTTAATAAAATAAAGGAAAGTTAGTATAAATACAAGTTCTTTTACTTTAGTAATTGATCAATCACTTAAAACAAATTTGGATTCTTGCCTTTTATACAGTAATATTTCATCCAGTTAAAGTTTAAGACAGACATTTGGAAGCAGTAGTACAAGTATTACTTTTTTCACTGAAGTATTTGATTATAAATACATTATCACAGCTTAAAAAAAACTCCAGTTCTACATTATAAATTATGTGGAAGTTAACTCCTTTTTAAGTAATAGATAAAAAGGAGTTAACTTGTACAGTAAGTAGTAATAGTTAAAAAAAACTAATACTGAATACTCTCAAATCGAAACAAATCGTAGACAAAAACTAACAAAAGTGAAAGAAACTTGATGTTTCTGATAATTGTAACTCCTTTTTAAGTAATAATTAAAAGAATTCGAAAATGAATGAGAACTGAAATCGAAATAAACTATAAACAAAAGTAAATGAAACTAGAAATTTATCTCCGATTATAAAATGTTCTTAATAAGTTTGTAAATTTTCCCATGCCCGGAATAAAATAGCAAAATACACTTTAAGATTATATTCGACTAAATATTTACATCATTAATATCCAAGATTAAATTTAAGTGACAAAACGAAAGGGATCAATGTCAGAAACGCGTATTGTATTTATATACATTACACATAAATGTAACTTTTGTAAAATTCTTGTCACTGTTTTAAGTTAGTATCTTGTTTCATTGAGTCAGAATCATACTGTTTAAAATTTCTTGAATTTTATTAACGCCATCTAATACAAAAGTATATCATACTTTACTCCAATCAAAAACACAGTCAAACATGCACTTTCGATTCAAGATACTATTCCCATATGTCTTTTTCTAGAATATTTGAGATTTTAAACATGTGTGTCTTGTAAAATAACTTACTTGAAGTTCTGCCCTTTCAACTTCCCACTGAGCTCTTTCCATTTCAAACCTCGCCCATTCATGTTGTATAAAATGGAGAATTCCAGGAATGGAATACAGAGGTCTTTGATTGTGTTCATCTTGACTTTGTTTGTTACTTATGTTTCCTCCAGACGGAGGTCCAAGTTGAATACTGTGATTTTGCGTTGCTGATACGTCTTCCATCATTGCATGGTCGCCATTAACTTTCCGACCAGCTTGTCAGCAATGAATGATGGGAAACTACAACCAGAGAGCCATTCAGGAAGTAGTAATTTTCGATCATAATTAGAACATGGTAAAAAAAAAAACGGGAATATACTTGTCACTTCAAGAATTTATAAATAAAAATAATTTTGGATATAATAATAATAACATTATAACATATTTAGTAGATAAACTCTTTATTCAGTTTATCTTATTTTTTTAATAAATGAAAGGGAAATCGATTTCTGTAAATCTGTCGATAATTAATAAACTGTTATTTTTCATAAAATATGAGTTCTCATCATAGTTAACGGGAAACATTACAGATATCATTATTTGTAACATTAGTGTTGTCTTAAATAAGGGGTAAAAAGTTTGTTAAGGTTGTTTTGTCTTATATAAGTGATAAAAAATAGTAATTTATTAAGTCAAAAATATTCAACATTTTCTGGCACATAACAACTTTATAACTATTAAATTTTTGCTGTCTTCTATATAGAATTGAAAAATTACTGGAAACGTGAATTTCGGGGAACATTGAGAATTTTAAAGAAATAAACTCAGCCAATCATATTTCACTTTATGGTTTGCTTAGTTTTGCATATATGAAGTGAAGTGAAGTAAACTGCACAACTGTGATACAAAATAAATGCTTTTTGTCTTCCTATTTGCGAATAATCTTTCATGATGTGTGAAACAAAAGCATTTATCAAAATAATAAAAACTATGAATTAGTATTTAATAAGAATAGCAAGAATTATTTTAGTACTGTCAGAATAAATATTGATATTCATGTTTCTTCAGTTATAAGTTCATGTTTATAAAAACCCAAGTAGCAAAATAGCTAGGCTCAATTTTGGCAGTCTTGCTAAGATAACCCTAATAATGGGCGTCAAGTTTTTTCCAATAGGCTATATAAAAAGATAAGCTCAATTATGGACCTACGATATGCAACAAGAGTTATCCCCAATATTGGACATGCCAAGATTGGTTTGATCATAGAGCCAATATTGAACCAATAGTGGGTGCCAAATTTTCCTCCAATATGTCGTTATTGGTCTCATACTGGCAGCTGAGTTACTATCAATCTTTTTTATCTGTCTGAACTTAAAATTATGATCTAAATCAAGAGTATATATGTTTTAAAAATAGATACTTTCCGATGCATTTAAAACGACTTTAAATTTACAATTTCAGTTTCAGGATGTAGGGAACTATTTAAATCAAATATAAGTACCGAATAATGAATTAAGCTTTAATAACGAATGGTTTCTGTCATTTTATTTTTATCTAATATTTTACTAAAAATTACATAGGATAAATAGTCAAGGAAATATTAACATTAAAAAGCATTGTAATTATTAATTACATAAATAAGCTTCATTTGTAAAGTTAATAAATTATTGATCATATGAGCTTGTTTTTATATTGATGACCATGGTCTTTCAATAATTGCATCTTGTTATTTGCAAAGAATTAGCCGCAATAAAGTAAAATATGATGCAACATTTTTTTCACCAATTATGAAGCTACTCCCAAATTCAGTGCTATTATATATGCCATTACTTAATGCAAATTTTCATCGTAAATTTATTCAAGGAATTGGCTTGCTTATAAATGATTCATTAATTTTCTTTACTCTTTAGAATGAATGAAACGTAGAAAGTTTGTCAATGTTACAATAACAATGTTTTATATCTTAAAGCTAATAGTTTCATTTGATTTATTTATATACTTCAGTAAAGTGATGTTTTTCATTTAATTGAGATTTTAACTATAGATTTTTTTGCAATAATGTTGTTTAATCAAAGTTCGGCTATTTATTCGTAAATTAGTTACTGTTTACTTTTGTAGAATTGATACATTTTTTAATATCTAGACATCAATTGCGTAATCAAAAAATAAAAAATACTTGGTGTATGACTTGTATCTTTCGTATCTGGGATTGTGTCTTGTAAAATGTTTGCAGCGACTTTTGATTCCAAATTAAAAGCAAGCAAAAGTCTGGAAACCGCAAGCTACATGCAAGTAGTTATAACTTGGGAATTCTAAAGGCATAATGTTTGTTATGCCAAGATTTTGATTGTATGGAAATAAACCGATTCCTTTTTCTTTTAATGTGACCCTGTAGCCTTTATCACTTCTCGATGCATTATTTACTGATGTATTTTGTCCTAGCCAGTTTCTAAAATAATGTTTTAATAATGTACTCAAATGTAATGTATGTAATATAATCATTGAAATAAGTAAATTAATTGAATTTCTTAATTGAATAGCAAATGAGAAGTTTATTACTTATTTGTAAATGAGTTTAAAAGTATTTAATTTAACAAAATAATCCAAACTTTAGTATAACAAAAAATTATCAAAGTTATAAAGTCCATATAAGATAGTGCTCATAAGATCAGATGGTATTTTCATTTTTCATCATAATAATATTTATATTGCTCATGAAAGTACAAAGTATTGAATTTAATTACCGCATAATTCTCAGTACTACAGAAATTATATAATTGTAGCATTTATGACTTAAAACATAAAAAGGAAAATTTTTAAAGATTTTTTATATATATTTTTCACAATTTCTTTTCTGTCAAATAAGCATAAAGCTTATATAGTATATCTTAATTCTTCTATCTAAATATTTACAGGGAAATTAATATTCACATTGTCTGGTAAAAATTTAAAAAAAAAAAAAAATACAATACAATACTTTTTAAAATGTTTTTGTTTACAAAATTGTTATCCTCAATTATCCTCATTACCAAGTACTCCAATGTTACATTTAAAAGTTTTAATGATTGTATTGGAAATATTGTATTTTCCAGATCACACATTAAAGCCAGTCGCAAACTACAAGCGAATTCGCCGGAAATCTTAACAGAGTCAATTCACAATTCAGAGTCAAGAATGGGAGGAAACTAGGACATTGATGTGTAACGTCATTGTTCTGTTCAACTAATAAAACTTTAAATTTGATTTAAAAAAAATAATAATAATAATTTCACAAGTAGTATTATTTTAATATAATTTCTTTCTTTGAATACATCGAAATTGTAATGCATTCCTAAATGCTTAAACGTTATTAAAATTATTATATTTATTTTACATACACAAATATAATTATATTTTCTACAATTTCTCTTTATTAATTCATTTTAGTTTATTCTATAAAATAAATGTGAAATATTTATGGTTATATAAATAAATAAACCTTCATATGAAATTAGAATTTATTTTATTCTTACCAATGAAATTTCATAACTCAAAAATATCATAAATAATGTTGATATTCTATACTGCTTCAATATTGTTTATTACAATATATATATATATATATATATATATATATATATATATGTATACTTTTCCTCTTAAAATGTGTACAAATTTTAACTAAATATCTGATATTAAAATTTAATTACTGTTATGTATTTTTGTGAGAAAAATCTTTCTCTTTCAAAAGTGGACACTATTTGTCTTCAGCATGCTCATAATTTCTAAAGTGATAAAAAAAAAAATTATTTAAAAGTTCTTTTTTTTTTTTTTTTTTTTTGATAAGTAAAATTTAAAAGTCAACTGAATTAAAATTTTCATACTTTTTTATTAGTTTAAATATTTTACAATTTCTCCTTAAGTAAGACTCTTATTTTAAAATATCAATTTACACAATTTAACTTTCAAATAAAATTTCCTATTGTTAAATAGCGTTTACATTGTTAGTATTATGCTAATTAATGTTACAATACAAGTAGCTGTAAATAATATTGTAATTAAAAATTGCTTAATGTGTTATGTAATTGTAAGAAAACTTTTAAGAGTTAAATACAAAATTGAGATTACATTAAAAAAATCTACACAACCTCAACAGTATAAATTAGCAAAAATAAAGATTTCTGTACATAAATATAGTTCTAAAGAATTTAAATTCAAGAATAAAATATTTTAATAGCATTAAATAAAGTACAGGTAACCCTCGTATAACACGGTAGTTAGGTTCCTAGAAAATACCGTGTTGTGTGAAACCATGTTGTATGAGACCTAGAGCTAGTACAGAAAGGGGGGTTACGTTCCAAAAAACTTATTAAAAACAAATATTTTTTTAATTCGACATCTATATATATATATATATATATATATATATATGTGTATAAACAACTTAATTTTTATTAAATAATAAATGTATATACAACACAAAGTAAGAAAAAAATATTTTAATATAACGCAACCCTCTAATTTAATGAATTTATTCGTAGTCACTGCTCAGTATAATCAACCGTGAACGTTTTTTGGGTAGTACGATATCGCCTTCACTCTCAGAATTTTTTTCTCTATTTAAAGTTTTTGCATGTTTTCTCCTCTTAAAAAAATCTTTAATCGAACTTTGCTTGCTGGTTCTTACTAGGAATTTTTTACTTTTTTCCGTGGAAGGGTCTGTATTCAAGAAAAATGACTCGAGATTTTCCGCTAAGCATAGGCCTTCATGAAATTTTTTTAATGTTAAATTCTTTACTGTACAATCTTCAGCTGAGCTAGCGTCCTCAGAATCAATTTGATTTGCATCCAGGAATGCAATTTCCATCAAATCCACTTCGTCAACTTCTTCTACAAATAAATCTTGAAGGTCTTCAGTAGCCATATCTACAAAACCTTCACCTCCGATTAACTTAGCTACTTCTAATATGGCACCAATTTCGTTTTCCGATGTTTCACCCATGTTTACTGTTTCAACTGAAGAGTGCTATATCTTCTTCCAACACGCATTTAAGGTTGATGTTTTTATTTCCTTCAATGACAAAGATATGATTTCGATACAGTGGTTGATTGAAAATTTCCATTACGCTAATTGATTCCGTGTCGGTTGCGTCTAAAATCCACTGTAATGATCTTCTTATATAATATGTTTTAAAGGTATAAATAATACCTTGATCCAATGGTTGGAGCAACGAAGTAGTGTTAGGTGGTAAGAACATTATTCTGACGTTGGGATGAGTCCCATCTTGTGGGTAGAATGGAGTATTATCTAACAGTAATAGCGCCTTAAAGCTAAAATCTTTCTGCTTTAAATAACGCTCAACGCTTGGCACAAAACAATTTGAAAACCAATTTTTAAATAAATTTCCTGTTACCCAAGCTCTTGGATTTGCTTTCCAGTATACCGTCAAGGTGTTTTAATTTACGTCTTTCAGTCCACGAGGATTCAAAGATCTATAAACTAACAACGGTTTTGTCATGAAGTCCTCCAATGTATTACTGCACAAAAGGAGCGTTAGACGATCTTTGGGCACCTTAAATCCAGGTGCAGTTTTTTCTTTTTTCGAGATAAAGGTTTTACTAGGCATTTTATTCCACCAAAGCCCAATTTCATCGGCATTGAAAACCTGATCCGCTGTGTATTCTTGCTCGGCTATAATGTTTTGAATTTTCTCTGGATACGTCCTAGCGGCTTCATGATCAGCGGACGCAATCTCTCCTTGGATTCTTATGCTATGAATTGCAAAACGCTTTTTGAATTTTTCAAACCTACCTTTACTCGCCACAAATTCTGGGTTGGCAGTGCATTCTCCTTGTTCTTTAAGATGGTTGTGAATTTCTAGTCCTTTTTGTGAATTTTTAATCCTTTTTTGACAACAATCATTAATCCAAATGCCGAGTGCTTTTTCCATTTCCTTCAATTATAGGGGCTTTAGGGCTAGCTGAACGTTTTGCGGATGAACGTTAGAAGATCATGCGGCAACTGTACTTCTGATTTCTTTTTTATTATTCTTGATGATCCTGACTGTTGCTTCATTCAAATTAAGGCTTTTTCGAATGTGGGATACTTTTTCTCCTTTCAATAAATGATCCAAGATTTGTGTCTTTGCTTCTAAAGAAATAATTTCCTCTTGAACGGTGTTTTAACTTTATCTCACATTGCTTGGGGCTGAAACTCAATGTCTTAAAGATGAAAAAATTATTCCTTAACACACCGAGACTAGATGTAGACTAACGACTAGCAGCGTGAGACACTGTTGTTTTCAGGTCACGGCGATAAAAGTAAATAACGTAGGAAAAACCACACAGAAAACTAACTGACTGAGAGACGGTTGAGACTGTATGATGGTGTATGGAGCTCCAGAACCGAAGTTCAATCTCCTGTAGGATAAGTGTTCCTGAAAAACTAAACAAATGATTAATAAATCTGAAATAGCAAGAATTTATTAGTCATGGTTAATTTTAAACCTGAAGGGATAGAAAGAAAAGAGAAGGAAGGAAAAAAAAAAAAAAAAAAAAAAAGAAGAAAAGAAAAGAAAAAAAAAAGAAAGAAAGCAAAAAACATCAAATTAATAAAAAATAAAATTTAAGTAATTAAATTTGAAAAGTGAATATGCGACCTGATGTTCGTGTTGTTGTCCGACTCGCCTCCTTTTTGTTTGTGTTCTGTAGTCCTAAGGGCTTTAATCTGAGTACTGTTCTTGGTCTGTTCTTATTTGCCTCGTTGAAAATATTGTAGATCGGGATCTTTGCTATTTCATCGTTTTCAATCTTCGGAAGATTGCTATAAAACTTGAGGCTGATCTGAAAGAAGTAACTAGAAAGATTATTAATACAAAGGTCACGCATGATAGCTTCATTTCTGAAGTATCATGGTGACTTGGAAATTAATCTGAGTATTGTATTTTGGAGGATTGACTGACTGACTCTTTGCGGAAAACACACACGCATCTTACACTAGAACTATTGTAGGCGTTGCCTAACTATTAAGCAGCAATTGGATGTTTCCACCCTGACTGGGTGTACCCCAATGTCCTACGGGGGACACAGGGCCCGATAAGAGGAGCAACTGTCTTCCCCTTCCCGCAATTTGGAAGTGACATCGTACATGGGGCTCGATAAGCCGCGTCGGCCACTTGATCCGGTCGTAAATTAGTCTAAGGCCAAGACCGCGCGGAAAACTCTTTTAACTAAGCAATTCCGTTGGTGACCGTCTCAAGTGCCGGTTCATGCCTTGGGATACCTAATATGCATCAGATCTATCACCTTGTGAGTGCCTATATAAAGCTTTAGCTACAAATACGGTTAAGGACCTACATACATTTCCGCAACGCTGTATCTTTAGTACAGCAAGCCCCGCCGCGGCTGTAGAAGTACATACAGTATTGTGTATACAATGGTTTTGCAGTTTTCTCATCACGTTATAGCGAAACCGTATTATAGGATGCCGTGTTGTAGGAGGGGGTTCCCGCAATTTACGAATAGTGTTATAGCGAAACCGTGTTATAAGATACCGTGTTGTGTGAGGGCTACCTGTATATTTAAGTTATGAATTAGTTCTCTGCTAAGCATTATATTTAAATCAATTGAAAGGTATACACACACACACACACAAACATATATATAAGATTGAATTTCAGTTTATTTCATTTTCAGGAAAATTCAATATTGGATAATCGGAACAAATTATTACCTGTTACAGATTTTTCAAATTCTTCGAAAAATAAATGTTTTATGTCTCGAATAAGGACAATTTTTTTTGTCTGTCGAAATAATTTCTATCTATTGTGCCACAGACATATTTAATCTACATAATTCAAGAAATTAATAAACTATCTAAATTATTTTTATAAAAAGTATGGATTATTTAAA
This sequence comes from Latrodectus geometricus, assembly GCA_026290005.1. NCBI lineage: Eukaryota > Metazoa > Arthropoda > Arachnida > Araneae > Theridiidae > Latrodectus > Latrodectus geometricus. The sequence continues at coordinate 558,732 of JAPDSC010128244.1, forward strand.
ATTTATTATACTTAAACCTATATTGATTTATTAAAAATTCCTCCTTATCGAAAAAAAATTTAATCGAGTTAATGGAAGATATTATTGTTACCACGAAGTGTATATATAAATAAAATATGCAAGAACAAAGGGTTGTAAGCAAAAATATGTAAATGAAATTCGCGCTGTCACCGGAGCCCTGCCAGATATATCTAACCTTTTTGAATACGAAAGGTGTCACTCGGAATGCCTATTTTGTGTTGTTTCCCGACATCACCCCTACTCCGGTCTTTCGCCCAGTGTCGCCGAGCTTAGCCGGCGTATTTACCTGTAGTTTGTGGCTGGCCTAAGAGTCAACCGAATTACTTAGGCCAGCGGCAAACTGCAAGCCTATTCACCGGAATACTAACGCCGGTGAAGCTGAGCGACACTGGGTGAAAGACCGGCAAAGAAGTGACGTCAGAAAAACGTCACAAAATAGGCGTTCCGAACGACACTTTTTGTATTCAAGAAAGTTAGATATATCTGGCATTATACACATTTTAAGAGGAAAAGTAATGAATAGTACATAATATATATATATATATATATATATATATATATATATACATTCACATTTATTTTATAAAATAAACTGAAAGGAATTAATATAGAGAAATTGTAAAAAATTATCATTATATTTGTGCATGTAAAATAAATTTAATAATTGAACTTTTAAACAGTTAGGAATGCATTGCAATTTTGAGCTATTTCGAGAAATACTTTATATTATAATAATTCAACTTGTGAAATTATGTTGTACTTCTTTTAATCATCAAGTTCAATGTTCCATTGGTTGAACGGAACAATGACGTCAAACATCGACGTCATAGTTTCCTCCCATTCTTTCGGCGGTGAATTCACGGTAAATTCGCTCTGCTAGGTGTTTCCGGTGAATTCGCTGCGCTTTATTTAGGTTCACCCTATCGCCAAGGATGAAATGCGGAGCCAAACCAACAGATTAAGAAGCCAAACTGGACTCTTTAATATACCAAATTTAAATTGCCTATTTATTGATTTTTCTTTTGACGATTTTCGAACTGCACTTTTATTAGTTACCATTTATGGAAACCATTACAACATCTCTTTTTAAGAACTCACACACACAATATTTTAAAATTGATTAAAATTAAAAGATATGATAAAAATATTTGATTTTTAATATTTCTTTATTTAGAATAAAAATTATACAATTTTTATACTTTATGTTATCGTTTAATTTTAAAATATAAAAGCACTTTTGTTCTTTTCAAAAGAATACATTTCTTTATGATCTGTTGTTTTTATATTGAGCCATAATCTAATATGATGTTCGAATATAATCATGAATTTTTTTATTCTTAATTCTAATTCTAACTAATTAATTAATTTCTAAATTTTTAAAAGATGTTCGAAGATATATAATCCTGAATTTAGAGATGTCAAGAAAAAGAAATAAAGTAAGTAATTTTATTATTCAAATTATTAATTATAAAAAAAGTTGGAAAAAACTAGAAATTTTTGTATTTACGACATTGTAAAAAATTAAAATAATTAATATTCAAAATTGATTTTATAAATGTTATTCTCGTTAGACATTTAATTTTATTGCCCGGTTGTTGACCCGTGCCCGGGAGCATTACTAAATATTTTTTAAAATGTGTGCACAACTGCCCAGTTAAATAAAGATTAAAGTATTGCAAAAAAAAAAAGTTATTTACATTTTTGGTATGATTGTTTTGCATGATTAATTTAGACGAAAAACTTAAAAAAATCGTATTTTTCACCATGTATAAACGAAATTGCTATTTTTCACGTCCCAGCAAACACACAAATGTCAGTTACATTAAGGGCCGAAATCGGTTTGCCGATAAGAGTAGTATCGGAACGATACAGGCAAACGGTACCACTACCCGTCAAAACATGTCCGCCCCGGGCAAATGTGGGCCGAATGTATGGCGTGGCATTGGAACGGTATCGGCAAAGCCGACGTAATCGCTTGCCCGTTATTTTACCGATATCATTCAATATGTGGACCGAATGCTTTCAATAAGTGGCCCAGCATCGGCAACCAGTAAATAACCGACAGCATGCCCCTTAGTAAAAAAAAATTTTTTTATTTTAAATTCAGGATAATATATTTTTTTTCTTTCTCCTTTTTTTTTTTTTTTTTTTGAAATATTTGTTTATAAAATTTTTGTTTCAATTCAAATAATGCTTACGCTGTTTACACATGCTGCATTTAATATTTCATCTAAAACTGTTAAATAGCACTTTACAGAAAAAATTCTCTAAAAAACATTTTAGTTCATATTAATTAACAATTGCAAACAAAACATTTTTATTATATGTTTATTAAATAGGGATTTAAAATATTTTTCATTATATTCCTGTTTGATGGAAATCAAAATTCTTTCTTTCAAAATTTTAATATTTATGTGAGAAAGCTGTTTTAAATGTTTTAATTTACAACCAATACAAATATCACAACATTTTTTTAATAGAATTAAAGTGCATGTTTAAAAATATTTTTTATACTTGAGAAATAAGTTTCCTTAACATAATTATCTGATATATAATAAATTTATTATATTTATTTGACTAAGTTGATGTCATTTATATAATATTTGCTTATTAAAAAATGATTTAATATTAAATTATTTAAATATTTTTCATTAAATGACAATTTCAACATAGCATAAATAAAACAATTTTATTAATAATTAGTGTGAATTTTGATAAATGCAATGATATAGGAACTCAGACATCATAATTTTAATAATTTTTTAATGCAAATTATTTAATATGAAAGTCATTCTGAAATATATGTACATGAAATAAAAACGTTAATTTTAAAGAATAAAAATTTATAATTTTTATTTAAATATGCATGCATATTTAAACAATTCTACCAAAATTTATGTCAAATTATTATAAGTTAGTTTAAACTAATAGCAGTATATACACACATCTCACTTCTCTTAAATTATCTTACACACTTTCTCTTAAATTATTCATTTTTATATTCTAAATATCCTCACTTATTTGAAATGTACAATTTTTGCAATGCATAAACGGAAAAAAAAAAAAAAAAAAAAAAAAAAAAAACTTTTAGTTAAAAAAATGTATTAGTAATTTTTTTAGTCAGTTAATACAGATGTTTTATACAATAATAAGAGGTACTTCCATACCTCTGAAAAGGAAAAAATAATAAAAATATTCACTGGAAAAACATTTATAATTATTTGTATGAATGCTAACATTTATAATTATTTGTATGAAGATATGAGACAAAAATTTTAGGAATATAAAATTTATTCAATAAAGAGTGAAATTATTCAAATTACAAAAATTAAGTTTTTTCAATTTACAATGAATATAAAATAAAACTTAGCACTAAAACTGGCTCCTGTTTGTTCAATCATCTGCTCCTGTTTGTTTTGTCTGTAAATGAACCTATAAAGGAGAATTCTGTTTACTTTATAAATATTCATAATTCTACAATAGAAAAAAATACATATTAACCTATCAACAATATAATTTCATGATTTAATTGACTCTGTAATGATATTTATAAAATCCATGAGATTGAATTGGTAGTAATTATTGTAATGCAACTATTTCCACAGGAATTTCAGCACTTATCGCCATCTTACAATTAACATTTTGCAAGTATCTAAGCAAAATTGTATTTGAACACACAAGTTTTATCTTATCAACATAAAAAAGTAAGGAGACGAAAATTATTTACAAACCTGTAATATTAATACACATGGAATTATCTCTGTAATATTAATGTAAGTGAAATATCTATAAATTATATATTAGCAGTTGATAATTCTCAATTTCTAAATGAAAACATGTATGTTTCATGATTATATGACATAATGTTATTTACTCTAATATCTAAAAACTTTATATTATTACTCATTCTAATGATTTTAATTTTCTAAGATTTGTTTATAAATGTGCTTTCTATATTAAAATATTTTTGAGGAAAACTATTTGGTGATAAAATTATGGTAAATGGAAAATGTGTTAAAAAAAAAATAGCTTAGACAGTATAGGAAACTGATATACTATTAATTTTGTTGAGATTATTTTCCTAACTGATGGCAAGCAAAGAAATGCTATATTTTTGTATCTATAATTATCAGGAAATATTTTCAAGATATAATTTTTCTAATTCTAATCAAAATTAAAATTATGGGAAAGCTGAAAAATAATAAAAATAAGTCCAGATAAGGAAAAAGATAAATATATCCATTGAGAATTTTCTTTTTAATTTGCTTTAGAAATATGTCCATATGATACAAAAAGTAAATAAATTACAATATTGATTTTCAAAATAGAAAAACCAAAATAAAGCAATAAAAGTATAAGAAGAGAAATATGACTTTTCTTACGTTTTTATGAAACTAACTGCCAAAGAAAAATAATCACCATTTGTCTGATTCTTAAATTTCACCTTTAACTATGTTATTCATTTCATCATTTAACATAATCTATAATTATTTCAGAACAAATAAGAAATATCCTTAAATATTGAAACATGTTATGGTAGAATATGTAAATCATAAATAAATAATTATGTTACATTTGTTAAACATTATGTTACACATTATGTTACATTTGTTAAACATGTTACATTTGAATATTTAATTCTTGCTTAAATATTTTAATATTTAAAAGATGTTTTACTTAAATATTTAAGTAAGTTTCAAATGTTCTTAAAGTTTAGAATTGTAAATTTTAGTTAAAACATTATTAAATTACAATAGAACAGTATAACTTAAATTTTTTTATTTTATAAGCAAACAACGTGAAGATTTGTTATAAAAAGGAGAAATTAAATTTTAATTAAAAATTATTTTATAATTGAGAAATATATAAAATATGTGGCTAATTGAAAAAATATGCAAGAAAGACCGAAAATAGAAATATTTCATTCAATGGAAAATTGAAATTAAATTTAATATTTATTATTAACCTTAATATTTATAAATAAAATTTTAAAAAAAGTATATTAAAATTAAAATATTCTTAAAAGAGTATACTTACATATGGTTTCATTCAAAGTAGAATAATGATATTCTTATAGTGTCAAGATATCAAAATAGAAATACGAAATAGATAACAAAGGCATATACTTCTAAATCGGAAATAATTCTAAATAAAATGAAATATAATCGTTTGGCTTGCAAAAAAAGAAAAGAAAAAAAATATCTCATTGAGTATTGCCAGGTGACAAAAAAATATTAGTAATTTTTTTCCTTAAAAAAAATCCGCAAATTATTAAACTTATATCTATTAATTTTTAAGCTCACTTTGAAAACGATATTTTACTGACCATCTTATTTTCTCTGAAAATTTTTCTATTTTTCATTTTAAATAAAATAGAACAGAAGAATATTTACTATAAAATTATCGTTTGCTCAAAAATAAAAGCTAAATATTTGATTCTGAACTCAGCTATTACGTTTGACCGCATTTATTTTAGGCAATTATCAGTTTTCTAAAATAAAGAACTTCATCCTGTTTTCAAGATGCTTAATTAATCAAAATAATATCAGAAAATATTAGTGTTACTATTTTAATATAGAATGGAATACTGTTAGACAAACATATTAGTTATTAAGAAATGTTTTCAGGAACGAAAGCATTTTGGAAATTACAATCACATTGATTGTTAAAATATCATTCAGCTGGTCTTACTTTTCAAACAAATATTTTCCTTCTATATAATAAACCTTCAGAACTTAATATATAATCTAAAATTAACACAACAAGATTCAAAATTTAGTTAACCTTTCTTATTATTTCATATTTCCATTGTTGTATTTGTTATTTAGTATTTCATGAACAAAATGGTTGTTATGAATATTTTTTCCAAAGAAACAATTTGTTGAATTACAAAAACTGATTTGTGGAGTTCATATAACTGTCCTTCACTTTAAGAAAGATGCAAAAGGTTTAATGACTTCATTAAATAAATTAAAAATGAAACTTTCAAAAAATAGGATTTCCTTGGATTTTCAATTTTTATGCAAAAACAACGTAGCAAATTTGAGCACGTTAACTGACAAGGTCGACACCTGAGAAGCACCTATCCGATTTACGCCAAAACGATGAAAGAACATTGAAATTACAGCCTACATTAAGAGCCCCAATCTCGTTAATAACTACAATGAATCTTCGGCCGTGTCAGGTATAGCTCATTACCTCTTGATCACGAGAAGGACGGCTTTCTCAATAAGGTCTCCGATGGAAATGATTCTCTATTATGAGCATGTAAGCATTTTAAAATGACCTTCGGTACTGCCACTAAAAAAGTCAAACACGCTCAACGAAAGATGGAAAGGTTTCATAATGAACATAAAGGGTATTTAATATATCAATTCATATATAGTGTATATGATATATAGTATCAATTCATATATAATATACAATTCATATATATCGAATTGCAATCAAATTTATTAAAAAGTATTAATTTTTATTGCAAGCAAACTCTTTAAAAGGGTATATATATTGCAGTATAATTTAATCAATAATATATTTACAAAGAGAACTTAATTATTTTTATTATTTAACTGCTTTACGTAAGCGATAAGAAAATTTCAAATAACGACTGCTTTCGAAAGAATTATCACAAAGGTAATAGAAGAAAAAGCAAGTGTATCAGTCTATCGAATTTTGGATAATTAATTTTCATTTCGTTGTGATTTGTATAAAAACCGATGAAACCCATTTCATGATTATCAAAATATAAATATATAATCACGCTGTTTTATTAATGCTGTTTTGAATAGATAAATTTCTTAAAAATTATAAATTACATGAAAATTTAAAAAAAAAACATCCTACGATTTCATGAGTTCAGAGTCATTACCGTTGTTGCTTTTTTGACAATTGTAGTGTTGAATTCATAACTTGAATTGATAGTTCCACTGACTTTAACATTTCCGCAACAGGACCAATATCGCATATGATATTCAGCCCCGAATCGGTATGCCAGTATCAAACCTATATCGTCAGACGACATTCACAATTTGCCGGCAGTTAGCCGTATTAGAACCGATACTAGTTTCCCATAACACTAAAGTTGCAATTTTTGATGTCGTTTGCCGATACGAAACCGATATCGTTTCGAAATCACCATGCCAATGCCGACACTGCCGATATTGGCTCGTCCAGATGCCGATAGGCTTGTGTTTGTTGTTGTTTTATTTCTTTTTATTTTATAATCAAAATCCTCTTTATTTTATAAAATTCTTTTCATCAGTATCATTAACGTGGTATACTGTAAAAATAAAAATTCGAAATTGTGATATTCAAAATAATATAAAACCGAATAATTATGTAAATATTCAAACAAAAACAATAAGAAATTTTCGAAGTTACGATACTGAAACTCCAAAATTGATTGAAATCAAATAAAAATGCAAATAAAAATAAATACGCGAAAGTTCGAGATCTCAATATTCAAATTGATAAAATCATTAATAAAATATCTTAATAAAATAAAATATTCAAAATCGTGATTTTCAAATCCCATAATCTCGTGATATCACGTCATTTTGTTTGGCGACAAAGTGCTTGTCACCATTCTTTCAGCTCTCGCCAAGCTTAGAGTTAAAATAAGATTTTACCAGTAATTGTTTATACTGATGTTTTCTTAGAATCCTATTTTGCATTTCAAAATAAATAAAATCAATTTAATTTAGTATAACATTATTTACATTTGTGTCAAGAGAGAAAAATATTTTCTGTTATAGTTTTATAATTACTGATTTTTTTGTCTATTTATAAAAATATTTGTAATTAGAATTATAGTAGTAGCAGTAAGAATTTCAGTATATATTTCAATATTAGTTGTAACTCTTAGATGAGACGTATAATTTTTATTTATCAATTCCCTCTTTTATTGAATGAAATAAAAGTTTAAGCGTGAATGGAATCAGATTTCGTATTGCAATTACAAACTTGTCTTTAATTAAGAATAATAAATTAATAAAGCTTATTCAGTATTCAAACTGTTGCTAATTTTAGTATTGCTATAGAAATCTCATTTTGATTTATAAATTGCTCTGAAATATTAAAGTAATTATCAAAAATAATAAAAATTGTTGTTACAATGTTTTTATTATTAGTTCTATAAAAAGTGATTAAAAAAACATTGGTACAGCTTGTTTTACATTTTTGGCAGAAATTAGCAGCCTGTTTAAAGATGATTCCTATTGTATGAAATGATATTAATATAAGGCCTAAAACACATTAATATAATTTAATTTAAAATTAATGAATGAAAGATTTGGTTTGTTGGTTGGTTGGTTGGGTTTTATGGCGCAAGGTCCAAAAAACACAAACTGCGCCAAAAATTAAATTTTGAAGATGCAAAATACAAGCTCAACGTTAAAAAGTTTAAAACACAAAAATATATGGATAAGTTTTAATTAAAATTATAAGAGATTATGAAAAGCAAAAAATAAAATTTATATAAAATGAATAAAACCAATTGCCTTCAAAAAGGCAAATAGTTTCCGTGGGGTGACTCCCCCACCAAATCATACATAGTTAAAATATCTGTTTTAAAGAAGGTAAAACGATAAAAGCTAAAATCAGGACATGAAATTAAAATATGAGAAGCAGTATATGGTTCATCACACGTTCAACACCATGGATTTAATTCATTTAAAAACAAATGTCTGTGTGAAACGTGTGTGTCCGATACGAAGGCGAGTCAACCTCACATCTTCTCTTCGTAACGGTAAAACTGATGACGGAATGAGGTATGGGAAGATGGCACGCAATTCGTTTGAGACCTGCATATTCCACAACTCCTGCCAGAGAGAATTTACAAATCTCTTTACAACCCTTCTCACGTCCAAAAGAGGGACAGATGAATGGAGTAAAGAAGATGCTGCTTTAGCAGCAGCATCTGCTTTTTCATTTCCCTCTAGACCTACATGACTGGGATCCAGCAGAAAATAATTTCATAGCCCTTGCAAGCAAGGGAACCCAATGCTCCGAAAATTTTGGACACAACAGGATGAAAATAATTTGAATTTTTCAACGATTCTAACACACTCAAACCGTCGTATACATGCAGATTTTATAAAACTCATCTGTATTCACAAGCTGAAGGGCTTGAAGAATGGAGGTAGCTTCAGCTGTGAAGATGGAGCAGGATGTATGGAGGCTGTAACCATAACTGGTATTAGCATAAAATATGCTACAGCCAACATTTCCAGCAGTTTTAGACCCATCTGTGAATACAGACGTGTATGATGAATTCTGACAGAGATGAGATAAATAAAGCTGTTGAAAAATCATCGAGGTTGTGTCCGATTTTCTAAATTGAGCAAATGGATTAATAATAAAAATCTGTGGATCATACCAGGGTAGATGTGATTGTAAATCCGTTCTAATAAAACGGACATCATATAGGTCTGCCAAAAGGAGTTGAGCTTTAGTTCGAGTGAGAAAAGGTTGGATGTTGTGAAGTCGAGCATCATACAATCTCTTTAGCGCAGGAGTAAAAGCCAAGGGTCGTAAACGATGTTGTCTGTCTGACATAACCTTAGCGTAATAATTGAGAGACAGCTGCATTCGTCTCAGATCTAAAGGCAATTGCTGACACATCGCATAAAGACTCTGGACGGGTGATGTGCGGAATGCGCCAGAACATAATCTCAATTCAGAGTGATGCACAGTATCCAATTTGCTTAAAACAGAGGACCTTGCAGATCTATAGACAACACATCCGTAGTCAATACGAGATAAAATTATTCATTATAGACACGAAGCAGTGACAAGCGATCAGCACCCCAAGATATATTTGATAGTGCCTTCAGGATATTAAGAGATCGCTCACACTTCTTCCGCAGATATAAAACATGCGAAAGAAAGGTCAACTCTCGGTCGAATATCACACCAAGAAATCTAATCTCGTTGACCACGGGTATTGTAGTGTTGTTCAGTTTGAATACAGGATCATTGTGAATGCTGGTCTTCTTGCGAAAATGGGCACAGCAGC
>JAPDSC010128244.1:568777-615416 GCA_026290005.1 Latrodectus geometricus
CATTTACATACATTGTGCCATAAACAGAAGGTGATAAAAAATGAAGAATGCGACTAATGAATAAATTAAAAATGGTTACACTTAAAATTGAGCCTTGGGGCACATCCTCGGTTTGAATTAAAGTATTGTACAAAAGATGACCAATACGTACTTTAAAAACACGGGAGCGTAAAATGTTTTGTAGGAATATCGGAAGATTACCCCGAAAGCCAAAATCATATAATGAACGGAGAATTCCATAACGCCATGTACGGTCGTACGCCTTCTCGATGTCGAAGAAGATGGAAACCAGATGGTTTCTCCGCACAAAAGCATTGTGGATTTGGGTTTCCAAGTATGTCTAGTGATCCCCCAGATAGCAAACAACGTCCATTGAACATCCCTCGGACATCCAAAACATCCATATTTGATCCTCCGATGTCTTGGATGTGATTTGGACGTCCCCTGGATGTTCTTTGAGAAAGTTCTCAGGATAGCCTTGTAAAGCTGTTCTAAGTATGTCTTTTTATGGATCTGTTTTGGACGATCTGTTGATAAACATCCTGAAAAGGTTTTTTTACATCCTTTTTTGGTTTTTCTAACAAATGATCTGAATGCGTTTTTTTATTTACTTATAAAATTAAAAAATCATATCAATTTGTTAATAAATGTAAATAATTTGTGCTATATTGTATTTAGTAATTAAAATGAGAATATATTCTCATTTTAATTAGTAGAAATCACCTTATGTAAAATTTATGAATTTTTGTGGTATTAAAGATCCTGTCTTTTATTTCATCATAATTATAAACAAAGATATATGTAAAAACAAAAGAATATGTTTGGCAAAACTATATTTTTTTGAATACGACATTTAAAAGGGATTTTCAAGGGTTATACGACTGCTATGAAGACAGTACATATAATACGTTAGATCAATACGAATTGATAAGTTTTAAAATAATTAACAGATTACAAAGTATAATAATATTTTTAAAATATGTTCATAATGTTTATGCAAATTTAATATAATGTTGTATTTACTTCCGTTACATTTTATTTTCCAGGTAAGGAAAAAAAAATCTTGGTAAAATTTTCTCTTGTTACAATTTAATTTATATAATGCAATTTTGATTGAAAATTACAAACGTTCTTCAGTTTATTCTTCACCATTAAAAATATCATTTAATTAAAATAATTAAAGCGTTTATAAAAACAGTTGATTTTCTCGAAGAGCATTTAGAAAAAAGAATTATTTATGTATGGGATGTAAATTTTATTTTATATATATGGGATATTAATTATATTTTATATATATATATATATATATATATATATATATATATATATATATATATATATATATATATATATATATATATATATATAAGGATGCAAAGGCTTTAAATGCGATTTTATCGAACTCAAAAACTCGAACAAGTTAACGCTAAACCAACAAAGTTAGAGTGCACGCACGTTTATAAATTCGTAGTTAGTGCCGAAGTTCTACATAAAAAGACTTAAATCGAGCGAAAGAAATTTGCTCCGTTCATTTAGACGCATGCGCAGAAAAGCTTACATTTAAAACCGGAAGTCTGCTTACGTTAAGAATCGGAAGTCTGCTTGGGGAGACGCATGGAATCGCTGGTGAGTGTTTACACATCGAACAACGTGAACGAAATTTTGAATAAGAAGATTTAAATACTAAAATAATTCACTGAACTTGTTATAACTTTTCACAAGCAAAGAATTCTATTGAAGGTGAGTGTAAAAATGTTTATTGTTTATACTTAAACTTTTTAAAACTTATATACTATTTATCATAATTGTTAAGCCTTACGTTACTGCTATCAAAAAGTAGATGATTGTAAACATATATTCCAATGTTATAATTCAATGGATATTTTAATTCGGCCATTATTAAGATTATAAATGCTAAAGATTTTATTTTTAAATTGTTTTTTCATGTTAAGAAGTTAATATTAAGGTGTAATGTAAAATACTTGTATTGTTCTAATCTTATGTTTTGAAACTAAATATATGATTTCTTAATTTATGTATAATTATTATACTGTATAATGCATCAAGTATTTTCAATAAATAAATAGTAATATTCAGGCTGGCTAATTTTATGTATTCTTCTCATTTTACAATTTATGAATTTAGAAATTTTTAGTTTAAAAATTTTACTTTAAAATGTTATGAAAGATCATTAGTTAATCACATAGTAGCTCCAAAGTCACTATATTTTTTAAATTGTATTGTTTTAATGTGTTGAATGTATTTATAGGGAATTACAGAGCTAAAATTAAAACTGAATGTTAAATAATTCATTCCTAAATTTGAGTGTGTAAGTAGATTATTAATAGAAAAGTCATCTTACAAGTCATTATATTATTTAATCTTCATTTAGAAAGGAATATTTAATAACACAAATTTTATTTAATAATAAATTTTAAAGAAAAATGTATACATTTTTAACATGAAATTTTATTTTCTTAAAATTTTGCATGATGATTTCACTAAATAAATTTTTGATTCAAAAAAACAAATTTATATTCTCTTTAAATGAAAAAGATGCATCTCTAGTTTAGATTTTTCAGAAATTTTAAAGCAACTGCAGATCATAAAATTACGGCTGGAAAGGATTGATATTTGGACTAATTTTATATTTAATCAATTTGAGAGGTTATTTCTTTATCAGACTAATTTTAATATGTTATAAAAAATATTAAAAATTTAAAACTTGCTATTTCATTGTTGGGATTTGTTATGTCTATAAGTCCATGTGTTGTTTATTTTTTAACTATCAAATGAGAATCTAATGGGGATAAGAAAATTATTTTGCTTTATTGCTTTACAAGTGTTGAATTTTTTTTAACAGTAGCTCTTTTAAACTAATTTATATCTTTAAAATAAAATTTAAGTTGTTGAAATAATCATTAAACCTTAACATAAAAAATTTTGTTTCTGATAATCTTGATCTTTCTAGATTATCTTATAAAATATTAATTTCTTTTTTAAATAATAGATGCAGTCTGTTTTCATATGCCTCTAGTTACAAAAGCAGAGATGGCTAAGAGCATATCGAATTGGCTGCGACATGCAAAAGAAAGGGCGGAGAAACAGAAAAAAATATTGATTGAGTGTGTAAATAATAATGATTTTAATAATAATAATGACTGTGAATAAAAATTGAGTGTGTATATGGAATTCTGTGAAATAAACAATCTAAAAGCTATATTTTGTTCCAAATTATATTTCATTTAACTTCTTAAATTCATTTGATTTATACTTAAAACTGTGCAATTTTGAATCACTCATTAAACGAAAAAAGAATTTTGAATATTTCAAAGAAAACAAAATATAATTATGGTGTTTGAAATGCCAATTAATGTAATCTTTGTTCGTCTGAAATATCTTAGATCCATTTGATTAAAACACAAATTTGTTTTCTAAGAATTTCATAAAATATAGGAAGATTTGTTAACTTAATAAATATTAATATATTTTGATAATAAATCATAATGATGCTGTTAAAATAGTCTCATGGAAACATTTCAGAAAGTGGCTATTTTCTTATATGAGAAAAATAAAAATTAGATAATTATTAATTAGAACTTAATTTAATTGTGCCAATTGAAATTGTGGATTCTCTGTTATTTAAATGATTGTTGTAGATTAAATGAGTTAATTTTCATGTGCATTTGTGTGTGTGAATAAAATGTTTTGGTATATATATACCAGTGTTTTATATATATATATTGTGAGAAATGTAAAATCGCCACTAGAGGGCGAATACAAAAAAAAAAGAGAGAGTTGATATACGTCGACCGAGAGAGTCGGTCATAGAATGAAGAAGCGCGATATTGAATAAATTTGTTATTTATTACTGAATTGCAGTCTTTATTAAAACGTCCTGACATAGTTACGTGTAGAAGTAATTCTAGTAAGAAATTAGTTTAGTTGATACACGTAACTTACATTTCAGAAGCGGGATATGTTTACCTTCTTTTCGTTTCGATACGGATTCCTGTTGCTGTGAATTATAAGACGGAATACGCTCCATCTTTATCGAATTCATAGATATAAGGATTAATTCTGAGTGAAATAATCAAGAATTTATGGTGGAAGATTTTTGAAGCTACAACGAGTTACATCAACATTGGATAAAAAAAAGCGTGTAATCAAGTGAGTGATCTTTTTTATTTATGCTTTTGATTTCTGCTTTGTTTAACATGGCTTCGTTTCTGGCGAAAGGAAAAAAGATAGATTTAATTACTTTAGCTACTGAATTGGGAGAAAACGTTACCAAGATTGTAAAATAATAGAATTAAAGAATATAATTATTAATTCAAAAAATTACGAGGAAGAATTTGTTAAAATTTTATTTGATAGAATAATCGAAGAACGAAAACAGGATGAAGAGGCAGCTCGAATTTCTGAGATAGAAAATGCAGCTCGCGAATTTGAGCTAGAAAAATTACGTTTGCAAAATGAAAATGCATTAGGAAATGCAAAAAAATCGAATTCAGAAAGACGCGATTCTTGCAGTTTGCAACAGCTTATGCAAAAACATGATGTGAATGAAAGCGATATAAGTTTTTATCTTATATTATTTGAAAGGCAAGCACGGCGAATAGGTTTAGATGAAGCTCATTGGGTTTTCCATCTTCTAGGACTTTTACCATACGAAATAACTCAGTGTATTGCCCGCGAACCGGACGATAAGGCAAATGATTACTATCACATCAAAGAACTTTTATTAAAAAGATTCAAATTAAGTGCAGAACGATTTCGTCAGAAATTTTATGAACATTCACGTACAATGAAAAATACATTTAAAGATTTTACTTATGAGTTACGAAATTATTTTAATGATTGGTTAGATGGTCTTAAAATTAGAAACTTTGAGGAACTTAAAGACTTAATTATTACGGAACAATTAAAGAAAAGTGTTTCTCCCACAATTCGTAATCACTTTATAGATGGATGGACTAGCTTCACTAATCCAGAAAAATTAAGTGAAAAATTAGATTCATATGAGAATGTTAGAGTCGGAATAAAGTCTTGTGTTGAAAACAAAAACCCGAAATTTATTGAGAAAAGATCTTATTTTGATAATAGTGTAAATAAATTTAATGAGCGGTGTAAAAATGAAAATTTCAAAGGCGAATTAAGAGAAAACCGCGAGTTTAAAAGATATCCGAAAAATGAGTGTTTTTATTCGAAAGAAAAACGAAACAGTAATTTTAACTCTCGCAGTGATAAAAGTAGCATTAAATGTTTTAACTGTAATGATTATAGACATATTTCTAAAGACTGTCCAAAAGAAAGAAAAAGTTTAATTTGTAGAGAATGTGGTGAAACTGGACATACCCAACGATATTGTTTGAAAAACAAAGATAAAAACAGTTTGACTGTGAACGTTGAAAATCTATCCCCATTAAATGCTTATATGAAAAACGCAAAAATAAATAATTCTGAGAATTCGATAAATAGTTTAATAGATACGGGATTGAGCATTTCTTTAATTAAGAAATCAGTTGCAGTTAAATTAAAATTAAATATAATTCCATTAAGGAGAAAATTGTTTGGATTTGGCTCTACTGCAGCATCTGCTTTCACTCTTGGGAAAAGTCAAGTGGAATTAGAAATTGACGACGTCAGCGCAACACTTGAAATATTTATTGTGAATGATGATACTATGGCGTTTGACCTAATTGTAGGAAGAGACTTTTTAGACAAAACAGAAATTGCGTTCGCCCGAATTGGCTCTAAATTGCACATCTGGTATTCGAATAGTATGCCGTTTTCTCAAGTGGAAGTCGAATCAAAACATCAACAAATAAAGCTAAAAACAGAAGAACCTCTTGTAATAGAAAAAAATTGCGTACATTTTATTCAGGCGAAAACGGAAGATATGAAAAACGGTCTTGTACTGTTAGAAGGAAAAGAAATAAATTTCGATTCTGTTTTTGAAATTAGAAATGGTAAAACGATGATTCCTATTATGAATAATGGCTCTTGTGACCTTAAGTTAAAAGAAAACCAATGTCTGAGTAGGGTAACCGATATTTCGCAAAATTGGAACTTAAAATCTGAATACATTATTCCATTTAATATTTTTTGCAATGTAACTGAAGATGCAATATACACTGTGAATAAACATAAATGCGCAATTAAAATAGATGATATTAAATTTGATAAAACTATTTCTTATGATAAAAAGTTAGAAATTGTGAAATTAATTAATGATTATAGAGATTGTTTTGCATTGAATATTAATGAGTTAGGTTGTACTACGTTAACCAAGATGGAAATAAATGAAGTTCCAGGAAGTAAACCAGTTTGTTTACGTCCCTATAAAACAAATGCAGCTGAGAGAAATTCTATTAAGAATATTGTTAAGGAGTGGAAAGAAAACAAAATTATTTCCGAAACAAGATCACCTTATGCCAGTCCAGTATTGTTAGTTCGAAAAAAAACTGGAGAGGATAGACTTGTAGTAGATTACAGAAAATTAAATAATCAAACAATTAAAGATAAATTCCCTTTACCCAGAATTGATGATTTATTAGAATGTCTTGGTGAATGTAATATTTTCACGACTTTAGATTTAGCTCATGGTTATTTACAAATACCATTAACAGAGGAAGCTAAGTTAAAAACTGCTTTTATTACCCCAGATGAAACAGGTCAGTTTGAACGTATGATTTTCGGTTTGGTAAATGCACCTTCAGAATTTCAGAGATTAATGTATCAAGTATTGGGACCATTGTTAAATAAGAAAGTTTTGTGCTATTTAGATGATATTCTGATACCAGCTAAAAATTGGACTGATATGATTGGACGAATAAAAGAGGTTTTTGAGAGACTTAGATCTGCTAATTTGACATTAAAATTATCAAAATGTGAATTTGGTAAAAAGGAAGTAGACTTTTTAGGATTTATTGTTAATGGAGAAGGAATAAAACCAGGAATGAGAAAAGTAAAATCAATAAAAGAATTTCCAACTCCTAAGAATATTCATGATATTCGTAGATTTTTAGGTTTAACTGGTTATTTTCGGAGATTTGTGGAAAGATATGCTCAAAAAGCAGAACCTCTCTCACGACTCTTGCAAAAAGAAGAATCTTTCAAGTGGGAAGAAGAGCAAGTACAGTCATTTCAATTTCTGAAAAATAGCCTTACAGAGCAACCCGTGTTAGCTCATTATGACCCTAAAACTAAAACGGAAGTACATTGCGATGCAAGTTCTAGTGGTTTAGCAGGCATGCTTCTACAACAAGGATCGAACAATAAATGGCAGTTGGTTTATTGTGTTAGCAAAAAGACAACTGAAATTGAAAAGAAATATCATTCAAGCAAGCTCGAATTGATGGCTATTGTGTGGACTCTTGAAAGATTAAGACAGTATTTATTAGGCATTAAATTCAAAATAGTGACAGATTGTCAAGCATTAATGTACATGAATTCAAAGAAAACAAGCAATCCTCAAATTGCAAGATGGTGTAATTTGATACAAGAATTTGATTTTGAAATAGTACATAGAGCTGGAAAGAAAATGACTCATGTTGATGCAATGAGCAGAGCTCCAGTTTTGGAACCAGAAGATACATTAACATCCATCATAGAGGATAAATTAGAAGTTTGTTTGACTCTGAGTGAAGATGAGCAAATATTGATGATACAACAAGCCGATCCAGAAATACGAAAATTGATAGAAATATTTAAGAAAAAAGACCAGGATAGAACAAAAGAAGAAAAATAGCTTATAAGAAATTACGTCTTCAAAAGAAACAGATTATTTAGATTCATAAAAGAAAACGAAAAAGAAAAATTTCTCTATGTTATACCAAAGAATATGAGGAAAAGTACAGTTATTAAATTTCATGATCTTATGGGACATTTTTCTGCTGATAGAACTGTAAATAAGATAAAAGAGTTGTATTGGTTTCCTTATATGAAACGTTATGTACGAAGACATATTTCGAAATGCTTTGAATGTTTAATGAACAAAACGCCTGCAGAAAAACAACATGGTTTGTTGAATCCAATTAAACCTGGCCAAAGACCTTTTGCAATTATACATATGGATCATTTGGGACCTTTTGTTAAGAGTTCTAAAGGTAACCAAGAACTTTTGGTCATGATAGATAATTTCACAAGATTTGTCCAATTGACTCCAGTGAAGAGTACATCTACGTCACATGTGCTGAAGGCTCTGAAAACGTTTGTAAATACTTATGGTCTACCTGAGAAAATAATTACGGACCGAGGAACTTGTTTCACTTCACATCTGTTTCAGCAATATTGTACTGAAAATGGAATTCATCATACACTCAATTGTACAAAGTGACCCTGTGCAAATGGTATGGTTGAAAGAGTTAATAGAACAATATTATCTACCATAACAACGGGTATGGAAAATCAAGATCATAAAGATTAGGATACTAAAATACAAGAAGTTGAGAGAAACTTGAACAATTTTGTAAACAAATCAACAAACGTGACACCATTTGAAATGTTCCATGGTTATTCTCCACGATTCAATGATGGAATTTTGAGAAAGTTAGCTGCCGAAGAAGCTCAGATTTGGAAAGATCCATCTATACTGCAGGAAGAATCTCGAAGACGAATAGAAAAAAGTCAACAAAAAATGAAGCAGTATTACGATAAAAAGAGATGTAGAGCTATGACGTTTGAACGAGGAGAGATTGTCGTGATGAAAAGATCTCCGCAATCTACAGGCCAACCTACGAAGACACAACTTAAATATCGAGGTCCCCTTATTGTTACCGAGGTATTGCCGAACGATATCTACCGTGTGACTCAGCTGGAAGAAAAAAGAAAAGGCCACTTCTACGTAACAACAGCTCATATTAGTCAACTGAAACCATGGATAAATGAACCGGATTCGGATGAAGACAGTGATGTCGATAGTGATGATAATTATTCTCTAAACAGCCCTAGACGCAATCCATATAGATATACACGTAAGGACTAAAGGTGAATGAGGAATCCTAAATGGTAAGATCATTCCAATTTTTATTTTTTTTAAACTTCGAAATTAAAGGACAATGAACTCTATAATAGAATATTGACTCTAAAAATAAATTCAAAGATGATTTATTGTATACTGAAATGTTTATCAAATAGTATGTGTGTGAAAGCTGGTTAAAATTTGTTTTGTGAATACGTTATTATATTTTTAAGTTCATTTATTTTATTGTAAACATCTGTCATAAATAATTGTGTTGGAATTAAGAATTGTATTAATTAAGAATTACAAATGAAAAATAAGATTGTATTATTATTATTTTGTACGTATTCAGAATGTTTATTAATAGTAAAAATTAGTTGGTATTATTATATACGTTTAACACATATTTCTTTTAAAAAAAAAAAACTTTATATGATAACTTTTTTACTTTTAATGGAAAATGTAAATTTATTGTTAATGATAATATAATATTTGTTTGTGTAAATGAAAAATAATGATCATTTCTCTAAAGTAAATATAGTTATTAACTTGAATTAATCTGGTATTAACTACTTTATATCATTGTGTTGTTTAGCTATGTAGCAATGATAATGTTAAAGAAATTTGTATTAATTAGTAAATAAGTTTAAATTTTAAATTACCAATTGAGGACAATTGTAAGGTCAGTCTGGCCGAATGTGAGAAATGTAAAATCGCCACTAGAGGGCGAATACAAAAAAAAGAGAGAGTTGATGTACGTCGACCGAGAGAGTCGGTCATAGAATGAAGAAGCGCGATATTGAATAAATTTGTTATTTGTTACTGAATTGCAGTCTTTATTAAAACGTCCTGACATAGTTACGTGTAGAAGTAATTCTAGTAAGAAATTAGTTTAGTTGATACACGTAACTTACAATATATATATATATATATATATATTTCTTTTTTGAAATTCAATCATTTCAAAATTCTTCCTGTGTTACAAACAAATGCAAATATTTTAATCTATATTACAATATATATGCTTATATTAAAATTGATATATTTGTATTTATTTCTTCTATGAAATTTTAATCGCTTAGCAGTTCCCCCTGTTTCACATAAGCATAAATTCAAATATTTAAATCTATATTAATATATTTGCTAATATTGTAATGCATTTGCTTATATTAAAACCTGCATATTTCTCTTATATTTAAAAAAATGCTACATTGTTTAAAAGTATGATATACTTCTAAACAATGTAGCCTTTTTTTAGATATCTTTCATTTTAAAAATTTAGCATTTAGATATACCCCAAAAGAATTCTTTTGTCAGAAGTATTAATGTTTCTTTCGAATGAAATTTTCGGTTAATACCTTGACAATTTTATTGCATTTATTTTTTAGAACAGTAGTAATTTATATTCATTATAATGTTGCAAAAAAAATTAAAGAAAGGAAAAATAATTATTTTTCATTTCTTTATTTTTTTGCGAAATGGTATCAGTCACTACTTACAGAAAAAAATAACAGTGAAAAAAGCTTTATGAATAATAATGAAGTTATAAACAGAAATACACATAATTATTAGTAAATAAAGTATGTAAACTTTAATAACATACAAAAAGTTTACTGAATTATTGCTTAAAAACAATGATAGTGCTCATTATTAAATACTAAAATTTAAAAACACGCTTAATATGGCTGTTATATGAATGTCCAAATATGTGCCAAATCACCAATATGTGCCAGATTACGGCCAATATGTGCTAAATCACGTCCAATATGTGTCAGATCACGTCCAATATGTGCCAAATCACGTCCGTCTCGGAGGTCTATGGGACGACCTACGTACGTGTTACTTCCGGACATTGGTACGTGCGTAGAATGTCCATAAGACGTCGCTGGACCCCTATCGGACGTCCTCTTACGTAAAGGTGGACGTAAGAGGAAGTTCTCTGAACATCCTGAGGACCATCATTTGCTATCTGGGCCCTTTCTCACATTCTTAATTAGTAACGGAAATGGCGTTTCCGCTCAAAGGTATGGACGCACAGTTCAGACAGGAAATACATTCCGACCCCCTTTTTCTCTTGGGGGAAGCAGGCGCCAGGGAGAACGTGTTATACCAGTTGAGCAGAGTACGACGGACCCAGCAACTTGGTACGCGACCGTTTTGCGATGTAGTAGAAATGTAATAAACGCTTCCTTGAATTGAAGTCTTGATTCTGTTCTTTACTCCGAACACTGCTCACAAATAACAATATATGTTATGTTGTCAAGAGTGGATCTTCCTTTACGGAAACCACTCTGATTCACATGTATACGTTTATTTTCTTCTAAGACATGCAAGAGACGGGCGTTGACCATACGTTCGAGAGTCTTACAAAGGCAACGCGTCAGAGCTGTTGGTCGATAATGTGAAGGATTCGAAGGATCCTTACCAGACATAAGGACAGGAGTTACTATTGCTTCGCTCCAAAGAGATGGAAATGCATTTTCAGTCCAGATCCTATTTAACAAATGTAATAAGTTCAACAGGGAATCTGGACTTAAATGTCGAAGCATTTGATAGCTGATTCCGTCAGGTCCTGTTCTGGTATTATTGGCCTGCTGTAATGCTCGCTTCAATTCCAACATACGAAATTCGCAGCTGTAAGGCAAAGCTTATCTATGGTTGAAACGGATTGGCATTTGCTCAGCTCGACTCTTTGTCTTAAAAACGAAAGACTATAAGAGTCAGAGCTTGAGGCGATAGCAAATGTTTTACCAAAGACGTTCGCAATATCCATAGGAGAAGAGAGTACAGCAGCTCTGGTTTCTAAAATAGGAATTGCAAATTCTCTATAAATACTATTGGCTGCTTTTACTTTTCTCCATAACTGCTTACTGGATATGGACGATGTTATTGAAGAAACAGAGCGAGACCAGGATTCCTTCTGACTTCGACGACGAGCTCTGCGAGCTAATGCTTTTGCTCTCTTAAATGCAATAAGATTCTCCGTTGTGGGGTACTTACGGAATAACCCCCATAACTTCCTTTGTTTTTTTATAGGTTTTTGACACTCATTGTTCCACCACGGTTTGCAAAGCCTATGTGGTAAAGAAGAACTTTTCGATATTGCAGCATCAGCTGCGCTTATAATTGTTTCAGTGAATTTGTGTACGGCATTATCAATATCATCGATCGTAACCATTTTATCATCAACGACTGCCAATTGTGTAAATAACGTCCAATATGTCCGACTTTTCACGTAAGTAGATTGACAAAATCGAACACTACTACCTCCAGTCTGGGAGATGGCGAGTGGGAAATAATCGCTGTTATGCAGATCATTCCCTACTGTTAAATTTAACAATGGCAGAAGTGAGCGAGTACAAATAGCAAGATCGAGAGAATGAAATGTTCTTGTGGGTACGTAGAAGTATGTCTTCTCGTTGGTATTAAGCAGACAGAGACAGTTATCAGAAACAAGTTATCAGAAATAAACTGCTCTATCTGGTGACCACGAGAATTAATATCATGACTTCCCCACAAAGTATTATGGTCGTTAAAGTCACCGATTAACAAATATGGTGTAGGCAGCTGATCAATTAATATATCAAGTTCTTCTTAGCGGATGACATCATGTGGTGGTAAATACAAACTACAGACTGTAATCAAACAAGTTGTGTGAATTCTGACAGCTTCTCTGTATAGTTGTATTGATTGGATGGACAGTGCTGGCGAAGTCATTAGATGTTAATATGCAAACACCGCCAGACGCTGCACCATCGTCACCAGTCTTTTATAAAGGATTGAAACCCACGCATAGTGATGTTATTCGAAGACTTCAGGAAGGTTTCCTGAAGTATTACGCATGCGGGGTTATAAGCAGATATAATAGACTTGATGTCATCAAGATGTGAACGTAAACCATGGCAGTTCCAATAAATAAAGGAAGTTATAATTTAAATTGAAAAGCTCTTCCCCTGGAGCTGGACGGCAAGTCTTCAATCATTTCCTCGAGCTATAAATCACCGTCCGAGGGATGAAGAGAGACAGAATTAGCTTCCAAGGACAGTAAGGTTCTACGGGTGGATAAGGAGGACTTTCGTGGACCCTCCTTTTCAGATTTCAATTTTGAGGCTTTGCCGCCTCTTGATTTAGTCAAAGAAGCTCTTCGAAAAATGGAAGATGAAGATTTTGACTTTTCAGTTGTTGTTTGGGGTAATCTAGAGAGAGGGATTGACAGAGTATCCGTTTGTGTACTAATACTTTTGGTGCCCTTTTTTGCAGCGGCTGCGTAACTCATACCAGGTTGCGGTGTGCAAGAGGTAACTTGCTTCCTAGCCTCAGGGTAGGAACATTTATTTTTCACTTTATAGGTGGTAATTTCTTTTTCTTGTACCCATTGAGGACAACTGCGAGAATAGAAGGGATGGTCACCATGACAGTTGACACATGCCTTCTTTGCTGTGCAGGTCGAATTATCGTGGTCAACTGCTGCGCAGCGAGTCAGTTTGCCTCTGCAAGCATTTCTCGAGTGCCCAAAACGTTGAAAACATCGCAAGGGATTCGGAATGTAAGGCCGGATGGGTAGATTCATGTATGCAGCTTTTATATTGTCTGGAAGATCTGGCGTCGCAAAAGTCAGAATGAGATGCTTAGTTTCAATAACTTTTCCATCTCTTCTGACAGTGATGTGCTTGACAGCACAGACCTTTTGACTCTGCAAATTTTCAAGGATCTCATCCGTCGGCGAGTTCAACAAATCTCTTGCAGAAATTACACCCTGTGAAAAATTTAAGTTATTATGAGGCGAAACAGTTACCTCAATATTAGCTAGCTACCGCATTTTATTTAGCATTGTTGCTTGCGTGGAGTTAGCAGCCTCTACTAATAAGTCACAGATCTTGGTTTACGGATACCTTTTACTTCTCCAATTAATTCCGATATTCCTTTTTGTATTAAGAAGGGGGAGACGTTTTCAGAAGAACACTCCTTCCTTTTGATTACATAAAATTTAGTATTTTTGTTTTCAATTAGTTGCTCCCGAGGGAGAAATAAATAAATTTTATTTTCCATAATATAATAAAATTTCGGGACCTGACTGCACCACCAACCACCGAGTCGAACAAGGGGATGCAGACCAGCAGCACCAGTGCTAGCCAAGTCCTATACGCTTATAGTACATCCCTATGATGGCCTCCACCCTTAACGAGTCATCCAGCAGATGTACAGATCGCTTGATCCATAAAGCCGATTGATGTGCTGAGGACTACAGCACACCTCCCGTTTACCTGAAACAGAGGCCAAAATGTGTTGGTCTCTGCGGGCCTCAATTACCAGGACCCTCCTTTCCAAGGACACGGGTCTCCACGCACGGCAAACACGTGGGTGATTTAGTCCCCAAGAGAAGCTAATTGCAACCGAGCGGCGACAGCTGCTCAAGGGGAGCCCTCAACCTCGTAAGCGTCAACCACAATGAGGGAGAAAAGGAAGAAAAAGAAGAATGGGAGAGAAGAGTAGAAAAGAAAGAAGAGGATAGATCACTGGGGTACTTCGGGATTGTGACAACTGTGTTTACTTAAAGAAAGTAAATCTTCTGAGGGTCTGGCCAGTTACTGCGCAATGTGTGCAAATAAGTTTGCCTCTGCAGGCGGTTTTTGAGTGTCCATAAGGTTGGCACTGGAAGCATCGCAGTGGATTTGGAATATATGGCCGAATAGGTAAATTCAAAAAAATACCAGCTTTAACAGACTTCGGAAGATCTGTCGTCGTAAAAGTCAGAATGAGATGCTTCGTAATTATATACTTATCATCTCTTCTGACCGTTATACGTTTAACACTACAGACCTTCTGATTCCAAAGTTTTTCCAAGATCTCGTCCGTTGTCAAATTCAACAAATCACTGGCTGACACACCACAAGAAAAGTTAAGATAACCATGAGGCAAGACAGTTACTTCTAAATTAGCCAATAATTGCAAATTCGCAATCATAGCTGACTGATTCTCTGATGCAACTTCAACCAATAAGTCCCCTAAACGCATTTTTTGATTTTTTTTCTCTTCCCCTATACTGATCTATATTCTTTTTTCAATTAAGAAAGGAGACACAGTTGTAAAATTTCCTTCCCTTCTTCTAATAATAAAAAATTTCGGATTCAATTGCTTAAATTGTTGCTCCCGCTGGAGTTCTCCACATGTGTATTTATAAAATTTCGGCACCTGACCGCACCACCCACCACCGAGTCCAACAAGGGGATGCAGACCAGCTGCACCAGTGCTAGCCAAGTCCCATACGCTCACAGTACATCCCTGTTATGGCCTCCAACCTTAACGAGTCATCCAGCAAATGTACCGATCGCTTGATCCATAAAGCCGATTGTTGTGCTGAGGACCACAACACACCTCCTATTTACCTGAAGCAGAGGCCAAAGTAATGTGTTGGTTTCTGCGGGCCTCAATTACCAAGACCTTCCTTTCCAGGGACACGGGTCTCCACGCACGGCAAACACGTGGGTGATTTAGTCCCCAAGAGAAGCTAATAGTAACAGAGCGGAGACAGCTGCTCAAGGGGAGCCCTCAACCTCGTAAGAGGCTACCACAATGAGGGAGAAAAGGAAGAAGGGGAGAGAAGAGTAGAAAAGAAAGAGGAGGATAGATCACTGGGGTACCTCGAGATTGTGACACCCGTGTATACTTAAAGAAAGTAAACCCCCTGAGTGGTGGTTTCCTATGAACTTGTTTGCAATTTAATATTACTTTCATATAATTTCTACACTCGCAATTAGTGAATATTGTTAATTTATATTAGATAAATGGCTTAATTTATACATTTACTTTCTATTAAAAATATTTTTAGAATGACTTTTGCGAAAATAAAACACAGCTAGAGATTCACTATTTTATTAATGAAATACACCAAAACATATTTCAATATATAATTTGAAGAGGAAATTACAATCACAAAGATCAATTTTCAGCTTTTATACTTGTATGTTTTACGTAAAATGTAATAAGTATTATGTTTGTTTTTTTTTTTTCTTTATTTTCTTACTAAAATCTTATTTCCCGTATCACCACATCTGTCAGGTTGATTTCACAAACTGAGCATATATATAAAACTTATGTGATTATGCGATTTATAGTAACTATTCACATATTACTCAAAACAGTAAAATCGCTAAATATATATAATAAAATGGAATACCGGACATAAATAAATATATTATATAAAATTTAAATGAATGCAAATATATTATTAGTATATAGTCACGCATTAAGGAAGAAAAAAATTGTTTTATATTGTTATCGTTTAATGTTATTTCTTCTATAAACTCAGTTTCAGATGCCGCGCATAATATTATATACTATTGGCCCTAGTTTCAGTTTTAACGACGGGCGTTCAACCGACAGAAATTTTTTTACATATATAACCTCTTTATCCTCCCACTTTCTTCATAGAATATCATATATAATTAAATCTTTATGAAATAATATTCACTTATTATTTCACAGATTTCAAGGGATCAGCAAAGGATTTAAAAAAAAACCATCAAATGTATAATTTTCTAATACTATACACGCTGCTTTTTTTAAAAAGATATTTATATGTGATACGCTTATATTTGACTATAATATACTCTAAAAATTCCTTCTATAGGTTTAAATTTAATTTTTATTTCAGAAATATGTGTTAGTATATATGGAACTCTTTTCTCCAAAAAATTATGTAATCACTAAATCCATACTATGATGCTAAATATATAAACTTTGCAGCTAAAAATTCTCGTGTTGTATGTTAACTGTCAACTAATTACAAATACAAAAATAAACGATGATGAATTTTATGGATGAGTAGAATCGCATCAACTTCATAAGAAGTTTTACACGTCTAATTGGCTTAAAAATTCTCGTCTGTGGTTATGATTAAGTTTTTTTTTTATTTATTTATTTATTTTTATTTTCAATTGAAATCACTGTATGAAATTTGAGGTTTCATTGAAGAGTAGAGATTCATAGTACACTTAATAAATGGTCACATGCGTGAATCCAAATTTCAACGTTACATCAAAAATGCCATGTCCAATTTCTCGTGTGCCGATTATAAATCCTGTCAAAGTTATTTAAATCTTAATAACCAGTCATTGTAGCAGCAATAACCAATCTAACAACTTTGCAGGACACATTAGTATATCGATGCACATCGTATGGTTCATGGGTCACACACACACACACATATATATATATATGCAGGGTGATTCAAAAACACGTGTCCAAATGAAAAAGGAAAGCAGGTATAGAACACGAGAAAAAATAAGAAGAAAATTGTATCGCAAACCTCATCCGCGGCCACAAGAGGGCGATTTGAAACACAAAGCTATCTTGAGACATTATTCGACCAGTGGTGAGACCTTGGGAGTAATATAACTAAATACAGTCACCGCGAAATAACTAAAATGCATTTTTGATTTATGGCGCTGCTATCTGCAATGGACGAGAAATTGTACGAATGTATAATCAACGATATCATGCTGGCCTTGTATGTCCTTATTAGGCGTTCTACATCGATGTTTATGTGAAACAGGCTCGTTGGACATGCACTAGCCGGATGCAAGTCGTCAACAAACAACTCGAACAGTTGCTACAAAAGAACGCATCCTCCAAGAACGCAATCTTTTTATAAGTTCACGAGTTGTTTCCCGACACACCTATATTCATTAATCCAGCATCTGGTGCATTCAACACGATGAAGGATAGCATCTCTTTCATCAGTAATGTGACTAAGCTTTGGAACCTGCTGATTACAAACGTACTAAATTTTCACGTTGGTTACTACAAGGAAGTGCTGCGAATGGAATTTCGCAGCAAGTGCTTTACCGATGAGGCTACGTTTACAAGGTATGGGGAATATTGATAACCTGTATACCAGGATAGATAAAAACCAACATGCTACATGTACACATGCCTCGCAACAAAACTTTACCCTTAACAATCAAGAAAAGTTTACTCGGGCCGTAAATCCTGCCTTCACGACTCGATGGTCCCATGATCCTACACTGGTGTGCAAAACTTAAGCGACATGTGGTTTCTTGTCATAACTCCGCGAGAAATCATCTGAGAGACATGAAATTCAGACATGCGACACATCCTTTTGTACTTAAAGGATGACGAAAGCATAGTTGCACAAAAATGAATACAATGCATACAGCATGGATTCAAACAAAAAAAGGCTTTATTGAACTCACAGTATCCCTGTACAGGAGGAACAATAACAAATAGATGTTCTTTAGTATGGGATATGCCTTCCCCTTACTGCAATGGTTGCTTCGCACGGTCTCCCGATACTCAGCACCAGATTGTTCAGCAGTTCTTGCGGTAAGAGTGCCCATTCCTCAGCCAGCATCTATTTCAGTTGTTGCGTGTTCCCTGGGGGATGCAATCGTACCGCAATGCGTCTCCCCAAAGCATACCACACATGTTCTATGGGATTTAAATCAGGGGAGTATGCTGGCCAATCCTGCTGGCGAAACCAGTCAGTAAGCGCCATTGCTCAGCAGCTGAGTACAGCAACAGGGCGACAAGTGTCGCGGTTTACTATGGTAAGACGCCTACGCAAAAGTGGCCTATTCGCCCGCCGTCCTGAACGCTGCATTCTGGTGACATCGGTGGCACCGTTTAGAGTGGAGCAAAGAGCATAAAAACTGGACATCTGATCAATGGAGTCGCGTTCTCTTCACAAATGAGAGTCATTTCAGTGCCACAAGTGATTCTCAACGCCAGCTGATTTGGAGAGAGGTTCGGACACGGTTTCATCCCAGTAACATAACGGAAAGAGATCGTTAAGGTAGTTCCTGGAGTTCTCGTCAGGGGAGGCATTATGCTGAACGAGTGGACTGAGCTCCACGTTTTTGACAGAAGTTCTGTAACCGAAGATCGCTATTGTCAGGAGGTTATCCTTCCAAATGTGCGTCTGTTCTGAAGTTCCATTGAAGCAGATTTCATTTTCATGAATAACAATGCACTGCCACATCGGGCTCTTGCTGTTCAGTAGCTACTGGAAAGTGAAGACATCACACGAATAGATTGGTTAGCGTACTCACCTGATTTATAACTCATAGAACAGGTGTGGGATCCTTTGCTGAGGCGCATTGCGGCACGATTGGATCTCCCCGGGAAACACGCAGCAACTGAAAGAAATGCTGATGGAGGAATAGGCATTCTTACCGCAAGAACTGCTGGACAATCCAGTGCTGAGTATGGGAAGACGGTGCTAAGCAACCATTGCAGTAAGGGGAAGGCATATCTTATACTAAGGAACATCTGTTTGTTATTGTTTATCTTGGACAGATGATCTTGTGCAAGGATAATGTGAGTTCAATAAAGCCTATTTTTGTTTGATTCCATACTGTATGCATTGTATTTACTTTTGTCATCCTTCAAGTACAAAATGATGTGTCGCAGGTCTGAATTTCATGTCCCTCTGATGATTTCTCGCGGAGTTATGACAAAAAGCCACCTGTTGCTTAAGTTTCGCACACCAGTGTATATTTTTGCAAGTTCTGCCAGAAACGCTGTTCCTGAGTAGAGATTACATCATGATGAAGCTCCAGTACATTTAAACAGACAAGTCAACAATTCTGCAGGTCACCTATCCCTCCCGTTGAATTGGTTAAGATGGATTAATAGCTTGGCCACCTCGATCACCTGATTCAACTCCGATAATTTTTCTTATAGGCTTTATGAAAAGATTTATTTAAGAAACATATTTCCTCGCCGGACTTAGTTGGAAGAATCGTTGAGGCAGCAGGATGTAATCGCGATACATGCGATATGCTTGAAAGAATGCACAATTTCATCTAAGGCGCCTGGCAACGACTTTAAGCAATCTCATGTAATAGGTTAAATAAAATGTTATCGAATGATTTTCTAGCCTTGTCCTTGTTTTAATTTGCAAACCCCTCCAGCAACGCCGAATGACATTTGCGACATCATTTTTATTCACGTTCTATACAGTCTTTGCCTTCTCATTTCGGCAATGTTTTTCTGGATCACCCTATATGTATACAAGTATGCATAACCGTCATTTATCTGTAAAAACTGGGGAATGAAGATAAAAATTGACACAGTGTTGGACATTTTCTATATAGTTGAGCAGAAATCTTGAACATTCCTTGCAACATCTGGACAAACATAATTCTTTTGAAGTATAGACCCAAGAGTGCTTTGAATAAAAAAATATATAAAATAAAAAACCCGATTTCAAGCTTTAGCACTAACCTTATGTACTTTTAAGATAACCTACAATTGGTAACATGTAAAACAAACCATCACATACAATCGCATGAAAGACGATAACTCAGATACTATGTTTGAATGCACTGAATGTAGAATTCACCAGTAAAACTCTACGAGTTCACTATGGTAAAAGCAACAAGAAAGTTCTTACCATTTTTAATGCCGAAAAAAACATGAAAAGTTTAGTCTTGTTACTTCGTAAAGCATCGGCATCCAGTACCTTCTGCCAATGTACATCAAGTTGTGCAATCTCTTAGTGGTAAAATTCAGAGGTTTTGAGCGCAAAAAAGTCAGTGAATGCTTGGCACAAGTAGGCTTCATTGGTGTTAATTTTCCATGAATATGAATGTCCAGGGAATGGAAGGTGATAATCTATTGGTGCAAGGTCAAGTGAGTCACGAAGATGGTAAGAAAGTTTCCCCAATCGTGACTGTATGGCATTCCTAGTACCCACGCGATACGCGGCCTCGCGTTATCAGTTAAGAACAGTACACCTTTACGATTATATAAGTGCTGGCTCCATCTGTTGCACACATTCCAATCGCTGCGAGTAGAAGTCTGCAGACGGGCTGCTACGAAGGGGCTTTTGGCCCATTGGTAAAGTTCATTGTGAACAACGAAATTCTTGTATATAGTCTCCAGTGTAGCAGATATCAATCAATAAACGAAATATACTGTAGCGGTAGATCAACGTGTTACCAGTTGTTTACCTGAAGCTATATTGTCCATTTACTAGTGGATAACCAGAGGCTATTGGAGAGCTTTTACTTATACCATTTCAACAGCTCAGAGGGCAGTGAAGAACATAAGCATACATATCATTGACAAAAAACAATGCAAATTTGCATTTGTCGAAAATTTAAGCTCAATTCATCATTCTCTCAGGGTACCTTATTTTTACAAATGGAAGTTTAAAAGAAGTAGTGCATGCACTCTGAGATGGATATTTAAAGTTTAGATTGATGCAATTGTTTTGTCACTCAATGATCTCTTTTTGCACATAAGAACTAAGCAAATCTAATTAGCCCAGGATTCTGAACCACAAACATATAAAACAAGTAGGATTCGAACTGTTGAACCAGAGACAAGAGCACTAATCATTCGGCTACCAGCTTATCTTGAGGTGATATACAAAAATGGCATTGAAAATAGTTTATGCGAGCTTTTTTATCAATTTAATTCCATTTTGCTCTTTAAAAAGGTAATATTTGTAAAAATTAACTATTCAATAGAACATTTTCATGGGAAGAGCTTTAAAAGCATTTAAATGCAAGAAATTCATAAAAATTGTTTATAAACCTGTTTTTTTATGCAATTATTTTTATTCTGCATGCTAGATGTGTGGATTTATTTTATATATCTCCCTAATTTAATATATAATTAAATGTACGTGTAGCAGTAATAATTTAATAGGTGCCAGCAAAATTAATTTTTCATAAAACTGAAGTGATAGAAATATGCTTTACTAAAACAACAATACTATAAGAAATTTTAATAGATGCATAAATTGCAAAAAATTATATATGGTCAAACAAAAATTACATAATTAAATAATTCTAAGTTAGCTTAAGAGTAAAATTCATTATGGTACGAAACAATTTTTTCTCCAAAAAACTTCCATAAAAACAAATAAGGAAAAGGAGAGAAAGAAATAGAAAATAATTAAGCTTTATAGGTTAACTGTTTTCCAGATTACACTCTGAATTTAACTGAAATTGATGCATATTCATTTCGTTCAGAATCTTGTGGAAAAATTAAGCAAAATATAAATTCATTTACAAAAACAGATTAATATTAAGGTCTATTACTTCCCTGGTATTCCCTACTAAAAACTAACCTGAGTGGCACAATGCAAGAGCAAAGGCTTACAGTTCTCATATCTGTTTTCATGATCGAAGTGCCTGGGGTGTAAAGCTCATGTCCTTGTTAGGCGGTCAGACTAACTTGAAACCAGCATGCTTAGTACTCAGTTTTAACGACCCACTGAAGGGACGATTAGACTTTTCCCAAACCTCGGACCTGTGGTTTGGTAATGCGAAGTGCTACCACTATTTCACCAGGTTTTGTTTTCCCCTAAATTTGAATGTGAAAACTAAGATTCTACTTTAAACCATAAATTAAATGTTTGTAAAAATTTTTACACAAAGAAATATCCTAAGAATCCTACCTTTATTTGGAAATGGGTAAGAGACCTTTGAAACTTTGCCAATATAAATCCTTTTGACTCAATTTTTTTTTTATCTTGTTAGAAAATTTTAGATAATCATCCATTATTTCTTTAGAGATAATTAATTTCTATAATTTTACAGCTTCTAAAACTTTTTGAAAATAAATTAAACATTAATCATACCATAAATATTTCCCACTTTTACTTTGCAAAATTTCAAAAAATTTTAATAGAATAATTACGAAAATAATGAATATTAAATCTATATTTTAGTTTAAAGTAAATACATACATTTTGATTATAAATAAATGTTGAATTTTTATTACAACCACAAAAAATTAAGGAATGATACACTGAAATGAGATGATTAGCAAATTACAATCATAGAGTCATTAGAATTCATTAATAATCATTGCAAAGCTAAGACTCACATTTGTTTAAGGCAAATGTTCAGGTATTAGCTATACACCAAGCAATTTAATTCAAGACAAGTACAATCAATTCATTTAAATTCATTTTTCTACAATACAGTTAGCACTGTATAACAAAGACTATAACCATAAATATACTACAGTACATCATTTCATGTAAAACCTGAATTTGCCATCATTTGTAAAATGACAAACATAAGAACAGAAAAAATATATTATGATTGTCATTTTAGACCATTTTGAGCAGAAATTAATAATTAATAAATTTATTTGCTAGTTTTTGAGCAATATTACAATCTCTGAGAAAAACACAAAATGAAAATAATTGCATTACTATCATGACATATTACATAACAAGTTTTGTTTAATGATTATGAGTAACAAAACTAAGTACCAATTAAGAACATTAAAAGATTAAAATGAAATGGACAAACATTGAATAATTTCAATAAATGTATAATTATAAGATTTATCTTATGAAATATTATACTGAATGGATTTACAATAGCAAAAAAAGTTTTCTTACAAATATAGAAAAAAGAAGTAAAATTCCACATGGTTTAGGCACATCTCTTAAATATAAATACATGAAAATGTCACAGAAATAATTTAAATATAAGTATTCTGACTTTTTCATTAAAACTCATCTGAAGAATCGCTATTGGGAGTTTTCATCAGAAGGGATATTATCATGCTGAAATATATAATAAAAATTAGATGCAAAACAAAATACATAATTTTGTTAATTTTCAAACTATTCAATGAATTAAAAGATAAAAACTTAAATAAGCTATTGTTAGTTCAACTTTAGCAATAATCAGCAGAGGATAGATTACAAGAATTTCATTATTTTTTCAGCTTCTTTAATAGAGACTCAAGCAAAATATAATTAACTGGATGACTATACAAGGTATAATTGTATATTTATCAGAAGTTTTAAAGTATACTACTAATAATTCTCATTTGCATTAAATATTATAAAAGCCACCTACATACATGAAGAAAATTTTTTTTCAAAAACACTTACAAAATAAAACTTTACACAGATTACATAGATATAACAGTAACTTTTTTTTTTTTGAAAAAATTAAACTTTTTTTATTAAATTATGTGTTAAAGTATAAATGTAAAGAAACTTACCAATATAAGTAAACAAAAAAGAAGATTAAATAGAATGCTAATCTAATCATAGAGTCCCTCATGTGTTGTTTCAAATTTCCTCGATTATGAATTTCTGTAGGATCATAAATACCAAAGTTACCAGATGGAACTGTTAGCTTTCTAAAGAAAAAGTTTCCATTTTAGAAAGACATAAAAATGTACTGAAATACAATCAGTATAAAGAAAGATTAGAAAAGATTCATTACTTTTATCAAGAAAATAAAAATTAGTTTCAAAGTTGTAATATTTTAAAATTCTGTATTACTTATATGATTTAAAAGTAAGTTTCATTTTTTACAGGTCTTGGAAAATAGTCAGCAAATGTGAAACAATGCACAGCAGAAATAATTATACTGAATACATTGTGATCTGATAGTGTTTTTCAGTTACACAATTACTTCATGAATAATTTAAGGGAAAAGTATTAATTTTTCAGAAATATTAGTAAAAACAATAGTTCAAGTATATAGATGCTATAAAATTGATTATATTAAGATCATTTTTAAGTTAACTTATCTGTTTTGATGACATTCAAATTAAGAAGGAAAATATTAATCATTATCTCATTTCAATCCAAAAATAGAAACTTTTAATTTTAGTAGATTGAAAAATAATACTGTATGTTACAACTAATCACAATTAGTTGTTATGGCATACATATTCTAATTAGGCTATCAAAGAAAACGTAAGCAGTTTAAAAACCTTAGGTAATATGCTTTAAAATGATATTGAGTAGTAGTATTCTAAGAATAATTATAATGGTATAAAGCATTGGTATTTTCAAAAATATTTTCTCCTCTAATTATGCTGAAAAAGGCAATAGGCAGATAAATTATGTATGTATATTTATTTTAATAATTGTATTCTGTATAAGTGTTGTTACTCATGTTTAATCCAAGCTTAATTTAGGCTTAAATTACATTCAATATGCTAAAATATAAATGAATTTACATACTTTCAATGAATATGTATGCATGCCCACCTAAAAATTTAAATAAAACCACTTGCAGAATGTATAAAAAATATCATTAAATTGTTTGATTTTCAATTTTTTTCAAATAAAAAAAAATCAAACTATTTAATAGTATTTTTTATACATTCCACAAGTGGTTTTATATGATTTCTAACAAAATTATTAAACCTCTCCTTACTTTTCACAATAGACTCGAAGTCACATTTTTACATACTTAGCTCCATATTTTTAATTTATTTAATAAAATCTATTAAGCAAAAGACAAAAGTTAATTTAAATTATTTCATTTCTACATTAACACACTTCTCTAAAAATGATATAAGAAAATACAAACATTAAATAATTTAGAAACACTATTTTTGAATTTCTAAAGATAAAAATGTACTTAGTTGCAATTCAATTTTAATAAAGCTTAATCATTTAAATTTAGTTTTTATCTGAAAATTTATTTTGATGTTAAATTGATACTTAAACCAAATACAAAATCAAAAATGTGTCTTAACCACCAATTAAATGTAATCTAAACAATTTTTAATTTAAGTTTTAAAATGTATGCATTAAAACATAAAAAAACGTCATTTTTCCAAAACAGAAACATTCCACACAGAAGATTCACTTGGTTTATTCATTTCATATACTTAAAATAATCCTATGTAAAATAAAAAATATAATTTCCATTTTACAAATGTATCTTATTTATTGCTTCATTTTTCTCATGCATTAAGTAAAAAATCATTAAAAAAGGTCTTAATTTATGTTATATTGTTTTTAATAATATTTGTGTCATAAGCAAAGCATTTCCATTAAATAGATTGTGTCAAGTAATTTGCAAAGACATTCAGCAATCTGTTTCTTAATTTAAGAATATGTACATAGCAGCATTGCAATACAAAATAGTAATAAGTATATTTTTATTAAAATGTATAATATTTAATTAACCTTTACCCTAAAGTATACTAAATCAATTTAATCTTCAAAAGAAAACTAATGTAAAATCCTAAATCTCAATATATTCATCCTTTCACTTAAATTACTGATAAAAAGATAGAACAAGGGGGGGGGAAAGAAAAAAGAAAGCAATTATACAAAGTCATTCATATACTTAAAATGAAAATAAGTACTTTTCATTTTAAGCAAAAATGATTACATGCAGAAACATGATAAATAAAATTGAATAACAGCATCAATACTTCTGAATAATGGAGGAAGAAAAGTTGTTTTAAAAATACAATTTGGTTGCAAGAAATGCACTACTGAGAAATGATGCAAGATGTTTAATATCACATGTGGTTCATTGAGCAGTTAAGACTGTTCCATGCTTGTTTGACATGGATGAAATGAAGTAATCTATAGAATTTTAATTCCTGAAGAAATATTTTGTTCAATTTTCGGAGAGATACGCTGATCTCACAATAATGCATGCCAGGAGTGCATATTATCCATATAATAAGGTGTACTGTTTCAAGTATATTTTCAATAAGATAAACAGCAAAAAAATAAGGTTTAGTATTATTCTGCACAAAAAGAAAATAATCACAAATGACTGCAATGCATATTGCGACAAGAAATCAACATACTTTTGAGCTACTAAATTGCCATTCTAGATTATGTACAGCTCTTTACATACACTTATGATAGTTTAATTTCAAATCTTAAACCATTTTCAACACATAAGGGCTAATTTGACCAATGTTAAGTGGACTTCAAGCAACAAATAAATATGCAAGCCAAAGGAAGAACTCAAACTCACAAACTTGAAATTTTGAACTGAAGACCAAAACACATTTAGCGGGCAGATCAATAACCATTAGTGCAGATTTCAGTCTATATGTCAACTTGTCAGTAATACTATCTTTCCAGAAAAATGTATAATAATTTCAAGAGCTTTTCCTCCCATAAAAGTATGCTCTTGGAGTCATATTTCAAAGTGAATCAGAATTTGTTAGAAAACAACACTTGGCAACAATAACTTTCTATCTAATTTAGACATTTAACAAGCTATTTCTTCAGGGCTAAATGGAATCTTGAGTTCAATGGAATAAGCCCTATTTGTCTAACTGCAAAGACAGACCTTATGAAACTTATTTCAGATTCCTTGGCTTGAGTTCTTTTATCTTGTTGCCAAAAGAAACTGCTTCTGCAAATGAATGTGTTGCTTGTCATCTTGACGAGTCCTTAGATATTAGTTTTTAACAACGAACAACTGTCCGGGTCAATTTCTAATATTTTGTTCTTGGAATGATTTTGCAGCTTTGAAATGATACTCCTTGCTACAGAAATAGCACACCATTATCTTGTGTTTGCCTGGATTCATCAATAAAACTGCAAGCAATGGATTCTATTAATTTAAAATGTTAAAAGACAAAAGACTGCAAAATTATTCTGAAAGAATTACTTCTTCTAAAGTAAATTTTGTGATAACCTAGATAATACCTTAATACATTTATTAGGATTTAAATCTATTAAAATACCTATTTATAGTAAAAAATAATGTCATTCATGCATGTATGATATATATATTAGTGAATTTACTTGTACAGCTGCCAGCATGTCATTGGTAAATTAATCAGGAACAAAATCCAATGCCACTCGATGAACAAAAGAACAGTAATAGCTCCTTGTGCAATAATTTCTGGGAGAATCCACTATATAAGAAAATTTTGCAATAAACAATTAGAGACATGTAAAATAAAACAATATTTCATATTAAGATATTCTGTACTAGAATTATAGTGCAATTCAATTTACTCTGGCACAAGTTAAGTTGCACTACTTTATTATGATTCACTTTATTTTTTCAAAAACAAAGATTTTCTTTTATTTATATTTAGTCATTAATTGAATTGCATATTTGCAGCTTACATCAACCAATAAATTAAATTTTAGTTATATTTTTTAAAAAAAATTTAAAAAATATTTACTCTAGCAAAATACAATTTTAATAAATATTTTTCATATCTGATTCTTCTGCACATTCAGTTATTTAATGAATCAATAATTCCCCGACATTCTACATCAGAAGCAAATGAAATATTAAATTATTAAAAACATGCAATAAGAAATTAAAAAATGTAAAAATAAATTAAACTGTTATATTTCCCTGTTCCATAGAAAATTTTGAAAAATGAAACGTTTTTAATCTAAACTAAAAATTTAAATATGGAAATTAAAGTTTTTCAAAATTTTTCAGAGATTTTCTTTCAGGAATTATTAAAGTGTAAAAAATAAAAGTAAATCCCAAAAAGATTCAAACATTTTTAGGAAGCTTTCTCATTTTTTTTTAATATTTTTCTTATAATAAAAAACATCCACATGCCCCACAATTTTCTAATTTATAAAAGGAAAGATGCTATAGAAATATTTGATGTAAAAGAGAACACATGCTCTTGAAAAGAATTTAAAAAAAATCAAATCAGAAGATTTGGAACAACGTTTACTACTTTACTTCAAGTATAAGTTGTCAAATATATAGGAGTTAATTAATGACTAAATTAAACAAAAAAAAAAAAAAAGCATTATTGTGTTTATATATATAGAGCAGAATTTTTGATAATGTATGTTATTTGGTTATTTTTATACACAAAAATGAATAAAAAGAATTACTTTTTTCATATATTATCACAAATTCAGCTGTTTGGGTTGGTTGATTAACAGCTCTATAGTCACTATTCACACAAGGCTTAGTTAAATGAGGACCCACAGTTTAATAAGGATGTTGAATTACTACAAACACCCATGCCAGAATCAGAGTCGAACCCAAAAGTTGTTAATGTTTTAAGTAAAATAGGACTAGACTGTTGGAAAAAACAAACCTGACATCTAAAATTAAGATTAATCAGCAAATAAATTAAAGAAAATTATAATACTGAAAGTAAAACCCAATTTTTGTTCAAAAATTCTGTTCTATTTTCATTGTTGTAATTTTTGAAACAGATACTAAAAGACAGATTTAGATATCTAGAAAAACTAAATACTTTTTGATTATATTAAAAACATTCTCTTAAAGATATAAATTTTAATCTTAGATATAATTGTCACAGCTTAACTATAATATGGCTAAAATAAATTATTAAATTTAATGCTTTGACATTTTCCAATTATGATAAACTTTATTTTTAGATTAAAGCAAAAGTCCAGTTTTAATATTTCAATGAATTTTCAAAGAAATATTGATATCAATGTTTTTAATGAATGCAGTTACCAAATCTACTATTTATAGTGAAAATCATTTATGAAATTGAGCATTATTTTTCAGAGGAATATCTGTAAACTGCGAAAGTGTAATTAAATATAAATTGTGAAATTGCCAATTAATAACGGTTTATAATTTACTTGTCATGATTATACATAAATAGATTTAAAAATAATCTTTTAAACTGAATCACATAATTTTTTTTTCAATTCTATATTCTTTCTATTTTATTTAAATCTACAAAAAATTTAAATTTGTATTAAATGCTATTTCAATTAAATCTGCAAAATTACTTTTTCTAACAGTTATATGCTGTATAGTAAGCATTTTTATTTATCAATCTTTCTCTATATTCATTTTATTTATTTACACTAATAAAATATCTTGATCATTCAAAATCAGTGAATAAGTTTCTTAAACTGAACAAAAAAGCAGGGTATTTGAAATTGTTTTAACATACATCAAGAATAAATTAATAATAAAAAAAAGCATAAAAATAAACATTAAATAATGTAAAAATATTTTAAACTAATGTACCACAGATCTAAAATGATCCCTCTTAAAATAAAAATTTACTACATTTAGTAATAATAATAATAAAAAAAAAAAACAATTAAAGCAAAGCAAAACAAAACTGAACAGCATCAATACAAGAACACTTAAAAATAATCAAAATTATTTCAAATTTTTGACAGTCTTTATTTTTAATAACTTAAGTTTTTTTTTTTTAGATGTTAAGCCAGCATTGCTTCTCTATACCTAGCAAAATGTTGGGCTCTACCAGAATTTTTAAATATTGCTAAGAATTTTACATATCACATTATATTTAATTCTTTATCAATAGAAATAAACCACTGGTGACAAATGAATTGTCAACAATTTTATGTTGTCAGATACTTATTTTATTACTAAAATTGTTTTAAGAAAAAAGAAAACACCTTTTTTAATACAATTCTAATAGAAAATATTCATTTTTATTTGGTGCTCTACAATCACTCTTTCACACAAAGGTTAAGGAACTTTTGTTATATTCTGTAAAGAACCAATGTACATATTTATACCACAGATGGGAATTAAATCCATAAACTGTTGAATTGAAAACCATAGCAGTAAACATTCAAAGACTAACTTGGCTTGGAGTTTTTGATTATGTTTATTGCTGTATGGATATTTCCTACAAACAAAAGCCAATTTGACAAAATCTTTTTAGAAGATGTCAAACTAAACAAAAGAATTAGCTGGCAGTTGAACATATAGCATATACCAAAGAATTAGCCGGCAGTTGAACATATACCAAGGTGAGAATCAAATTCATTATCTTATGTTAAAGAGCTATATGTTCAACTGCCAGCTTGACCTTGGTTTAGAGAGAGATAGACACAAATTTAATTACCAGGATAAAGAGGTTTCCTTGCTTAAAAGGCAATAAAATATTGTACCAGACAGTATTTTAAGCCACTGAACAATACCTTTGAATTTGCTGTAAGAAATCTTATTAAAAAAGTTAAGGTTCTAAATGATTGTTCAATTTTGAAAAGTAAAATAGAATTTAAAAATTTGAGATTTCCTTAAAAATATCTAGAATAACAGATTTTGATTTTTATTCTAGAGTTCATTTTCCAAGGAAATCAAATGAAAAAATCTCTTGTTTTGCCTAGAAAAAAATCAAAGTTAACTCTAGGTCAATCATGATTTGTCAAGAGAATTTTGAGTGTAAAAAATCTTCACAATCTAGGAGTTTTGAAGACCATACATAAAATGCACGAAGACTTGAAAATAGAAAATACATAAAATCTTTACAAGTAACAACTTACTTTATTAAGTTTAGAGCAGCACTGTTGAGCATTCAAATAATCACATTCAAGATCAGATAAAGTTATCACCTACAATTTTAGTTAAGTTAATTTTTCTATAAACTTAAAATCTTTAATTGAAAAGAAAAAACAATATTTTTAAAATACTAGATAATCTAACATTATTGACAGACATTGTGTAAGTAATGTAGAGAAAATATAAAATATTTTATAAATATTCTAATATGCAAGTAATGCAATGAGTTAAGCAATTAAAAAAAATCTTTACATCAATAGAATTAACTATTATTAGAAACAACATTCATAGAATATGCAACAAAATTAGTTTTATACTGTTTCCTTGTACTGTTTGACAGGTCTTGCACATTCTTGTCAGCAAGTGAATATTTCTTAAGAATCACTTATTTCTGATCTCTCTCTCACACATGAATGTTAACTTTTTCAAAAGTTTTCATTCTAAAAAATACAGCAACTTTCCACTTCAATTGATATAAGCATTTTTTCATCAACTTATAGCTTTCAATTTTTTTTCTTTTTTAACTAATATACTTTCTTTTATATTAAGATCAAATTTCAATATGCAAAATCATGGCTAATATATATATTCCTTAGAGTTAAAATGTAAGAACACAAGCTAATTATTTCACAGGCAAATCAAATTTATGAAATATTCTATTCTTTGCAGCATATTTATAAATACCAATTATGTAAACATTTAAGATTTTAACAATATAGAGATAATTAAAACTTTTTAAATTATTACATCATTATTAAAGATATATTAAAGATATATCAAAGAAGATAACTAAATTTAAATACCTTAAATAATATTAAAAAACCCCATATAATTTTGAAGAATTATGTTAAACAGAAAATTAAACAATTGGGAGTTCTTTGGTGTAAATTCTGCAGGATACTTCTTGTACAAAAAAGGAAGAGACCAAAAAAAAAAGTGTTACTAGTTATAAATTATTAAAACATAAAACTAACAATTTATATACAAAAACAGTTTAAATTAAGAAAAAGGTTAAAAGGCAAATACAGAAATAACTAAATTAAGCAGTTAAATCCTAGAATCAGGTATCAGGTATGGTTTTTTTTTTTTCCAGCTAAATATGCCAAAGCTATAGATTACCATGCCAGAATAAATTTTTTTGTACAAGTTTTAACTAAAGTGTGAATGGTGTGATTCTTAGATATGGTGAATCCAATGAGATGGGAGTTAGACTGAAATTTTAAATTCAATCAACAAATACCAGGTACTAAGATTTTACAAATGAAAATAGTAATACAATTGAAAATAAAAATGACAACAATAAATATAATAAAAGCAAGAGGCATTCAATCTTATAAAATTTGCAATACTTTACTCATTTGATACAAAATATTGTGCTGGAGAATGCTACCAAAAAATTACAATAAAATCAGTCATTTGTCTTTAAATAAATAAGCTCTTTGAGAAATTGAAAACTATAAATATAAATTAAAGTAACTGTAAGACTAAAAAAAAGCAATTTATAATAATTATAGCTATATTTTAAAAGTCTACAAAAAATAGAATATGCACAATGCAAAAATTACATTTAAGTATTCATAAAAGTTTGAATATACGAAAAAATATACAAAGTAAAATGATTTTATATATATTATATACCCATAAACATTCTACCAAGCTAAAAGGATACAACGTAAACTGTAAGAAATAATAATGCGCCGACATCAAAAAGTGAAAACACAAACAGAGAAACGTCTCCAATCATAACTAGTCTCTAATGTTCACGAAATAAATAATTTGCACCGATGAAACAAGAGTGCACACTTTATAATACGTTTATCATCTTAAAACCGGAGAGGTTTCCCTACCTAGATGCACGAGAAGAAAGATAAATTGACCAACACACCTTTTTATTATTTTTTTTTAAGTTTGCCTTTGTACAAACCAATCACACAATGATCCTTTCTAAAGTGACTAAGCAGCCTAAATACATGACTCTTAGATCACAAGAATGCTCATAAGGAAAAGTAAACTGAAAATCAATGTACTCTCGATATCACTGCATTTACTGTTTCTATAAACAGCTAAATAGAAAAGTACACACAAGTACAAGAAAACTCTTGCGATAATTTTGGAGTCTTGTAAGCTCAAAAAAAAAAAAAAAAAAGTTTAACAGAGAATCTACAATAGTGGCAATTAACAG
Organism: Latrodectus geometricus; assembly: GCA_026290005.1. Taxonomy (NCBI): domain Eukaryota; kingdom Metazoa; phylum Arthropoda; class Arachnida; order Araneae; family Theridiidae; genus Latrodectus; species Latrodectus geometricus. The sequence continues at coordinate 601,944 of JAPDSC010128244.1, forward strand.
TGCCATACAAACAAGAAAACTAACTAACAAGATATTAAATGGATAAAAATATTATATTAGAAATAATAATTGACTCAATATTCAAAAAATTTGAAAGCACAGGTTTGGAGAAAACAGAACTGGGATAAAACTTCTAGCCCCAATGTTAAGTGTTTTTACGTTGGAACATTGTATCTTTGCCAATGTAGTTTCAGTTCGTCAAAATTCACTAACCCAAATGACCAGCGAATAGAGACAAGTCAGTGGCTCGATAACTGTTAAATAGGCATCTCATACACGTGAGATTAAAACGTGCTGGTCATAGCAAAAACTTAAAACTCTCTGTATTAAGAATGGTCCGTACAGTATTGGTTAACAACGTCTTGCATTACCGTGCTGAAATGTAGCATTCATCAGAGCTTGGAACAATGAGCCTGATTTATCCTTAGAACTGGTTTATGAAAAAATAAAAATAGCAACCCTATGAAATTGCAATATATTCCTTCAAGAAAAAAAAATCCATTGTACTTTTAATATTTGTTTACGTTTTGTTCAAAAAGCAATACTATAACTCAGTAAACACAGCGTAAATACTTATATAATAACTTGCTTCATTAAAATAAGTTAATAAAATTTTAAATAAAAATACTCATAAAAATTTCACTTACGAGTGTTTAATTTTTAAAAAAAAATATTCAGAAACATCTAAACTGTAACTGAATTCATATTACATTCCTAAAACAGCAAGATCTTACAATCTTAATTGATAATTACTGCTTGAAATTTATTACTGTTTTGCTTTCTTTATTAGTGTTTTCCATTACTATAAATATATATATACACTACTGGCCATTAAAATTGCTACACCTGGAAGAAATGCAGATAACAAAATGATATTTATTGGACAAATATATTATTCTAAAAATAACAAGTGATTAAATTTTCAAAAAATTTGGCTGGATAGATCCTAAGAAATCAGTACCCAGAACAACCACCCATGGCAGTAATAACAGCAGTTATACGCCTGGGCTTTGAGTCAAACAGAGATTGGATTCCAAGTACAGGTACAGATGCCCATACAGCTTCAACACGATGCCACAGTTCATCAACCGTAGTGACTGGCGTTTGGTGACGAGCCAGTCACTCGGCAACCATTGACCAGACGTTTTCTATTGATGAAAGATCTGGAGAACGTGCTGGCCAGGGCAACAGTCGAACATGTTCCGTATCAAGGAATGTCCGTACAATACCGGCAACATGCGGTCGGGTATTATTCTGCTGAAACGTAGCGTTTCGCAGGGCTCGAATAAAGGATAGAGCCACGGGTCGTAACACACCAGAAATGTAAAGTGCACTGTTCAAAGCACCGTCAATGCGAACAAGAGGTGACCGAGACGTGTATCCAATGGCACCTTATACCATCACACCAGGTGATGGGCCAGTCTGACGATGACGAATGCACGCTGCCAGTGTGCGTTCACCACGATGCCGCCAAACACGGATGCGACCATCACGATGCTGCACACAGAACCTGGATTCATCTGAAAAGATGACGTCTTGCCATTCGTGCGCCCAGGTTCGTCGTTGATCACACCATTGAAGGCGCTCTTGTCTATGACGCAGTGTCAAGGGAAGCCGCAGCCATGGTCTCCGAGCTGAGAGTCCATGCTGCTGCAAACGTCGTCGAACTGTTCGTGCAGACACTTGTTGTCTTCCAAACGACCTCGTTTCTTGACTCACGGCTCGTGACGTGGTTGCACGATCCATTACGGCCATGCGGATAATATGCCTGTCTTCTCGGCTGCTAGTGATAGGTGGCCGTTGAGATATGGATAAGAGAGATAACGGCCGTTGAGATACGTTGGTAATACGGAACGCCCGCATGGCGTTCCGTATTACCGTCCTGAACCAACACCCTCTAGAATACAAGGCCTGAGCACGCAGACAGGAAGTGGCTATGACGTGAAGGAGAAAAGGCTAATGTAGTTAATTTGAAGGGAAATTCGAAATGTGCGTTAATGTGGTGGCGTTTGTAACAACGTGGTGGCGTTTGTAAGTTTTGAATACATTTTTATTTAGAGGATTTATTTTTCAAACTGAGATTTCTGTGGAATTTTATTTCTCTGGATATTATATATTCCCCGAAACTGCAAAATAATGCCATTCAAATGCTGTTTTCCTTTTTGTAAAGGAAACTATGATAGCACTAATACTACAGTAAGTGTATTTAAGTTTCCAAAAGACACAGAACTTTTAAATAAATGGATTCTTATGATTTCAAGAAAGGATTTTAAACCAACGAATTCATCAAGGGTAAGTTCCATACATTTAATTATCATTCTTATAGTAAAATAATACGAGTAAATTTATGCATTCTAAATATCGTATTATTAATTGAATGTTAAAATAGTGTTTCACGAATATTTGAAATTTTAAGAGAAAGAACAGTATAAAATTATATAACAAAATTATTTTATAAATGTAAGGATATTTTATATTAGTACAAACGCTTAAGGGAAAATGTTAAAAATGAATTTTTAAAAATACACAGTAATTCAACAAATGTGTAATCTTTTAGTATGTATGTCAAATGTATAAATATATAAATACATGAATATTAATACTCATTGATATCAAATTATTGTGAAATCAACCATTATTTCCATAACATAATATTTTTAATAAACAATCTACTGCTGTAATTGTATAATTTTAATCAAATCATAGCTCTGTGCTAATTTTGCAATTAAAAACTTTTACAAATCTAGCATTAAAAAATTGTTAGGATTCAATCATATACTTCAATTAAATTTTTTGAATTTACAAAACTGAAAATAAAATGTTAATTGGTGACAATTTGAATAAATATATTTCTTCCAGTTTTTATATGCATGGGTTTTAATCTTAAAAAATTATTCTTAAAGTAAAAAATTAAGGTGTTAACCTTAATTTTTTTACACTAAAATTAACACTTCAAGTTTTAAATATATTATTTGCTTAATAAATTTTTTTAAGCAATATAGATTAAATTATAGCCTGCTTTTAAAAAAATTGTGGTATAGAAATGATGAGAAATTAACATTTATTTGAAACAAAACTGAGGCTGGTATAATTAAGTTGCAAAAATGGAAAATTAAAAAAAATTCCTAATTTTAAATCAGTACATCAAATTTTTATTTAGGTTTGCGAATTACATTTCAAGAAAGATGATATTGAAAGAGAAACATATATGCCAATTTTAGTTTATATGGCAGGTTACTGTGTATATACAATATGCAAAAATTTAAAATGTGAGTCATGCAGAGAACAGTTAGTTATAGATAAGGAGTTAGCTGTTGAAGATGCTTATAAATTAATTTCAGGTTTAAATAGAGGAAGATTACACTTTCCTAATTCTGATGTTATTAGAGTTCTTTCATAATAGCCCAAAAATTATTGTCACCTGATTATGGAGGTAAATTTCTTAAGGAATCTAACCAAAGAAAATTTATGACTCAATTAATAATGTCGTTAATGAATAACTTTGAAATTTACAATGATGTAGATACATGTTTCTCTGGCCATACACCTGAAGACATAGTAAGGTGAATTGTTTGGGTGACTACTAATATATTTTTGAAAAATTATTGTCAATAAAAATGATATGTCAAAAAAACTCCAAGAGAACAAAAATTAAAAACATTGGAAAAATAACACATTTCACACATTAGATATGAAATTATATTTCTATTTTGTTGTTGTTGTATATAATTTGTGTTTAATTTTTTGCGTTATTCACTTATTAATTTAAATTCAAGAATATGCAATTTTATCTAATTGTGTCATTAAAATTCAAATGTTTAACATCATAGAAATATTTTCTTAACAAATAACCAACAGGATAAACAATCTAATTTTTTATGTCTTACTATTTTTCAATAAATGAAAATTTTCAATTGTGTCTAGTTGTAATACGATAGATAATATAAAAATTTAATATTTTTTTAAATTATAAATACTTTTGACTTAAAGCCGTATTTCAATTTCAGTGTAAATTACTACTTGTTTTAACATTAAGGAAATGGAGTTTGTTAGTTATATTAAAATTCTAATATTAAATTTTACATATCACTGTTTCAGTAAAAAATAACAGGGTAAACAATTTTAAAATTTCCTTTTCTTATTAAGTTTAAAATTTCCTATTCTATTTTTTTTTCTGATAAAAAAATAAATATCAAGTAAAGCAAAATTCTTTTATCGTTAAATAACAAACAGTTTAGTTATTTTAAAAAATTATTTTAACAAGTCAAAAATTAATTTCAAAAAATAAAAATAATTTATTTTTATTAAATTTAATGTGATATTTTACTTAAATTATGAAAAGAAACTAGACATTTAAAGGTATCGCGAACAAATTTTGCTTCTTTAGCCAATATATCAGCGACGGCGAAAATGTCAATAAGCCTTCTTCCGATGACTCCTAACTCACGCGCTCAGGCCTTGTATTCTAGAGGGTGTTGTCTGAACCCATCAATTCCATATTCTGCTAACAGTCATTGGATCTCGACCGACGCGTGCAGCAATACTGCGATAAGATAAACCGCAATCCCGGTACGCTACAATTCGACCTTTATCAAAGTCAGAAACGTGCTGGTTTCGCATTTCTCCTTCTTACACGAAGCATCACAACAACTTTTCACCAGGCAACAACGTTCAAATGCAATTTGTGTATGAGAAACCGGCTGAACAATTTCCTCCTTTAAACACAATGTAGGTGTCGCTACTGGCGCCTGCTTTGTCTGAATGAACTGAAAAGCTAATCATTTGCATATCACAACACCTTATTCCTTTCGTATAAATTTCACGTCTGTAGCATGTCGCCTTCTTGGTGTAGCAATTTTAATGACCAGTAGTGTATATATATATAACCAATATAAAATGCTTTTTTTATAAAAAAATAATTATTTCTTATTGATCATTTTTAATTTGGATAAACTATGCTCTTTTCATGCAACACTTATTAGAAGAGTAAAAATTTCAAAGAACTATAACACTTAAGTTTGGAGCAAAATTTATTTCAATAATCGATTTGAAAGCTTCCGAAGGCTAGGATACAAAACATGCTTCCAATAGGAACACGTCACAAATATTTCATTATTAAGTTCTAAGCTGTTTATACTGTATAATATTTCATCTGTTAAATTGGGTTTCAAACTTTCGCAATTGGCTAAAATTACAGAATCAACATCTTTCAGTTCTTATAAAGGATATATTAAAACTAGAAGTAATAATTGTTAATAGCAAAGTTTACATGTTTGTGCGTATAACTCCAAGAAAAGAATTTCTGTCTTCATCTAACAGATAAAAAATTTCTTACAGTATCATTTTCACACTAGCTTGATATTAAATTAAGATAGTATAAAATTTTAACTTTATTGAATGCCATATATATATATATATATATATATATATATATATATATATATATATATATATATGCATGCATGCAAAAATGATGATTATACCTATTATAAATTCTTCCCACCAATAAATCTTGATTCATGGCGTAACTTTTTTTGCTCTCCTTAACTGGAAAATATAAAGAAAAGATATTTATAAGAAACAATTTTGTAAATGTGTCACTAAATAGTGGGACCATCTATTACATATCTTTGTTAAGAAAATATCGAATGTAACATTGATGAAGGTACTACATTTATAACTGAAAATGCTTTTTACGATATAAACAAATCTGTAGGTTAATGTGGTGGGGCAACCCTGGAGGAACAGAAGTAGGGAAAGCAAAAATGATTACATGGCTTTCACATCACTGTATAAAACTTTATTTCTTATTTTATTTTTTAGTTTTGAATAAATGTTATCTTATTTTACTTATATTAGAGGAAAATGTACTAGGAACTATTTTAAAAACATTTAAAAATTCATGATATAACAAATATCTACCAACTAATTCTCACCAGCCAAACTCAACGACAAATAATCGCAACAGCTTAAAGGCTAGGCTCCAATAGAGCAATCCGTTTTATTCATAATAAAAAATTTTATAAACAGTTATAGATAATTAAACCAGAAGTGATAAATATCTTTTCCATTTAATTTTCATTTACTATAAGGAAAAGTGATCGCAGACTTTATAATAAATTTTGAAAGTTTTAAAAAATCTTTAATCAGCAAATTTTTAAAAGATACATGAAAATAAGTGACAGAATTTTGTGAAATGCTTAAATGTGCATTGAAAGTTGGTATATTATTAGAGAATGTTGTACATAACGAGATTAAATACAGATTGGAAAGAGCAACGAGCAAAAAAGTTATAGCACCATTGAATCCATTTAAAACTTAAACTTTGCCACTTTCAGTTTTATTAAATCAATGCTTAAATAATGTTCTTTTATTATATCATTAAAATAAGAACTTACTTTTACTGTGAATTACATTGAAGATATTTTTTTACTTAAATGGAATATATATTTTACTTTTTTAGATAGATTTTTAATATGTTAATATATTTTGATTTTTTTTTATAAAATTTCTTAAAGAAAAAAATATGTGATAAAATTTATGCACAGTTTTTTTGTTTCTTTTTAGCTGAAAGGATTCTTATATAAACAGAAATAATCCGTTAAAAAATATTATCAGGAAACATTTTATGCAAAAGTATTCAAGAATATAAAAATTTTTTGTAAATTTTCGTTATTTGAAAAAAGAATTTTTCAGTATAAGGTGCCAATATGAAAGCAATGAAGTGATAAATTAAATAGAAATTATCTTTTGAAATCTGTAAGTGTTAAATAATTGAATTTTTCAAGCAATTAAGGGATTAGCATTTTAAATTTTATAAATATTCACGCACATTAATATAAAATTATGCAAGCAGCAAATTCGTCGACAAGTCGAATATACGATGCTGTCACTTACGTTGTCGTTTCACTATGATGTCGTAGTTAATGTGTGACTTACATAAAACATGTGATCTCGTGATAGATATTTTAAACCAATAAGAATTTGCTTAATTTCCGGTTCCATTTCCGATTGTTTCTGTCATTCAGGTTGTTTCCATTATAATATAATATATAAATAAGTACTTTCTAAAAATAAGTACTAAAGAACTTATTTTTCTTTGATTATACGAGTGTTTGAATTTCTTTAAATATAATGGATTATAAATTATTAATTAGCAGCAACTCTTTCGTTATCATGTAAGCTAAAATTTATCTGATTAACAAATATTTATCAAAAAATTGGCTTTTTTTAGTAAACTATAAAATATAAATTTTTAATAACTTACTTTTAAAAATTACTTTAGAGTGAAATACACTCTAAAAATTTATCCATTCTCGTTAGGGTAAAGTATACATAATATGAATTAACACATAAATAATTTTAGGATACAAAAAGCGTAGTTAAGAATTCGGAAAATAATTCTATAAATAAGGAATTATAACATTAAATTTGTTTTGATTAATTTCGCATTTCTTTATGAAAATAAAATGTGAATTCTATAACACTTTATTTCTATGATTAGTCTTTGCAATATACGTACTATAGAACTGTACTATAAGAAAATATAAACAGGGACCAATAAAGAATTATATTTTAATTATGAAAATCTTTTATGTACACCTGACAAAAAAAAAATCAAATTCAACATCATTCATTTAATAACATTCAATGCTGAACATGTTGTCCTTAAATATGTTGTCATATCATATTACACTAAGACCCCGCTTAACGCTGTTTCGTTTAGCGCTGTTTCGGTTTAGCGCTCTTTTATTTCAACTCGGGGATTCCACGAAATCGCTCGCTGCATACGGGGATTCCCCGAATTATTCTGCAGGGATAGGTTTCAAATACATATCCGAAAGAGTGTACTTGTGTTTCTTGTTTGGTGCGGTATTGTACAGACATATTTTTATAATTGGAAACATTTGTTGACATTATTGTAAGTAAGTATTAATTTACATATTTAATACTATATTACAGTGTCAAATATTTTGATCTTTAGTTTTTACTATGGGTGATAATGAAAAAGAAAAGAAAGCAACCAGAAAAAGCATTTCACTCAAAACTAAAATGGAAGTGATTAGAAGATTAGATTCTGGTGATCGTCAAACTCTAATTAGTGCTTCATTGAATTTGCCAACTTCAACAATAAGGGCCATCATGAAGAATAAAGAAAAAAAATACTGTCATCGGCAACTACAACTACGTCAAGCTCTACAACTAGAATTACCCGTTCTAGAAATAATATCATAGAGGAAATGGAAAAACGACTGTCTATATGGATTGAAGACGAAATTGAGCTCAATATGCCATTAAGCCAATCTATCATAATGGAAAAAGCTAGAAGAATTTTAATTACATTCAGGCTGAGACAATTGACACAAGTGAAACTTTCGTTGCTAGTCGAGGATGGTTTAATAGTTTTAAACATCGAAATAACCTTCACAACATAAAGATTACAGGAGAAGCAGCAAGTGGTGATACAAAAGTGGTGGCTGAATTTCGAGCGATGTTAAAAACAATAATTGAAGAAGAATTGGTTTTTAATGTTGATGAAACAGGCTTGTTTTGGAAAAGAATACCGAAACGAACATTTCTAGCCAGTGAAGAGAAACGGGCACCCGGTTTTAAAGCTGCAAGAGATCGCTTAACCCTTCTACTAAGTGGTAACGCAAGCGGAAATTTTAAATTAAATCCATTACTAATTTACCATTCCAAAAACCCAAGAGCGATGAAAGGCATATCTAAATCAACTTTACCTGTAATTTGGGAGTCTAATAAAAAAATCATGGATAACAGCGAAAATTTTCCAGGATTGGTTCACTGAACATTTCTGCCCGTCTGTTAAACGTTATTGCGAAATTAAAAAACTTGAACAAAAAGCACTTCTGTTAAATGATAATGCTCCAAGCCACCCAACAAATTTATCAGACTTAAAAACATGCATTCCAGTCGAAGTGGTTTTCTTGCCGCCTAACGCAACTGCCTTAATTCAACCAATGGACCTAGGCGTTATATCAAATTTTAAGGCTTATTACTTGCGACGAACCTTTAAGCAAATGTGTGAAAAAACAGACGGAGAAGAGAACCAGTCCATACGAGAATTTTGGAAAAACTACAACATCGTGGATGCTGTAGAAAACATAGGCCTTTCTTGGAATGAGGTAACAGAAAGATCTTTGAAAGGAGTATGGAAGAATATTTGGCCGGATTTAAGTAAGAGCGATGACGTTGGACACTCTGTCGATGTGGATGAAATAGTGGAAGAGATAGTGAAATTAACGAAGCAAACCAGTTTTGAAGGGGTAAATGTGGAAGATGTCGAAGAAATAATTCAAGAAGCAGCGGCTAGTCTTTCTAAGGATGAGCTCAAGGAATTAACTGAACAAGAAGAAAACAAAAATGTTGACAGCAGTGATTCAGAAGAAGAGCAAAAAGAACTTTCGATGGCGTTTGTAAAAAGGAGTTAGTCTACCATAACTAAAATAATGGATCAATTCATTGAAAATGATCCGAATTTTGACAGGAGCTCAAAAAGTAAGGCGAGGTGTTAGAGATGCTCTATCCGTTTATGAAGAACTTTTAGGAGAACAACGCAAAAGAAAAAGGCAAACAACATTAGATGTTTTTGTCACAAAAAGGCATAACACTGAAAACGCGGAAGGCTAACTAAATATGACTGACTTAGAATTTTATTTGTTTTTTTTTTTTTTTTTTTTTTTTTTTTAAAGAATATTCGTTTTGTTATTTATATTTTGTTTTTATTTTTGCAAGAAAAAATAATGTGGTATTAATTTGGGCTTTAAGAAATAAATGTTTGGTTTTATTTTTATTAAAAAAACATACTTTTTAAATTTAATACCTAACCAATTTCCTAGCCATCTTCCCCTAACCCCAATATTTACATGTAAAGATAGCTTCGTTAACCGCTGTTTCGCATTACGCTCTACTTTGATGGAACGTATCCCCCGCATTAAGCAGGGTCTTACTGTATATATATATATTTGTTTATTCTGTAAATCAAATTAAATACTTAAAAATTTATTGAATTTTTTAATATTCTAGAAGAAATTAAATTTTTCCCAATGCCCTAGATAACATATCAAAATCATTTTAATTAAGATATGAAAATGATCTATTTTGTAACTTAATTTTCATCATATTTATGTTTGAAATATAATCAATATATTTGTTTTATTTTTTGAAAATTAATGCAAAAGTTACATTTGTGAGAATTATATCATCAATTATTCATGAACTATTGCTATTACTACAGTATGTAAATAAACTTAAGGTGCTATTATACACTGCTCAAAACAATTAAAGGATATTGTAAGTTTTACATAAAATAAAGATATAAGCGTAATTTTTTTTTTTGTTGAAAATGGAAGAAGAGAATCACAAATGAAAATTTTTCTGATTTTTAAATTGTGGAGTATGCTAATTTTGAGTTCGACGTCAAAAACGTCGCTTCAGTGGCAGTTAATGATATTTGACTTTCAACTGAATGAAAGACAATAAAGACAAGGGTAATCGGCATTCAGTGACTGTTTTGTTTCGTTGAGTACGATGTCTCAGCGAAGTCAATAAACTGATTCAGAAGCTTGGAGAGTTGTTAGTAGGTTAGAAGAGGCTCCATCTCAAGTCGAAGTAGCGCAAGCCATTGGAGGGTCACAAAGTGTGATTTCCAGGATCTGGAACCGTTTTTTGGATTTTGGAGACTGAAAGTGCAGGCCGAAGACCAGGACAAGATAGTAGATGGGCAACAACGCCCAATGAAGATCGTTATTTAGTGTTAATGGCTTGGAGACACTGAAATATGAACGCTACACTTCTCCAACAACACCTTCACCCGTCAACTGACACCACGGTTTCAACTCAGACTGTCCAAAATCGGCTCCATGGTCCAACATCAAGGCATCGTCGCGACCACAGGGAATGGGCAACAGAGCATGTGAAATGGAGGAAGAAAGAATGGAGCAATGTTATTTTTTCTGACGAGTCCCGTTTTTCTGATCATCTTGATAATAGGCGTATTTTCTTCTGGAGGGACAGTGGCAGTAGGAATAATCCTGCGTTCGTGCACGAAAGTGTCAGATTTGGCGGTGGGGGAATGTTGGTGTATGGTGGCATCTCCATTGACGGGCGCACAGACCTCTATATCATTCGAGATGGACCTCTGACTGGTCGCCGATATAGGGATGAGATCCTTAGACCTATTGTAGTCCCTTACGCTGCAGCAATCGGAGATGATTTCATTTTAATGGACGATAACTGCAGGCCACATCATGCTAACCTGGTGGAGTATTTCCTTTCTAAGGAAGGAATCGTAAGAATGGAATGGCCAGCGTGTTCTCCAGACATGAATCCAATAGAGCACGTTTGGGACGCTCTAGGAAGACGAGTTGCTGGCCACCTACCACCCCCACAAACTCTCCAAGAACTGCAAAGAGCTCATTCCAGTTCTGGGATAGAATACCCTAACTCGTGATTAATGGCCTCATTGACTCCATGCCTCAAAGTTCTGGCGCATTTCGCACTTCACCCATCTATATGTTATATGTGATGCCTTAAAGGTGTTCAACGTTGCTGGCCGTCCGTGGAAACCATACCCCCTACTGAAAATGATTTTCTTTGAAGAAAACACCTTTTCCTACTCTTTTTTTCTCATATGCCAAATTGTGTTTTTTTCCTTTTGTACACAAATGGGCAATAAAATGCATTTTTTTTCTGCCAAACATGTGTAATTTATTCGCATATAACCTACTATGTCTGCCGACCAAGTATCAATCAGCTGAAAAGTTTCCCAGCCACAAGATCCACCTAAAACCACAATATCCTTTCATTGTTTTGAGCAGTGTAGTTGATTATTTTGAGCACAACAAATTGTCATCTTTAAAACCAGTGACAATGGATTGTTAAAAATAAACTATATTAATACATCTGCAAAGACATTTATAAAAAAGCTCAAATTCTTAAATATTTTCATAATATCATTTTTTGATTATTTATATTAATTTCGAATGTGGGACTTCTCTGTGATATAATAGTTTGTTAACAAGAATATTTTGATTCAATAAAATATATATGTGGTATAATATTACAAATATAGTAAGCTTTTCTTTATAGAAATATGGAAATATAGGCATTTGCATGAATTAAAAGAAATAGAACAGATTAAATATCTCATAAGGAATAACACAGTCTAAAAAAACATTTCTCAAACAAGCACATATATAATAGTTGATTACTAAAGCATACAGCAAATGCCACACATACATCTTTCACATATCTATTTTAATATCATAGCTTGTGTTTTTTTTATTACGTTTTAATTTTTATGTAGTTATTTGTGATTGCTATAAAAGAAAAGGGTATTATAAAATGTTCTACTTATTCCCTGATATTTCCAGTATAAGAGCATTTTGTATTATCAAAATATTGTTGAATAAGCATTTATCCGTATATAAACACACACGCTAAATTAAATCTGAATACCAGAAACATGGTAATATTAACTAAAATATTTTCATCTGCTATATCTTAGGAGGAAAAATTCTGAAATGTTCGAGTTTTACTTAATAGTCTTTTGATACCAGGAATAAAACCAATTATTTCAAATATTAAATATATTTATACATACATCAAATTAAAATGTTACTACAAGAGGAGTCTTGAGTCTGATAAGTATATAGCACATAACAATATTCTACTATTTATTCAGGTATGTTATCAGCTTGAATTGTATAAATATGCTCAAATTGTCTTAAATTAACAATAAGAGAATATAAACAATTTATCTTATTATAAGCATTCTCAATATAAGGTTAAAAATTGGTGATTATTATAAATGTATTTTAAAATATGATGAGATTTACCAATGCTTGCCATACAATATAGGATTTTTATTGTTTAAAAATCATTTAAGAGCAATATAAACATAAATAAAGAGGAAATTTTCTTCAATTAGTTGTACTTATGTCCCTGTAAAATAGAATCTGTAAATTTTCAACTATTCATAGCATCAGTTGAATATCTTGAGTTAAATAAATTAAATTGTTTATATATATATATTTCAACGCATCAGTAATAAAGGGAATGTTCAATAATATGAATATTAGGATGCTTTATTTAGTAGTCAATATAAATTTTATATCACCTGTAACAGTCGTTTGAAAAGTTTTGGAAAATTATGACAAATTTCATTAATAATTTTATTTGTTTTGAGTTTATAAAAACAAAAACTGTCTTAAAGGTTTCAAGGAATCGGTGCCTTGGAACCCTAAAACAGTTTCTGTCTTTCCATATAAATTAGATAAAATTATTGAACAATTATGGAGTGCAAAAACTTAAATTACAAATAACTATTTATATATACATAAAAAATTACTGTATCAACCCTATAAAAATTTAAAATTAATTCCTTTCCTTCAAACGAAAATCTGCAATTTAATAAACTCTCCATTATATATATATATATATATATATATA
>JAPDSC010128244.1:615516-649729 GCA_026290005.1 Latrodectus geometricus
TATATATATATATATATATATATATATATAACTCAAATTTTCAGCACGAGGTATAACAATTTAAAATTTGTGCCCTGAAAAGCATAAACTGAAATTAGTGCTGTTATGCTAAACGTTGCCAGATATTTCGAACCACTTCGAAATCGAAAATTGTCTCGCTCTCCACCCATTTTTTGATGTAGCTAAAAGTGACGTCATTTGGTCTCATATGATTCTCGCGAGACGCTCAGTTTGACGTGCATGGAATTTCTCGAGCCATAATTAACGAATTTGCGGACTGCCTTATATTGAAAATTGATACAGTAGTTTACCAAATTTAGATGATACATAGTAATGAAACTAATTGTTTGATTTTCCAGATAAATCCAATGTAAAATGAAAACATGAAAATGTTTTCATTTTACTTCGAGGACTCATTAAAAATAAAAATAAAAAAAATATATAGAAATTTTTAAATTTTAAGAAATGTATACATTCTTTTAGAATTTAGAGATAATTATTTTCCTATTCTCACTGTTGTATTGTATTTCATTCCCAAGAAGTCAACTCGATAGATAGAATATTACTGCACTAATATGAGAATATACTCTTTCGTTAGGACTCAGTGTCACAAAAAACCTACTTTATTCTCAAAAGTCACGTCACGGATGTTAATATTTAAACCGAAAAGCATTGTTACAGAGAATTTTATTTTAGTTGGAATCTTCCGACAAAAATGACATAACATTAGATTTGAAGATTACAATGTAGCCTGATATGAAAATTTAGAAGACTTTTTTAAGTATATTGATAATTCTACGAAAAGTTTTCGTAATTCGTAATCATAACTAATTTTCTCTAAACCTTTTTATATAAAAAGTGAATGTATGTTTTTTTCTTACTACCAACAAATATGTAGAATTCTAGGGAATCGAGAATCAAAAATTTATGTTTTGTCTACATTGTTTAAGTAATCGATCAAATTCGATAATTTTCGATTCCTACATCCTTGATGGATGTCTTTCTTTTTATTTCTAATACAAGGGATGAGCCCGAGTTTAATTAAAATGTTCAGAATGTGAAAAAATATAAAATAATCACATGAATTTTTCTCTCCACTATCCTTTATTCAATTCTTTTCTGTTTATTCTATAGCTTCAATTTTTAAATTTTTTAAATTCAATTTTTAAATTTTTCAAATTTAATCTTATTATCAAATGAAAGTTGTCACCATTAGTGATTTTATAATAATAATACTAATTATAAAAGTAATTTATTAAAACTAGGTTCATAGAATACATTACATATATTTATTCCTTTTACGAAACGAAACTTTTTGTAGGTTATTCAGAACTCCTTTTGATTGTCCAGAGCAGTGATTTCTAGTCGAATAAGATGGCTCATGTAAAAAAAGACTTTTATGATGCTGTGCTTGTAGGCTTATTCCGATGTCCATCTCTGCCTACTGAGCATATTTCGTAATGTTTAACCATTAACTTGAAAGTTTTAAGGTTATTCATTCATAAAATAAGATTGTTTCATTGATTTTACGAATTGTTCAGAGAATTTTCTAATTCCTTCAGAAATTCCAAGAACTTTGCTATCGGAAATTTGCTTTCCTTATTTTTTACTCCTTATTGCCACGCTAGCGGATTCTTCATCAGGATTTTTTCAAACTACTATCACTGCAAACAAAATAGACTAAAATGTCTATTCAAAGCACCATCATTCTAGTTGATGGGCCAGTATGACAATGTGGAAGGAATGCTCACAATAAGTGTTCTCCATGATGCCTTCAAATACGAATGCGATCATCATGATACTATAAATAAAACCGGGGTTTCTCTGAAAATAAATCATTCTATTTCCATGTCCAAGTTCATCATTGATGATGCCAATAAAGGTGATATTGCTTGTGACCGTCACGAGTAACCGAAACCCTGGTCACCGAACTGATAGCACACGTTGCTACAAAGTAATATTATCATCATTGCGAATACTTTTTATCTTGAAAAAGACCCCATTTTTTGTCTCTAGGCTTATGGTGAAGTTATACGATTCATTAAGTCCATGTGGATAATATTTTTGTCTATTAATGATATCAGGTAGCAATGTTGAGCATAAAATTCTGTAAGGCGTTCCTGAACACAATGATATCATTTTCTGCACGCAGCCACTAGATTTCGACATATGTAAGCAGCAATACTGCGATATGATAAATTGTAATATGTGTAAGCTACAATTCGACCTCTATCAAAGTTCGTAAAGCTCTGGTGAGCATTTCTCGTTCTTTCACGGGTTATCACAACGACACTCACATACAATTTTTCTATTAGAAACTTCTTATGTTTCATTCATTTAAGTGATATAGGGCCTTAAATGAATGAAACATAAGAAATTTCTATTTTACATGAATTCGTTGAAAAGCAAACAGTGCATACCACAGCAAATTTTTTCTGTAATGTAAATTTCTTTTGTGTTGCGAGTTGCCATATTGGTGTAGCAGCTTTAACTATCAGCACTGTATTTAAGGCTACATCAAAGATAGCCGAGTAGTAAGAAGACTATGGATTCTAGTTATCTCCCCAAAATTTTGCTAATTGCTCTAAAGTGGTAAAATATCTAAAGCAAATGGTTACTTCTGTAAAATCTCTTTTCCAAACAAATCTCTTCTAATTTTATTTTAAATCTATAATATTTTCTCCAATAACTTATACTGTCTCAATTCAGATGACATAATTTCATATTATGGCAAGTGTAAATGATTGATTTTTAAAGTTGAGAAAAATTATGTATGTATTTCATAAACTTTTAGCTGGCGTTAAGTTGAGATGTTGAGAATTAAAAATGATTTATTACATTGTGATATAAAAAAATGTATGATTTTTTAAATTTGTATAAAAATAATTTATTAAAAATGAATTATTTCTTTGTAGGGCATTTTACAAATGCTTAGCTTTCTCATAAATTTACATTCTCTCCAATAGCCAGCTCAACCTTTCTTTCGCAGTCATAGGCACTTCTTTTAGCAACCATTAATTTGAAAACTTTAAGACTGGGCAAAAAGCTTTTCGTGTGAACTGATATTCGTGTGAACTAAATATATTACTAAATGAGAATTATATCAAGCCACAATTAAAATGCAAAGGAAAGTTGATATTTGATTCAAGTGAAAACAATTTCTCTAAATTAACAACACAAAATAGCTACAAGTTTCTAACGATTTTAGGTGTTGAAATTAAATACGAAAATATTAATCGATTAACACATATAAATGATGCAACTACAAAGCCATTTAAATCTATGATCTCGAAAACTATTTTAAAATTGCTTAAATAGGTTTTAAAACAATTTCATTAATTTCTTATAAAAATAATTTAATTCTGCAATTTTTTGAGTTATTGGTGTACAATTTTCAGCTCCATATATTTTTCATGTTATAACACAAATGTTTACGATCTTAGTTACAATCTGCATCATTAAATGTAATTGAAACTGATTAAACCAAATATTACTGTTTATAATTACACAAACTTACGTTTCCCTAAGGGCTTTTAGTCATTAAATATATTGCAGCAACTGCATCAAAATGCTCTAGATGTTTTTATGGTGGCAGAACCTCCTACCAAGTAACTGAAAAATAAGCAGATAACTGGAATACTTCCCCAAGACAGAAATTTCAGCTCCTAAGTAGAATTTTAGGATAATTAAAATATAGTAGCTTACAAAACTAAATTGAGATAGTTTTTTATTATCACAGTTTATAATATTATTTGGATAATTTCTTTGTTGATTATTTTTAGTCAAAGTTGCAATTTGTTTTTCCTTGGCTCAACATGGGAATGATCAGGACCTGCAAACACTGCCAAATAAAAGCAATAAACTGATGCCAATTCAGTTATTAGTTTAAAAAATCCTTCTAATTCGTAATGATTCCATATTATCTCATTTCAAAATATTTAAAATGCATTTTCCCTTTTTCTAATACTCACACAAACAAGCAGCATTTGTTTATTTATGTGTAACAAAAACAACTTTAATTGCTTCCGTGTAATTTCACAGCATATAATTATCATTTGACCTTAGAGCCCCCCAGCATTTTTATTTTTCTGAGTGCAACTTTAAATGATTAACAATTAGGCCCACCTGACTGACTTTATAAATGAATATACTATTAAATATTTTGATGGACGACTTGTGCTATGCTTCATCAAAGATAACTCAGATTATTTTAAATGAAATTTTTAAATATAAAAAATTTCATCATTGATACTACGATAAATGATATAGATAATGTGGGTTTACTAATTACGGTGTCGTTATTGGTATGAAAATTCGTATAAATTGACTTCGAAAATAATGAAAACAGGTGCGGTGAAGGAAACTTTGACATTGAAAACAGAGGAGAAATGTATTTACTCCTGTGCGCATTTTGTAGAGGACTTTGAAAAAAAATAGTTTTATCAAATATAAATGACACTATTTTTGTTACCTGTAAAATTTTAAAAATTCCCCAAAGCTTAAACAAAAATACTAGAAAAACACCGGAAAAGAGCACTTGATATTAATTTAATACTTTGCATAATTGATACAACAGCTTTTTTTTCAATTAAATTGATGGAAATTAATCTGTTTATTTATAATTCTTGGTATATATCCAGAATATATTTAATTACATTTATTAGATAATTGTAAAAAGGGATATATTTGATGAAAATTAAAATTGTAATGTATTTAATAATGCCTGTAATTATAAATATTATTAATTGCTAGTAAGAAGAACAACAGCAAACAAAGACAAATTTAAACGTATGGTTAATTTAGCTTGAATCTGATTTCAAAACTTTGAATGTAATCTCATATAGTTTCGTTAATTCATTTTTAATTTTTCTATAATGAATCTAGGTCACTTCATTACTTGATGCGTAATTCTGATGTTGCATAATTTAAAAAAATTATATTTAAATATATAACTATTAAATATAGTAATTAAATAATCCATATAAAAGAGAAATAAGTTCAAATGAAATATTTTGATAAAAATAAATAAAAATTAAGATAATTTTCTACCTAATAATTTTATTCTTATTGAATATAATTAATTCCATTATATATCAAGTGCTAATGAATGAAAAAATGGCAAAGATCAAATGAACTAAAAATTTTTAAAGTAAATAACAAGGATAAAAAATAAATTATTCAAATAAAGTCAATTTATTCCATACTTAATTCCTGTTTTCATTTTTGTTTTTTTATAATGTATTCTAATATATATCCTGTAAAAATTAATACTGTAGCAAAAATAAATAGTGACACACCAAACTTAAAGTATTACAGAAACAATTATTTTAAGAATACATAGAATATTTTTTTAAAAATAAGTACGTATGTATTTTATTATTTGTTGCTATTAAAAAATTACAACAAAGGAAAAGAGTGGTAATTAAATTTATTGGAATAGTTGTGAGTTACTCTTGTTTGTTTCATAGCTTGAAGTATTTTCCTTACTTCAAGTGTAAACTGAGGTCAATTATATGGCATCATTTACAATCGTCGTCTGTGTCAATAGCAACAAGCAAATAGAAACACAGGTTAACTATCATCTCACCTGCCCCAAATCTCATCTTCTGATCAATGCAATGGCTCAGCACAGAATACTAACATCACAAGTGATACTTGTGATGACATTTTAACCCTAGAATTTAAGAAGAGCAAAAAATTATCTCCTTTTTTTCAAATCTATTTTTGCATTTTATTATTTCATTCTGGCAAGAATTACAGCAATTTCTTTATTTAGGAACTTATTATTTGGTAGAAAATATGAATTATTTTCTGATGTATATGAAAAGTTAGTGCAGGTTATTTGACTCAGGTAATCAAGCAAACCTCTGATGTTGTTTTTTTAGTTAAGTATTAGTAGTGGTATAACTGAGATTCATATATCTCAAAAATATAAAATTAGGATTTCATCGTGAATATAATTTTCAGAATAAAGATAATTTTTCTACGTGGTATAGGCTTTCTTGTTATTTTTCGGCCACTTTCTGCCCACAAGTATTAATTTAACCCTTGATATAATTTTAAAAAATGGATTAAAACCATTACAATTATCCAATTTCAAAGCGGTAATTAATCCCAAGAGCTTTTGAATTGAGGGACATTGGTCTAACATTTGGCTGCCAACTTGGCTTAATACAGTCTGCATTTGAAACGAAGTTCATCATGAATGTCAATTGACATATTGCATATTTTACTGTTAAATCCGGAGTCGTTTCCTGTGTATTAATAAGATTACATTACAGGCCTAGCTGTTAAGTTATCATGCAAATTTAGATAGCAGTAAATATCCTAAACTAAATGTAATGATTTACTCAAACATGATAATTCATTCAAAAATCCGTCATTCATACTTTTCCTTTGTTTAATGCTTACATACCCCACTAATTTATAATGTGGTGGTCTCGCGCAGAAAAGAAACGCAATACTTCAAGCATGATCACCAACGCATGTGCAAGGTGTCTCAGCGCAGTATCATAGTGGTGCCTGCAAGAGCACAGAAGTCTCCAGTCCGGCAGTCGCCGAAGAGAGTCGAGAATTGACACAGCTACAGAATTTGCTCTCGCCTGTTACTTGGATCTGCTACTGCCACCCCAACAAGATCTTCTCTTCTCTTCTCTCCTACCATTTTTTGATTTAAAAATGATGATTTATTGATTGATTTAAAAAAATAATGATTGATTTAAAAAAATAATTAAAAAAATATTTTTCTTTAGGTTAAAATTTTGGCAATCTTGGGTGGTAAAGATGAAAATGAGTGCACGAGAAAAATATTATCAAAACTGATGATCAATAATCTTGCACAAAAACTAAATTGGAAAGGCAGCGCTCAGAAAACTTCTATTCAGGAATACAAGAAAATTTTGCAACTTATTTCTGGTAAATAAATACAATTACATCTGATCAAATTAGTCCTTTTGTGTTCATAAATAATTGCCTGTTTAAAATTAAAGCAAAGTACTGTAAAACTTATCTGCTTTATTATGCTTGTATTAAGAATTCCAGATTTTTAAAGTTTACATGACAATTTTATTGACGTACTCAATTTGACCTGATTTACATGGTTTATAATTTGTCACTTAATGATCTCTTTTTGCATACAAGAACGAATTGGCTAATATCTCTACAGTCAAAAATGGACTACACCACTAGTTTTAACATTAAGAGGAGAATCAAAACCATGAACAGTAACAGTTAAATTCATGACTAGTTCATATAACTATTCAAATAATTGGCTTGTTATATGTTCGTTGTAAATTTAAGTCCATGTTATTATTTTAAATGTAAAAGTAATTATTTTAGGTTCTTTTTATTTTTAAATATAATATTTTGAAATAATAATTTACTTGATATTCATGTATATTTTCGTATTAAACTCTTTTAGCAATGAATTGAAGCTTATAGAATTATTATTAAAAAAAATAAATAAAAGTAACTGCCAAATCTAATAGAATATAAATAATTTTATTGCAAATTTTTTAATAAAAATGAACAGTAATATTTGGCTAACTGCATTATCAGTTTACTACATTAAGAACTGGAAATTCATTTTTGGTATAGTTGTTTTAATATATAAAATTAAATATAATTGTGTGTGTGAAATAATTATGCAAAAATAAATATTATAAATCAAAATAAAAAAGATTTCAATTATGAGTCTTATAGAGGTAACTAACTGTTTGTGTCATTTTACTTCCCCTCTTTTTTCTTAATATTAACTTCTGTAATTTTTATTAAACATAAAAGTTTTATTTCTGTAATGTAGTTACATATGAAATAATTTTATTACATTTTATTCTTCTCTTAAAATACTTCAATCTGTTGAATTGTAAGAACTGCTGCTTGTACATGTTATAATGGAAGGAAATATAGTCAAAATTTAAGTAAATAGTGAGAAATTCAAATATCAAAACATTTCTTTCATGTTAAAAGAAAATATAATGAAAAATATTTATGACTGAAATTTAAAGCAGTATACCGCCTTAAACATATTCATCAATATAATGTAAAAAGATAATTTTCAAACTTACATAAACATGAAATTCTCAATTTATTTCATTGTGAAAATTGTATTGTTTTTAAAAATGCTATCAATAAATATGGATCAAACAAAAAATAACTGTAAAAATTATCTTTATTAAAGTTCCTTCTTTTCTGTAATTAAAATTTTTCTATTTTTTTTTTAATAATTCAGAAGTTATTTTTTAAAGATTACAAAAAGTAATTTGAATTTATCACTTTTGTTAATTGAATTGTGTTTTTATTTTCAGTAAGTGTTCGACAACAAAGAGAATATTCAAACATTTCCCAGCACAAAATAGAAGAGTATGTGAAAAATTGGCTGCGAAATGCTTCAGATCGGGAAGGAGGAAGGAATAAAAGAAGAAAACTTATAAATTGAAAGCTGTAAATAAATAACAAGAATTCATTCATAAGAGAAAATAAAAAATATTTTACACTGGATCCCGTCTTATTCTATACCATTATTAATAAAAAAATTTTATGTGACATAATATATGCTATTTAATCTAAAATAAATTCAGTAATAAATCATTAAAACAAATGTCTTAAAATAATTAAGTTAGAATTTTATGTATATTTACATGCTCAAAATTTAACAATCGATTGAAAATTGCATATAGAAATATTGAAAAAGAGAAGTAACCATTTAAAAAAATAATCTGAAGAAATCAAAATAAAATTATTATGAATAATGTATAATTTAAAAAATAATATGAACAAAGTAAAAAATGATTTTAAATAACATTTATGTAAATAAATTCATGAGAAAACACTATTTTAAAAATAAATCTCATAAAATATGAAAATCCATTTCAGATTAATAAAATTATTAAAATTTAATAAAAAGGAACTGTAAATTTTATGGGTTAGTAATTTATTTCAAGTTTAATAATAATGATCTGTAATATGTGGGAATATTATCTGCTCATTATGGTGAGAGTTGGACATTCATTTTTTAAATTGTTTTAGTTTATATATAATTTTTTTATGAAATAAATGTGCATTTAATGTCACTTGCTAATTAAGGAGGAAAACTGTTTTTCTAACCAAAACAGACTCAGTTTTAATTTAATGGGATATTATCTTCACAATATATAAACTATAAGCAGATAAAAATGAATAAATATTTCATTTTTATTTGTAGAAACAAAGTATAAGTTATAACTGGCTCCACGTCGGTAAAAGCGGCCACTGATGGCCAAACGTCACAGGGCCGATGAATAACCGTGTACGGCAATTACATTGGCCACACGCGGCCAATACGGCATTGCTGGCCAACTAGCGTTGGGCCAGCAGAGGACTGTACTGCCGGCCCACCATCAATGACGACGACCACTTTATTGACGGAGCCGGCAAGGCCAAATAGTGGTGGGCCGCTGCTGGCCAAGACGGCTCGCAGCAAGCGGCCCGATGAATACCCGGCATTTTTGTGTTTGCTGGGGAGTTGCACCGATCCCGAATGATTGTGTTTTGCCTCGATACCTTATCAGAACTTTGAAGCTATTTTTTAGAGTATAACATTGCTATCATATTATTCAAATATTTAATTTTCATCGCAGTGGCGGAGCTTTTTTTTATTCACCATTTTATTTTTCTAATAGTTTATTAAATACTTTTGTTAATCTTGTATTTTTAATTTGCCTTAAGCTTGTTTACAAATTTAGAGTAGAGACACTCGTAGCATTCATTGAAATTACTACGGATTTAAATTTTTAAATATCTTTCCAGTAGTCGCCAAGACCATCCGCCACAATAATAAACTCACCAAACCTGGCCACCTATAAAGAATAAACAAAACAAAATCAGAAAATCTGAGACCTTATGGGCTCTATGAAAATATCCCGGGAGAAAGTTAATGTCAATAAAATTAACATCAAAGTTGGAAATTCTCAGAAATTTAAGTGTGAACCCATAAAACTTCCTAGATATCCTGACACCAATACGACTTATTTCAACATCCAGAGTCCCCAGATCTGTAGAATGGGATTCTGATTCTAATTTTCATGGTAAATATCTAGCCAATAACTTTCCAGACCTGGATCAGGTTTACCTTACAAGAGAGCGTATAAATTCTTTTCTTTATTAAAAACGCTTATATGTATGGATTTACGGGGTTTGGCAGGGTACCTGTGGAACACATCTACCCAGCTGAAGGAGAAAAACTGTGATTTGGAAAAATAATTTTTCTTAAACTATTTAATTAACTTCGTTCAAAATGTTTTCATCATGAAATGAGGTCTCAAGTTATATACCAATTAAAAACAAATCGAATGAGATATGAAATGCTTGGAAATATGAATTTATTCAATGTGGAACCAGAACTCATTTCATTTACGTACCTATACATTCTCGATTAGCGATGAATTGGGAAAAACGTAAGTGAATTCATTGCAGTGAGCGAAAACAATATTTTTCAAAAATAAGAAACGTAAATATTGTTTTTTTTTTTTCTTTAAAAATTACATTGTAGGAAGGAATAGAGAAGGAAAATCCAATGCAGTGGTTATGAATAAATGACAATTTTTAAAGTTTAGAAAAGAACACATGCTTCCATTCTTCAAATGAGCAGAATTTTGGAATAGTGTCCATCGTTGCATAGGCAGCTTTACAGTAAGTTCAAACCAGTATTAATTATGGTTTAAACTAATTTCAAATGCTGCAGTCAAAATTCTGAAAGGAAATATGTTAATGCTTTAAGTTTAATAGAGAACAACATCTTTATGTAAATTTTATTTCATTGCATTCAAAGTAGCCATTCTCAATTCGATCCTGGACAAAAATTCGGCAGACACAAAACAAAGACTTTATTTCTATAGATTAAACTGTTAAATATAACAGCTCATATCTAAAAACATACTCGAATTTCCCCCAAAACTGTCTTCATTTCTTTTTCCTGAATAGGGAATTGTTTTCTCTATTTTTCAAGCAAATAAAAGATTTTTAGTTTAATTATTTATTAAATTAACAAAATATTTTTAATGCTATAAATTAAAATATGTTTTATTAGTAAACCTCACTCTTTTGGTATGTTAAGCACTTATGTCGTTTTAAATTGATATTTTGAATTAAGAGTTATGACTAATTTGCAATGATACACACAATGTTAACTTACTGTTATTATTATTTTATGGGTAATTTTGTACAAAATTAATATTTCGAGGATTACATACTCTTATTCTTAGTAATTTTTAATGCATTTATCATGCAAAAGAAAAATATTTATGGCGTAAATTTTTTATTGAATTTTGATTTGAAATTATTTTTGAGTTTTCTTTCCTAGACGAAGAGCTTACGGATATTGTTTGGGCACTCAGGTTCATCTACCCCAAATTAAGTACATAGGATACTATTTGAAGAAATTAAATCAAAATAACAGTCTGTTAATTAATTTTAAATTTTCATAGCAAATGCTTGCAATTACTTCTATATTAAAAGAGTAAAAATAAGATACATTAAAAGATAAAAATTCTATATTAAAAGATAAAAAAATTTTTAATGTCATATTTTCATTTATTATACCAGTAATAAAATAATAATGGTTAATGTCTTATTTTTTAATGCATTTAATTTCCCTGCAATTATGTATTTTACAAGTATAAGTGCAATTCCTAACTGCTGTAAATAACTGAATATTACACTTATTTAAGACGAAGTTTTCTGGCAAGATACTCTTAACTCTTTTGATGATTCAAAATTCTTTGAATCACCATGTGAGTTAATTATTTGTGAAAGCTTCTTCTCTGAAATGCTATAGTATCAAAATTATTTCTTTAGCTCACATAATTGTGAAGTAAGGGCTATATTTGTTTCATTTTTTGCAAAACTAATTTTTTAGACAATAAGAATATTTATTAATGTTATGAAAAGTATATATTCTCATTGTGTATTATTACTTCCATTGTCCAACAAATTAAATTTGGATGAAATGAAACAAAATAACCCTTACTTCATTATTAATATTTTCTTTTTCATTAACTCTAGTTACATATTTGTCTTTTAAAGAGAGATCTCTTCTGTTTTCGAAATATTCGAGACAGAAATCTAATATTTAAGCAAATTATAACATAAATTCATTTATTTTTATTGATTATATCTAAGTAGCTCGAAAAATATTCGATTTTGTATGCACAAAATAATTCCGATTATTTTGCAATTTCTTTTTAAAAAAATTCTTTATATTTTTATTTTTTTCCAAACTGACTTGTTGTTAAGTACACTGGTGTGCAAAACTTAAGCAACAGGTGGTTTTTCTGCCATAATTCCGCGAGAAATCATCTGAGGGACATGAAATTCAGACATGAGACATATCATTTTGTACTTAAAGAATAACGAAAGCATAGTTGCACAAAAATGAATACAATGCATACAGAATGGAATCAAACAAAAATAGATTTTATTGAACTCACAGTATTCCTGTACAAGATCATCTGTCCAAGAGGAACAATAACAAACAGATGTTCCTTAGTATGGGATATGCCCTGAACTTACTGCAATTGTTGCTTCGAACCGTGTCCCCATACTCAGCACCAGATTGTCCAGTTCTTGCGGTAAGAGTGCCTATTCCTCAATCAGCATCTGTTTCAGTTGCTGCGTGTTTTCCGGAGATGCAATCGTGCCCCAACGCATCTCCCCAAAGCATCCCACACATGTTCTATGGGATTTAAATCAGGAGAGTACGCTGGCCAATCCTGCAGGCGAAAAAAACCCGAAGCCAGTCAGCAAGCGCCTTTGCTCACCAACTGTGAACAGCAACCGGGCTACAAGTGTCGTGGTTTATTGTGGCCAGACGCCTTCACGAATTTGGCCTAAGACATCACCTGAATGGATAGGACATTTTAATCATATATTTCAAGCAGAATTCAAAATACCTCTATTGAATCTTAAATTTTGTATTAATAATTCGATTAAAGAGTAATAAGTTTTAATCGAATTATAATTTTTAAGATGAACTTGTTGCGGCTTAGTACAGCTACCTTCCCTGTAAAACCTAGGGTAGGTGGCGCTAGGCGCAACAAGGAAGTTTCCCGATAATATATATTCACTTCATGTTATGTA
The DNA here is from genome assembly GCA_026290005.1 of Latrodectus geometricus. NCBI lineage: Eukaryota > Metazoa > Arthropoda > Arachnida > Araneae > Theridiidae > Latrodectus > Latrodectus geometricus. The sequence continues at coordinate 628,630 of JAPDSC010128244.1, forward strand.
TTAGTTTTTCGTAATTGCTGCTGCTCTGTTATTAGTTCGTTGATGTAATTATTATTATGTGTTTAAATAAAGTGGTTACAAACTGGCACCCAACGAAAATGAAAGATGATATCGACTTTTAAAATGCAAAGTTTCGTTTCGATGAATTCGCATCGAATTTTTTCAAATAATTCTGAAGAATTGTGCGTGATGGCTCATTCTGTCAGTGAAATGTGGAACTGGGAAGTGTTGTTATCCCGACAATAGAAGTAAATGATAGCAACCTGAGTTTGCTGTTGGTGGAGTTTCATTTAATGGTTTGGATTCTCAACCCTTAAAATCAGAAGAACATAGCGTTCCGCTATATTGATGTGAAAAAGTGTTTCCTGTTATGATTAATACCAACCCATGAAATAGATGGAATACTATTATATTACTGTTTAAATTTTCTCGTGCAAGTGCAAATATTTTTCATTAGAATTATTAATATATATAAATTGGGTACCCTATGCAGGCTTAGTTTTAAATTATAATGCTATTGATGAAAAATTGTCTTCTAACTGTATTTTCGTTTTATAAATAAAATACAAATTTTGAATAAGTGTCATTGAAAGTGAAAAAAAAAAAAAAATACTAGCTGACTCATCATATTCTAACTGAGAAGTTCGTTGAAAATATCTTTATTGCTGATTCATCGTTGTTTTTATTTTCATTTCAGCTTTTGAAAATCTATTCTTTTTTTTATTAATATTTGATATTTACATCTATAATTAATAATCGCTCGAATGGAAAAGTTATCAATAACTTATAAGAGTTTTAAATAAAAAAATTTCAATATCAATGGTTAATAAAATAAATGCTAGTATTTATATATTAGGTTGGGGAAAAAGAAATCCATTGTTTTTACGTGAACTTCATGTAACTTCTTTTGGATTCACTTTGTAAAAAGGTTTAAAACAGCTTTCATGTAGAATTTTAGGTCTTGCGCGTTACGACTGCTGACATGCGGTTAACTTCAATCATTTTTGATATTTTATAAACATTTTCGACGATGCTGTATCCACATGCGAGGTGCATCTCTAATATCAAAAATACCCGAACGGAATCGACGAAACAAAAATTGTAAGTTACTGGTTGTTACAGTCTTATATAGGACGATAAACACCTTTCACGATTTTAGCCACCCGGCTATCTTTTTCGCCGTTACAAGAGAAAAATGAAAATGTATCGAATTTTCTGTTTGTTGTCTTTCATTTTTAAAACCTTATACTCGTAACTGAATTAATCAAACAAAACACTGCAAGAGGATATTTTAGTGTCAAATGTCACCTTTCCAACGAGCATAAATCTGAAATTGTTTGATAGATACCTCACGAGATATTCGATCACTACAGACGTCTACCGAAAAAATAATAGATTACTTTTTCCCCAAACTAATATATATTTTTGTTTAAATACATACATAAATGATAATTTATCACTCATTATAAATTAGAATCTTGTTATAGTATACTTATAAACAATATCTTGATACTGAATTTCATAATTCGCCAGAATTGATTTGTTGGTTAGTTTTAATATTTTCAATATTAATTTATTATACGAATTCATTTTTTCGTTTTCCTTATAGAAAAGATATATTATGCATATTTGTTATTATGTTTCTTTTTTCTCTTTTGTTGAATCCAACTCATTTAAAAACACTGTTGTGGTACATTATTTTGAGAGTTTAGTATCATATTCTATGTGGTATTATAAAAATTGTTTAAATAAGAATTTCCCATGTAATTATTTATTACCAATTATCTGATGTATAATTTTGTATTTATTTTAAGAATGTTATTATTGGTGTTTAATAGGGGTAATTATTTATTTATTTTTTTAACTTGTTTGCTTATTGATCATTTATGTTGTGTTTATTTGGGGTTTATTTAATAAATGTTTTCAAAATTTACATTGCACAACTTTAATGTTAATTATATTATAATGTCATAGTTACTGGTGTACTAATCGCATAAATAGGTTTTAAAGGTAGATTGTGAAAATTGCATAACTTGATAAGTTATTGCAGCTGCTTCAAAACTATCAAAATTCACATTTTTAATATTTTAACTCATGATTATTGGTGAATATTATGATAATATTTTGCATTTTTTTTAAATGCAAAATATAATTTTTTAGTTAAGTAATTTTTTTATAAAGTCTTTATGAATATTTATTCTATATTGTTTACATTTACCTCAAAAGAGCAGGTAGTTGTTTAATTGGCTATTCATAAATAACCACACAAGTTTTGATTTATATAACATTTTTTTTGACAGTAACAAAGGGTAAACATGGCTTTTCTCTCGAAAGGTAAGAAAGTTTATCTCCATAATTTAGCATTAGAATTACGCATCGATATTACTTCTGACTATAAAATCATTGATTTGTTGCAAAGATTTAAACTGATGGCAGACCGGTTCAGAATTATTTTTAGTTGACATCAGAAACTTGAACATTCCATTTGGAAAGATTTCTTTACTTGAGCTCAGGACATACTTTGAAGATCGGCTTAATAAATTAGAAATTACTTCATTTGCCCAAATTAATAGAACTTATCCTTGCTGATAAAATGAAAAAAAAAATGTCCTCCAGAATATAGGAATCACTATTTAGATAGTTAGGAAAAACTCAATGATCCTGTCTTGTTATATGATAAGCTCGATTTGTATGAAAATATAAAATCCCCTTTTCAGAAAGTAGCAAAACCTCTATAAATCCCAAGATTCACGTAAACTTCAATTTCCTAAAAATGCAGGTACTCAAGGATTAAAGAAACATCAATTCCATAAATTTGAGAAGATTGATGTTTTTAGTACCCACAAAAATACCGAATCCTGTTCAAACCATATGTCATAACGAAATATTGAGAACTCTGTTTATTGTTATGGATGTGATTATCCAGGATTTATAAAAGCAAAATGTCCAAAGTGCTCTTTCAAGAAAGACAGTGCGCATGTCAGTGCTATACAGATGTTTACTTGTAGCACCTCTCCAGTAGCTTTACTTGACTGAAGTTTATGAAGCTACAGGGACAGAACTTGTGATGACACAGGAGCCAGCCAATCAGTTGAAAGAAAATTGATATTTAACTTTTTAAAGAACTGAGGACAAAAATTTATAGAAGTTTATCTTATTGTGTATCTGGCTAATGGTCAACAATCCACATCAATTGTAAGAAAACTACAGTGCCAATCACTGTTCATGGACGAATTTTCCGAATAAATAAATGGTTTTTCTGCCACATGCAAAGGCTAATCGTACTCTCTTTGGTGTTGAATTTTTGAGAAAATCAAGAATTGTGATGTAAGTGAAACACATTTGCTGGTATTTTGGTGATAAACCAAGCAATATAATACAAGTTCCAAAAGATTTATCCCTACCAAGAAATGACATTCCTGTCTAAGTCAATAGTAGCCCTTGTCATATGAATTCCATTACAGATGATGTTCCGGTACAAAGTAATTCTACTGCTATACTTGAAGCTAATAATCTTTATTTGCGAGAAGAAGAAGGGCAGTCTCTGGATTCAGAAAACAGAAATCATTTAATCGCCCTGATTAATGAAATTGAAGATATTTTCCGGCTAGGGGGAAAAACCGACTCCTTATGTAAAATACTATATCAATACAGGTGACTATTCACCAGTTGCATCTGCTCCATATAGACATTCTCCTAAAAACAATGAAATTTTAAGAAAATAAATTGATAAAACTTTTAGCCAATGATGTTATAGAAGAATGTGAATGACCATATGCATCACCGGTAGTTTTAGTCCCTAAACCTAATGGAACCATTAGATTATGTATAGATTATCGTAAGCTGAATGCGATAACTGTGCCTGATAAGTATCCACTGCCTCTCATGGATGCTCTTTTGCACGATGCGAAATCCACAACTTCTATGTCTACTCTTGATCTAAGGACTAGATATCATCAAATTGAGGTTAATCCTAAGGATAAAGACAAAACAGCATTTGTGTGCCCGTTTGGTACATTTAGGTACTAAAGAATGCCATTTGATTTAAGAAACGCTCCAGAAACCTTTCAATGTCTGATGTCAATGGATCAGTTCCACAATGGACTACTATCAGTGAATATTCTAGTCTATTTGCATGACATTTTTGTTTTGTCTGAAATTTTTGAACAGCATATTCAAGATTTAAAAATGGTGCTTGATAGACTTCGAAAATTTAAATTATCAGCAGAGACAAGTGTAAATTTGCATGCTCTCATGTTAAATATCTAGGATTGTGGATCGCTCCTAATGGAATACAGATGGATCAAGATGAAATAGCAGTAATACAAAACATTCCTTGTCCAAGAAATGTCAAACAGTTGCAATCATTTTTGCAAACTTGTTCATGGTACAGAAAATTCATCCCGAATTTTTCAAATATCGTTAGACACCTTAGCAATTTGATAAAGAAATGAACATTGCGTGGAAATGGACTGAACCAGAGCATCTAGCCTTTCAAACTCTAAAGCAATGTCTAGTAACTCCACCAATATTAAAGCAAGTTGATCCTACAAAGCCTTTTATCATTCAAACGGATGCAAGTAGTTATGCTTTAGGCGCAGTTCTTCTACAAGGTGGAAGTCCTGCCTAGGAACAACCAATAGAATATGCCAGTAGACTTTGCTGAAAAAAAGTACTCGACAACAGAACGAGAAGCCTTAGTAGTCGTATGAGCTTTAAAAAATTTCGAGGCTATATTGAAGACTCAGATATTACAGTAGCATCAGACCACCAACCTTTAAAGTGGTTAATGACTTCAACATCACCCACTGGAAAATTAGCTAGATGGGCACTTCATATTCAATCGTATAATTTGAAGATAGATTATTTTCCAAGAAAATGTAATTTTGTGGCCGCCATGCTCTCCAGACCTGTGGAAAGCAAGGACCAGAAAGATGAAAAAACTTGTGATTTAAGAACTATTGTTATTGATGTCTCATCCAGAACAGCTCATAAACTCAGAACGGAACAATTGAAAGATCTTAAGTTAAAGAAGATCATCGAGATTGCTTGGAAGATATTAACAAAACTGCTGACTTTGCGAATTGGACGGAGAGAGTTTACCTTTTGAATCAAGGTGTACTGTATCGTTACTCAACGCACTCTGAAGCTGAAGAAGCGCAATTGGTTGTTCCTTTAAACTACACCAGGACACGCCCACAGCAGCTCATTACGGAGTTTGATAGTACTTTTTTTCGAATATCATCTCGATATTACTGGACTGGAATGCGAAAATATATTTCAGATTATGTCAAAAGTTGTGCAGAATGCATCAGATACAAAGCACCGAACCAAAAATCTACTAGTTTATTGCAAACACCTGTTCCTGTTCAACATTTTTCGAAAGCATCGCCATTGATCTTTTTGGACTCTTACCAGAAACAAGTGAGTGCATGAAGTGGATCTTCATTGTTAAAGACTGTACAATGAAATGGATTGAATTATTTCCATTAAAGCAAGCTACTGCAAAAGAATGTGCTTTAATATTGCTAAATGAAGTCTTTATGATGTATGGAATACCACGTCGCCTAATAAGTGACAATGGGACTCAATTTGTCAGTCCAATAATGCGACAGTTATGTTTTGTTTTGAACATCAAAGTCTCATACCTATTTACCATCCACATGCCAATTCTGTAGAATGCAAAAGCAGAGATTTGAAGCCCCCGTTTGGCAGTGATAGTAGGTAACAATCATGCATTGTGGACTGAACAATTACCAGCTCTTAGATTCGTAATGAACATTGCAAAATGCGAAACTACTGGTTGTACGGCAGCTTATCTAAACTTTGCCAGAGAATTACGAACTACAGATGATCTAAGTTCTGATCTGCGTTCTGTAATCCTTAATGGTAATTTTGTGCCAAAATTCACTCCTTATTTAAAGGGTTTTGAAAGATATATGTCACAAGTTAAAGAGAATATCGAAAAAAGTCGAGACCGTCGAACAGTATATGCAGATAAATCACTTAAATCAAATACTGATTATAAACACAATGACTTAGTTTGGGTAAAACTCCATCTGTTAAGTAAAGCTAGCCAAAATAAAAGTGAAAAATTTATGCCTATAAAAGATGGACTTTACATCGTGTTATCACAAAAATCACCTTCTATTTTTGTAATAGCCAGATGTGACAAACCTGATGAACCCTTAGGTGTATACCATGCTTCGGCACTAACACCTTATCAGAACGTTTCTCAAAATTATTCTCCAGTGGTTCCCTTAAGGCAAAGAGGTAGACCACCAAAACATCCTTTTAATAAAACATCTGGACAAAATAAAAAAAAAACTGTCCATGTTACACCACCTTGCCGAGATGGCCTTAGGAGGTGTAGCGGCTATTATTACAGCTACCTTCTCCATAAAACCTAGGGTAGATGCTGCTAGGTGCAACAAGGAAGTTTTTCTGATAATATATACTCTTTTATTGTTTAGTTTTTTGCAGTTGCTGCTGTTCTGTTATTAGTTCGTTGATGCAATTATTATTATGTTTGGAAATAAAGTGGTTATACAAACTTAATTTGACAGTGCTGTGCTTTTTGTCAAAATTGCGTCTGCTTCATCATTGAAACATAAAAAAATAATTAATTAATCTTAAAAAAAGAAGTTAAGTACTCTAAACTATCTCATAAGATTGCATAAGAAATACTTGGTTGATTTTACTTCCACAAGAGTTTCAGCCTAATACACAAATAAGTTAAAGACGATTTACATTAGTTAAGCGATTAAATTAAATAAAAAGTAAATGTTGCTCATTTTACTTGCAGAACTCCAGGCTACGTTTAAGAAAGCTCTTTACGCATAAATGAGAGAATCAGCATAGAGAAAATTGAAGTATTTACTTTTATAATCAAATAGTCTGTACGGTCCTACGAAATTTCATACTACAAAAATAAAAGTTGACAACAGATGTAGGGATAAAAAAGCACCAAAACAGTCCTTATATTATTAAATTATCATCTATACACCATCTACATTGCTGGCCACCGTTAATAAAATACCCTGAAGAACCCATGCAAATAAAATGTAATTTACTATATGAATTAATAGAGTTGAGGTATGCAAATGATAAGAATTTCAGCTCAGAAAGATATCACGCACGCCTGTAGCGCCACATCAAAGCATTGTTTAAAGCTTGTAGGTTTAGACGATTTTATGTTTGCCAATTGTGTTTTCTTAAATTTTTTTTCAAAAAAAAAAAAAAAAAAAAAAAAAAAACCATTCATTATGCTTTGTAGAAAACAGCGATCATTTTATGATCGAGTATCTGATTTCGGCAGAGGAAGAATAGTAACCTACCGTGATTCAGGATTATCTTTCAGAGAAATCAGCAGTGGTGTTGGACAAAAACAAATAACTGTAATGCGGATATATCATCATTGGATGCAGGAGGTTTAGTTGGACCGATATGTTTGATTGCATCCACCACAGTATACCACTTCACGAGATAACAGGCAAATTATGGGTATGGTAATGACGGATCGCTCATCCACATTAAGAATCATAGCACAACATATTCAATCTGTAACCCATTATCAAGTATGCATACCATTGACGCCATTTACATCAGAGTGATCTGTCCACAAGATATTCATTACTTGGCTTACCCTTGACGCAGAACCACAGACGTCTCCACCGCCAATGGTGCGATGAAAGAAGGATGTGGAAGGCACAATGGAATGAAATTGTCTTTACTGACGAGTCACGCTTCTGTCTGCAACGCAAAGATTGTCGCATTCGAGTCTAGAGGCACTGTGGAGAGAGGATGCTGAACACCTGTGTTAAACACAGCCACACTGGTCCTGCACCAGGTATTATGGAATGAAGCGGTATTTGATATCACTCTCGCACTCTTCTAGTACGCATTTCCGGTACTTTAAACAACCTGCGCTACATCTCCGAGGTGTTGGAGCCAATTGTCCTTCCTTACTTTTAGAGCTTGCCCACAGCCATATTTCAATAGGATAATGCGTGAACACATGTGGTACGCATTGCCCAAGGGTTCTTCGTCAATCGCCAGATTAAATTACTTCCGTAACCTGCTCGCTCTCTGGATCTTTCACCGGTAAAAAACATATGTTCCTTGGTTGCTCAATGATTTACTCAGATTATATCCCCACCTGCCACACCAAATCAAGTTTGGCAACGTGTGGAAGCTGCTTGGTCTGATGTACCCCAAGAACACATCTAAAGTCTCTTTGAATCAATGCCGAGGCGTATGGCAGCAGTGATCCCCAATAATGGCGGCTATCCTAGCTTCTGATTTTGGCAGGAACCACACTTAATAGAAGTCTATAAATTTAATCATTTGATACCTGGTCATCATGTAATCTACAACGTAAATTTTTTGAGATACCTCTTGTCTTTCTTTGGTGTTTCAGTTTGAATGGCCAGCAGTGTATCTTGTGTATAATAACAGAAGAGTATCAACAAAATTTCGAAAACTGTAAAAGCATAAACTTTTCAATTTAATTATTAAAGCTTCCTAGTAATAGGATAAAAGTGTATTTATATTACTAGGTCTTTTAAGCAATCATTGCCACTATTCATTATTAAATATTATGTAATTTTGTTGACATCATTTTCACTATTACACCACATCAGTTTTTACATTTTAAATCTAACAGATATCGTGAAATCTGTTTGCTTTATTTATCTATGTATCTGTCTTATCAATTAGCTTAATTTAGGCAATCTATTTAAAATCAATCTATTTAAAGTTTACTCAGCGTAAGAGTAACCTTTAAACAGTGGACGGACAAGAGTAGGAAAGCTTGGAAATACGGGTATGAGGACTGAAATTGACGTCAATGTTCGATGATAGATACCTAATGGTCCACGTAACATTAGCGGTCTGTTTAGCCCATTATGTTATGAAATCTGTTTGATATTTCATTTATCGACATCTTGCTCGTAATCCTTTCTACATTTTCTATAGATGAGTTTTGGGTGTGTATACAAATTATGGGAACACAAACAATCATTAAAAATTTATTTGACTTCTTGCTATATGTTACTGCAGTTTGTAATACATACCTTATATAATGATTTAAAGTATTTTCATATTGTCTTCTTTTATTTAGTAATTTAACACAAGTTGCGTGTTAATTAAATTACTTAATTTTCTGATGATTCGAATTTTGTTGTAAATTTTGAAAACACAAATCTGTTAAACTTGTTTTTCGTATAATGCTGTGCTTTCTTTAAAAAAGAAAAGGGTTTTTTGGATTTAAAAAGAGTCTTTTTTTATTTGTGTGTGCAATGGTGATAACATATGAATCATATCAATATTTAAGAAATGACGGTGGCGCCCACCTTGTCTAGTGGTCAGAATATCTGACTGCGGATAGGGAGGTCCTGGGCATGGATGTACTTTCTCTTTCTCTCTCTATTGTATTTATCCTTTCCTTGTATGAATGGAGTATGAATGGTTGCCTACTTTATATACGGGTACCTATGGCACGTGTAGAAAGCGGTTCCACACCAAATTAGGATTCAGTTGGAAAAGTAGAGCAAAGCAAGCAAATTCACTGGAAAATCCTAGCAGAGCGATTTCATCGTGAATTCACCGCCGAAAGAATGGGAAGAAACTATGACCTAATCTTTGACATCATTGTTCTGTTAAACCAATGAAACTTTGAATTTGATGTATAAAAAAATACAACATAATTTCAGTTAGTATTATTATAATATAATTGGAATAACTCAAAATTGAAAAGCATTCCTGACTATTTAAAAGTTTAATTATTAAATTTATTTTGCATACATAAATATAATTATAATTTCTTACAATTTCTCTTTATTAATTCCTTTCAGTTTATTTTATAAAATAAATGTGAAATGGTATTATAAATAAATAAACCTTCACAGGAAATTAGAATATATTTTATTCTTATCAATATAATTTTATAACTCAAAGATTTCATAAATAATATTGAAATTCTATACTGCTTCAATATTATTTATTACAACACACACACACACATATTATTCATTACTTTTCTTCTTAAAATGTGTACAATGCAAAAAAAAAGTGCTTGTATAGAAAACGAAATAATTTTTTTAGCTAAATAACTGAGCAAACTGATATTAAAAATTTAATTACTGTTATGTATTTCTGTTATAGGAATACTATGAATTTAAATACAAGAATAAAATATTTTAATAACATTAAATAAAGTATATTTAAAGTAGGAAATAATTATCTGCTAAATGTTATGTATAAATCAATTGAAAGGTATATATAAATATAAGAAAAATAATATCGAATCTTAATTTATTTCATTTTCATGAAAATTCATTATTTAATAATCGGTACAAATTAATACCTGTTGCAGGTTTTTCAAATTCTTCGAAAAATAAATGTTTTATGTCTCGAATAATGACATTTTTTCTTTCTGTTTGTTGAAATAATTTTTATCTTTTGTGTCCCACAGACATCTTTGATCTACATAATTCAAGAAATTAATAAACTATCTAAATTATTTTTTTAAATAAAAATTATGGATTATTTAAAATTTATTATACTTAAACCTTTATTGATTTATTAAAAATTCCTCCTCCTCGCAAGAAAATTTAATCAAGTTAATCTAAGACATTATTGTTACCACGAGGTGTATATGTAAATAAAATATGCAAAAACAGAGGGTAGTTAGCAAAAACATGTAAATGAATTTCGTGCTGTTACTAATGCCCTGTCAAATATGTCTAACTTTTTTTTAATACAAAAAATGTCCCTCGGAACGCCTGTTATGTGACGTTTTTTGAGGTCATTCCTTCGCCAGTCTTTCATCCAGCTTCACCGGCGTCAGTTTTACTGCGAATTCGCTTGTAGTTTATGGCTGGCTTTACTCAAAGGTTTGGCAAAAACTTCACACATGCGTATCATCAATTGAAAATATTTATGATTAAGCTTTCGAAATAAGTCACATGTTTTTAGCCAGTAGAAAACGATAGCGAATTCACAGGAAAATTGGAGCCGGCAAAAAGCAGGCGAAGGAGTGACGTCAGGAATCATCACAAAATAGGCGTTTCGAGAGTCAATTTGTAGTCAAGAAAGTTAGAAATATCTGGCAAGCATTTCGACGAAGCAAATTATTTACTTTTTTCTCTTTTTTCCTCCTCCCATGGAAATAATGTTTGCGATTAATTTCATCAAATATTTTTGTGATGAAGATTAACTCATGATAAATCTTTACAGATATCTTTAAAATAACTTTTTGAATATTAAATATTACCTTTTACTAAAAATTAAATTATTTATTAATAACTATAAAATAAATAAAATTAATTATTAAAAATTAATCTTTTTATTAAATTTTAGAAAGTTTATTAATTTTATGAAATTGTGTATATTGAAGTTATCTGTTGGACTCATAAATTTATATTGACAAATAAAAAAATCCTTTATTCAATGAAATAAGCTATTATGCTTTGAGAAACATTTGAGAAATCTTTGACAAGTTATATATACTTTTAACATTATTGATAAAATTAATTCTTGGGTTGAATATATGTAACTGAAAACTTTTTTTGTTATATATTGCATGTTGCTAAGGCTGTTTAAATGTTATAGTTTTTTTAAAAAAATATCGATTTTGTATTTTAAAATTTAAAAAATATTAAAAATAATTAAAGTGTAACTTATTAACAAATCATGATTGTATTGATGAGCCAATTACGTTTAAATATAATTACACAAAAGCATATTTATTTTTATTAATGATTAACCTTCTTAGAAAGTTTAGTCTTTTTGGTTACATAATTAAAAATAAAAACGATATATACACTACTGGCCATTAAAATTGCAACACCTGGAAGAAATGCAGATAACAAAATGATATTTATTGGACAAATATATTATACTAGAAATAACAAGTGATTAAATTTTCAAAAAATTTGCCTGGATAGATCCTGAGAAATCAGTACCCAGAACAACCACCTCTGGCAGTAATAACAGCAGTTATACACCTGGGCATTGAGTCAAACAGAGATTGGATTCCATGTACAGTTACAGATGCCCATGCCGCTTCAACACGATGCCACAGTTCATCAACCGTAGTGACTGGCGTTTGGTGACGAGCCAGTCGCTCGGCAACCATTGACCAGACGTTTTCTATTGGTGAAAGATCTGGAGAACGTGCTGGCCAGGGCAACAGCCGAACATGTTCCGTATCAAGGAAGGTCCGTACAATACCGGCAACATGCGGTCGGGCATTATCCTGCTGAAACGTAGGATTTCGCAGGGCTCAAATAAAGGGTAGAGCCACGGGTCGTAACACACCAGAAATGTAACGTGCACTGTTCAAAGCATCGTGAATGCGAACAAGAGGTGACCGAGATGTGTATCCAATGGCACCCCATACCATCACACCAGGTGATGGGCCAGTATGACGATGATGAATGCACGCTGCCAGTGAGCGTTCACCACGGTGCCGCCAAACACGGATGCGACCATCATGATGCTGTACACTGAACCTGGATTCATCTGAAAAGATGACGTCTCGCCATTCGTGCTCCCAGGTTCGTCGTGGATCACACCATTGAAGGCGCTCTTATCTATGACGCAGCGTCAAGGGAAGTCGCAGCCATGGTCTCTGAGCTGAGAGTCAAAGGTGCTGCAAACGTCGTCGAATTCTTCGAGCAGACACTCGTTGTCTTCCAAACGACCTCGTTTCTTGACTCACGGCTCGTGACGTGGTTGCACGATCCCTTACGGCCATGCGGATAATATGTTTGTCTTCTCGGCTGCTAGTGATAAGTGGCCGTTGAGATCCCGCATGGCGTTCCGTATTACCGTCCTGAATCCATCGATTCCATATTCTGCTAACAGTCATTGGATCTCGACCGACGCGAGCAGCAATACTGCGATAAGATAAACCGCAATCCCCATACGCTACAATTCGATCTTTATCAAAGTCAGAAACGTGTTGGTACGCATTTCTCCTTCTTACACGAGGCATCACAACAACTTTTCACCAGGCAAAAACGTTCAAATGCAATTTGTGTATGAGGAACCGGCTGAACAATTTCCTCATTTAAACACAATGTAGGTGTCGCTACTGGCGCCTGCTTTGTCTGAATGCGCTGAATAGCTAATCATTTGCATATCACAGCACCTTCTTCCTTTCGTATAAATTTCACGTTTGTAGCATGTCGCCTTCTTGGTGTAGCAATTTTAATGGCCAATAGTGTATAACAATTAATTTTCCTTAAAAGTAAAGAAATTTAAGGATATTATTTGTTACTGAACTAATGTAGATTTTTAAAAGTTCAGGAATACGTTATTAATTTGTTTCCAATAAAATAATTTATATGAAAAATATTTTAATACAACTGTTTGAATTGTGTGGATAGTTTTCTTGCATTTTATTTATATACTTATAGTTATTAAAAAAATTATGGCAAATATTTATATTTTAAATATACTTAAATAGTATTTAAAGTAAAATGTAATTCAATGAGTTTGACTAAATTTAGTATGAGAGATGTTAATGAAACATGCACTAGTTTTTTGGTGATACTGATAGTTTGCAATATTCTCTAAATAATAATATTTTAAAAAACATGTCAAGAAATTACACATTCTGAGTTAGAATATAAATAAATTAAAATATATATATATGTAAATAAATCAAATTTTTTTTTTTTTAATAAGCAGTCAGAGTTTCACAAAACTGATATTGCTTATCAATCAAAATTAAAACAAGAATTCAATATGACGTAAATAATGTTTCATTGGTTTAATCAAGACCTCCTAGATAACTGATTTCTAGACGTCCTGATTTCTAGAAAGTCTTGGTTTAACTGCATAATGACATCAGAAATCTCCGTCATAGTTTTGTCACGGTGAACTCGGCGTTAATTCGCTGGTCCAAGGTTTTACCTACGTAATCATTATCGTTTGCTACTTGCTTTTCTTTCGAATTCAACCATTGAACTATCTGGAGCCGGATTCTTTTATATATTTCCATGAAAAGAAATTCTGGCTCAAATATTAAGTTTCAAAAATAAAAAATAATGTAGGTTGATAAGAGTTTATAATTATATGGTGCTAAAATTTATGTAATTGAAAATGCTTTAAACTGTAGAGGAATTTTTTAGATATAATTTTACTATAAGGCATTAAGTTGATAAAAATAGCAATTTAATAATTTTTTCAAAAAAATGATCCTATATTAATTTATATTTTTATTATTTCTAAATTAAAATGTCTAAAATGTGAAAATTTTATTTCTTCTCCAGGTCTGAATTGTTACTTAAGCATTTTAGTTTTGGTAGTAAAACTATGATATAATGATTTATGGAATAAATAAAATTAATAACTGCTTAAGTTTTCATATCATGATGACTCAAGTCAATTGCTCACAAATTAAAAAGTATATATATTTTGAAACAAAGTATCTTTATCCAATGGTTTTTAATATTTTGTATAAGTTATAATTCAAAATTACATAATATTTAAAATAAAACATTTGTTTTAGGTATCACTCAGATTTTGTAATGGGTTAAACTTTTTTAATATTGATTATCTTACACACTTGCTTTGATAATTTCATATTGAATGTTTTATAAAATAACATAGTGTTTTAAAATATTAAAAAAATATCTGATCGAACAGCTTAGGAAAAGATATTTAATAATTTGTATTAATTCTTACTGCAAATTTGTTTTCTTTTAAATATATGTTTTCTTTTAAATATATAAGTGTTTTTATTTTATTGAAAAACTACTTATATTAAAATTGAGAACAATTTTTAATTACATTTAATGTAGAAAGCAGTTATCTAAACTCAATTATTTATTTAACTATTCTACAAATAATATACAGCTTCACACTTTCCCTATCCTTTAAAAAGTTATCAAATACAATCAAAATAATTATATATATATATTTATATTCCTTTTCCTTTTTACATACGAAATCATGAAGCTGGAAACAGTATAATAATGTAAGAATTTATTTAAATTTGTTGAGTTTAAGTTAAATTTAAATGCCATTATTTATTTTCATATTTATTGATATTTAAAAGAAAAGAAATTTCAATTGAGAGAAATTAATTCATTACAACTCTGAGCATAAAAGCAAATTCTAATTTCATTCTCATACTCTTGAATAATAAAAGCCTTCTATATAGATTTTAATGATAAAGATCATTATTCTCATAATAAAATTTATTATTTGAATGGTGAAGATGTTTAAACAGAATTGTGTAAACTACATTAAAATGATTTTTTTTCTACATTTATATTATGTTTTTAAACTTAATTATAAAAAAAGGGGTATAAATATTATAAAATGTATTATTAAATTTGTTAATATGAGACATTCATTTTTAAATAAATTTTACATCTATTAAAATTCAATTATAATTATTGTTAATATCAAATAATCGCAAAATTTATTTATTATATCTAATACAAGGATAAAAAAAATATTTCTAAATCATGCAATAAATTTAAAAAAAAAAATCATTCCTTATTTATGAATTCGACAAATTTTTTTTAATGTATGAATGTGCAAGAAACTGATGTAGCCAAAAGTTAGATAAAAAGCGAAATCTAGAAACCTAATGAAATAGTCGTATTTAATAGAAAATGATTGGAGTACTCTTTCTACCCAATCATTACTTGCACTGTGAAACAGATGATTCCTGAAAACGGCAGCGTGAGCGTAGTTCTCGTCTCGCCGGGATACTGGTTGGCATTGACGATTCTTTGAGGTTAATTTTTCGGAACGCTAGAAGATAATTGAAAATGAAGTAGAGTTATTAGATAACTGTTTAAATGTTAAAGTGATTTAATTTTCGATATAGATTTATAAAATGGCTGACTTCAATGGAATATCTAGTAGTCTTTCTAATTTAATCGGTGCTATTGATCAAGGTACTAGTAGCTCAAGATTTCTTGTATTTGCTAGCGATACCGCTGAAATAGTAACATATCATCAAATTGAAACTAAACAGTTTTATCCGCAGTCTGGATGGGTGGAACAAGATCCATTAGAAATTTTATCATCAGTGCAAACATGTATTGAAGAAACAATTAAAAAACTGAAAGACTTTGAGATTGATCCTTTAAATATTAAAGCCATTGGAGTTACTAATCAAAGAGAAACTACAGTCGTTTGGAATAAATATACTGGAAAGCCTTTATGTAATGCAATAATATGGCTTGATACTAGAACTGTTGATACTGTTGATCAATTGAATAATAAAAGAGGTTCCAAAGCAGTAAGAGAAAAGTGTGGCTTGCCTATCACAACATATTTTAGTGCTGTAAAACTAAAATGGTTAATAGAAAACAATGCGGAAGTTAGAGCTGCTATAGAGAATAATAGTTGTTTGTTTGGAACTGTAGATTCATGGATTATTTGGAATTTAACTGGAGGGGTTAACAATGGTATTCATGTGACTGATGTTACAAATGCAAGTAGGACAATGCTTATGAACATTAATACCTTAACTTGGGATTCATGGTTGTGCAATTTTTTTCAAATTCCCTTGTCCATATTGCCTAATATTCGTAGCTGTTCAGAAATTCTCGGTTATTTGTCAAATGGTTCCTTAAGAGGAGTTCCCATATCTGGTTGCTTAGGTGATCAAAGTGCTGCCTTAGTTGGACAGCTTTGTTTTAAACCTGGCTCAGCTAAAAATACTTACGGAACTGGTTGCTTTTTGCTGTGTAATACTGGTAAAGTGCCTGTGTGGTCTCAACATGGCCTTTTAACAACAGTGGCTTATAAATTGGGTCCAGATAAACCAGTAATATATGCACTTGAAGGCTCTGTAGCAATTGCTGGAGCATTGATTCGATGGCTTCGAGATAATCTAGGTATAATTGCAGATACCTCATATATTGAAAATCTAGCTAATTCTGTTGAAGATGCACATGGAGTATATTTTGTTCCTGCATTTTCTGGTTTGTATGCACCCTATTGGCAACCAAGTGCTAGAGGAATTATTTGTGGTTTAACAACATTTTCCACCAGAGCACATATTGCTCGTGCAGCTCTTGAAGCTGTTTGTTTTCAGACGTGTGAAATTGTTGATGCTATGAATCTTGATAGTGATTTTCCCTTAGAACAGCTTCAAGTTGATGGGGGAATGACAAGTAATACATTATTAATGCAACTTCAGGCTGATTTGTTGGGTCTTCCAGTTGTTCTTCCATCCATGCCTGAAACTACAGCATTAGGTGTTGCTATGGCAGCAGGATCTGCTAAAGGTATTGATGTCTGGAACCTAGACAGTACTGCATCATTTGATGTAACCACAGAAACATTTTTACCTAAGATATCAACATCTGAAAGAAGTTTGAAGTATTGCTTTTGGAAGAAAGCAATATCTCGTTCTATGAACTGGGAAGATGAAAATACTAAGTCCAAAACAATTAAAAATTCTGTATTACAATCTTTGCCTGGTGGAATGTTTCTATTTTCATCATTTGCTATTCTTCTGTTTGCTGAGATTTATAGCAAATCTTGATTATTTTTGCCATAATTATGAAATTATTTTAAATGTTATGTTTATGTTATTTACATTATTTTACTGACTGCTTTCTTTATCAACAATATTTTTGCATAAAGGTTGATATTTTTTTTCTTTTAAAGTCAGAATTTCAAAGCAGGCAATAATTTTTTCTAATATTAAAATAAATTAAATAGAAATTTATTATCATATTTTTGGTTCATATATACTTTTTACTTATAATTATATTTATAATTAAATAATTGTTAATTGCTATATGGATGTTAAATATTAATAAATTAAATCGTATTTTTTCCCCCATATAATCAAGGTTTTGAAACATTATTGAGAGTGGGAATAATTCCTTTCAGTTTCCACAACTTATTCAATACACAGCCTTTTCTAAAAGCAATTAGAGATATTTCTCTGTATTTTAATTATGAAATGGAATATGTGATAAGCAAGTTATATATAAAGGAAATTTTGAAAGAATTGTTAATGTATTAAAGTTTGTTTTTACAGTTTCTATACAATATAGCTTTCTTAAAATGTAAATTACTTTCAATAATTTTATAGAAAAATGTATTTAAGTTACATTTTTAATGTTATATCTTTTCATTGCATATTTTCTTTGATTTTAAAACAATGTTGTCAAAATATCTAATTAAAAAAAATTGGTTCTTGTGTAAAAAAAGTGAGATAATTAACAAGTGAATTGAAAGCTTAATATTTTTAATAAAAAGATTTTTTCTTTTGTGCCAAATAATATTTTCTTATTTTATGAAACTTGTTTTTTTAATGTAGTCGATTATTTGTTAATAGATAAATTAATTATAGAAAAATAATCAAATATATTATTAGAATATTTTCCTTTTGTTGTTTTCCTTGTAGATATGATAAATTATATATATATATATATACTATATGAATCATCCAGTAATATAAATGTAATGAATATTTGGTGTACTTCTCGCAAAATATTTGTTTTGACAAAATATTGAAGAATGAATTTTTACATATCAGGTTGAATTAATGTTAAATTGGGTTTTTAAAAATTTTAAAATTCACACTTATTTATTAAAAAATAATTAAATTAAAAAAATTTAATTTCAATATCTATTTAAAATATATTTTTTTCAAGTAATCTTAGATTTAAAAGTTATATTGTGCATAAAATATCTAAATATCTTTCTCAAGAAATATATGCTTTAACAGTTTTAATAACAGTTAATATATCTGGATTAAATTAACTATATTTATTATAAAATTTTTATTTAAAATATTTTTTCCATGGAACTTTATTACTACTTATAAAAAGTCTTATTACTTATTATATACTTATTATAGATTTCTACTTATAGAAATATTAATATTTATTATTGAAAGGCATTAAATATTTTAAATAATTACTTAAGTAAAAATAATTAACTATTTATGCTTTCCAAGAAAAACAGTATCCTTTAATTCCTGTAATATATAAAGTTATAATACACCAGTGTTATAATTATGGAAGTATTGTTATTCAAACCATATAAAAGAATTTGTGTGCTTATTTTAAGAGTTAAAAAATATTGCTAATAATTCAATTAAATCTATTTTTTTCTACTTAAAATATCAACTTTTTTGATAATTTTATTTTTTACTAAATTGAATTTATCTATGTCCTAGGTTTCTATTCATCTGCTGAAAATGTTTTCAAACTAACTAAATAGTTAGATATTTAACTAAATTTTGACTTTTTATATTTTTAAAATGAAAGGAATTAAGTATTAAATGTAAAAGACTTAGGTAAAGAAAACCATGAATTTTAAAATATTAGTTTTGGTTAGTGATAGTCTTTTGTTTAGGTCTGGCCTGCAAAGCCAATATGTTTTCTTTCAACAAATTTTAATTTGATAAAATTTACAGCATAGAATCCAAATGATTAATATTCTTTTTAGTGACCTTATTTTTATTTGTTAACATTTCATTTTGTTTTTTAAACAATTATCTAGATTTGGTTTCGCTTACTATATACAGATACAATTTAGCATTCTGAATCAAAATTTTAATACTTATTATTTTATTTGTTGACTTCATGTATGAAATATTTTTAATACAATAATTATATAAGTGCATAATTCTTAAATTATCTTTTAAGTACAAAACTTAAATTTTTAATATATTTATTAAATAAAGTGAAATTATACATGATCTTTATTTTTCCTAGCTATTTTGTTAGGTGTTATTAATTGAAATTTATTTTCCCCCCTTGAATAATGTAAACAAAAAAAATTTGGCTAATGCTTCTTTAAAATGTTTTCATGAGATTTCATTATATAAGAAAGTAAAATTAATGATTAAACATATTGATATTTCATTTTTTATTTTATTAAAATTTAATTGCTTGGATTTAGTTATTTTTCCATAATTTTGATCCTCTTTAAGAAGGGAAGTAAAGAGTCTACATAATCAGTCTGTTGAAAAAAATTCAAATTTGTTCTCTTATACTCAACAAATTAAAATTTGAACAAATGAGTTGTATTAAATTTGCCAACCCTAGTCTTGATTATAATATATAGTTAAACATCTAAGAATAAATATCCTTTATTTCCTAATCTTTAATTTTATAAAAACTTTTATTGGTGCAATTTTAAGTGCAATATATATTGGAAAATATTATTCCATTTTTACATTGATTAAAAGGAATTTATTGTACTTATGGGGACTCATGATGATCTTTTTAGTTTAGTTTTCTTAAAAGAAGTACTTATTGAAAAGGTACCTATTTCAATCAACTAATAAAAATTTGTGTAAATGTTTTGAATTTTCCTAAATTACATGCTTAAGGCAAGCTGCAGCTGAATGGTTAGATTTCTAACCTTTAGTTCAACAATTTGTTGATTGTATTTCCTCCTGGATATTTGTATAGATTTAGTATCCATTTTCAACTTTAGTTCTAGTTAAATTAGTCTTTATATGTAGAAAGGGACCACCATTAATTTACTAACTAACAAAACCAGACTAATGCTCAGTATAAGCACATGTAAAACTGCACAATTTTAAAAATGATGAAGGTAACCTTGTTTTTCGAAAATTATTATGTATTCTGGACCATTTATATGTTAATGGTTGTACCATTTTGAGAAGAAATGAAATATTACAAATAGTTTACATTATCAAATGCTAGCCAACCATATAGTGTTACTCTAAAAATACTACCATAATCCTAAATTTCAATATTATTAATGTTTTGGCTAAAAGTTATTTAAAGATGAAGGTTGTCTTTCTTAAGTGTTATAGATTGAATATTTTAATATCCTGAATAATTTCACCTTTAAAGAACCCCAGTGTAAAATTAACATAAATTCATCAACCAAGAAATTGTTTCATGTGATATTGCAATATTTTGCATTGTTTTATAGAGTTGCTTATATTTAAGGAAAATAAGTAATATATTTTCTATATTCTTATTTTAATAATATCTAGACAATTAAAAACTATTTTTATCTAATGGCTGACTAAATCTTTCAAAAATTTAAATCTGTTATTGACCAAAAATAGTTATTATTTTACAAAGTATTCTAGGGAAATATAAAATTTAGTATAATGGTG
>JAPDSC010128244.1:649829-695097 GCA_026290005.1 Latrodectus geometricus
TATATATATATATATATATATATATATATATATATATATATATAAAGCTTGTATTTAATCATTCCCTTTGAATATCTGGCATTTTCATTGTGAATTCAATAATAAAATTAAGTTAATGTTTCCTAAAATATTTGTGAAGTGCTGAAAGTATTATTTTTCCATTTTGTTATTTGTTGTGTAATTTGTTGTCACTGTTATAAAATGTATGATGTTATGGAATTTACATATGTGATTTTGTTAAGCTTTATTATTTGAGATCATTTAAGGTTGTAAATTTTATTTGTGATAAAAAGTGGAATTTTTTTTGTTTTGTTATTTATTTTTGTTTGTTTCTATTGTCAGATCTTGGGAAAATATGTTGATTGCTATAACTATTTTTGATGTTATTTGAAAAGTTTGTTGAAAATCAACATATACAAATGGATGACAAAATAATGTAAATAATTTTGAAATATTTTTAAATAGAAATTTGACTTCTCTTAGTCTACACAACATATATCATGGAATAGAGGCAAAGTGGTTATCTACAGCTTTAAAATAGATTTAAAGCTATCCTTCTCTGAGAGTTTTTTCTGTGGGGTGAAAATTCAGCTCAATGTTTAAATTTTTCCTTTCATGATCTTTGAACCATTACTAAGCATAGCTATGATGATTTGGAACATAGTTTGTGAGATATAATGAATAAAGCATTGGTGGCAACTATAAAATAAAATTATTGTTGTTTATAAAGAAAGACCTTGTTTTTAATTAGAATAGTCAAATTTATGATATTTCTTTATCATCCATTTTTGTCTTTGTACATTTATGTTAATAAGAATGTACTTATAGTCAAAACTGTATAGAATGCCTAAGTAAAATATGAAATTTTTTTGTCATTATAAACAATGTTACATAACTTGGTTTATTCATATTTCAAAAACTATGTATATTTGTCATACTTGGTAAACTATGATGAAATCATTTAATTCATTTCTTTGGCATTTTGCTGTATGGAAAAAAATAATTTAGGAAAATATTAATGAGATTAATAGGAAAAAATGTAAATAGTAATCTACCATTGAAAAAACATGTATGAAGAAAGATGTACAAAAAATAGAAAATATAGCTTTCTTATGGAATAAGAACAGCAAACAAAAATTGTTCGTGAGAGAAAGAAGTTTTATTTCTAATTACACTTTTAATAGTTTAATTTAAAAAAGCACTATTTTTTTGTAATATTGACTCATATATAAAACACTTCATAGAATTATTGTGCATTTTTTTGCAACAAAGTTTCTAATTGTGGATTCTGCTGCTTGTATTTGATTTTCTTGTACCATATTATTGTACATTTTATTTGAGCAAAATCAAAGTAAATTATTTCTGGTTAAGCATAAGTGGGGAATCACTTGTCTGAAGTGTATCAAAATTTTGTGGAATGCCTTGTTAATTTTTAAAAATTTCATTAGCATTATTATTATATACTTTTCCATTTTATTTGTTGTGTAGAATACTGAAGTAAATGAAATATTATCCATTTCATATTTTGCATTCAAATTTCGGTATGGATCATATTCCCTTAGCATTCTATATTCTTGTTGTTTTTATACACTACCATAACATGCAGTTGAATGAAAATATTTTTAATACTATATTTCTCTCCCTCAGAGTGGATTCTTAAAATTTATTTTTGTTTTATGATTTGTTTAAATTGTCATTTAAGTTTTTATTTTGTTTGATTGTTATACAGTTTTAACTATACCTACAAGTAAAAGGAATTCAAAACATTTTTATTATGTTACATAATCTTTTTTTCCATTGTATAAATGGATAATTATATAAAAGGATGTTATAAAATTAGTGAAAAATTTGTTGTAATTGTCAACTATTATACAGATTAACTTGTGATTTTGTATAATTTTTTTTCAATTTTAAATTTGTAATAAATTTATTATTAGAATTGTTTAAAAATAAATGGCAATCAATAAAAGTTGTTTAAAATTTTGATGCTTTACTTTTTATCAATATCTTACATTTTGCATTTTTTGAATGCAGGATTTGCATATTATGTAGTATTTTATAGTGTAATGCTTAGAGCAAAATAATCTAGTTTTCATGGTGGTAAAATTGGATTTTAGATAATATTTCTGGGGTATTGGTTAGTTATTTTTCTTCAGCAATTTCTTATTGTTTTTTAGCAAATCTTATATCGTCATGGAGATAGGCTAAAGCAATTACAAGGTTGATTGTAAAAGTGTGTTAATTATTTTTTATAGAATATCTTATTAGCTTAATACTATTATTTTTGTTGACGAGAATAATGTGTTCTTAACACATGTATCACTACTTTTCTCATCATATAAACAGATTTAAATAATATCCTGCCCTTGTATCCATTTGGAGAAGCATATTATCCTAAAATCTGATATGAAAGTTATTCAGAAGTCTGTTAAATATACTCACTTATTGTTAAATACCTCACTTCTCACTTATTGATCAAGTTATAATAAGAAATAATACCTATATTACCTCTGGACCTAAATATTCAATAACATTTTGAGAAATTTCAAGATCTCATTCTTTATACATTTAATCAAAATATAATAAAGTATATGTAAATTTTTATTTTGTGAATGCATGTATTTTTTCAAAATGTTCATTGCTTTTAACTCTTATAGGGTTATAGTGTAACATGTATAATCTATAATTTTCTTTCTTTCTAATCAGTTTTCTTAGTTTTTGTACTCTAACAGATGTGATTTTTTCATTACTAATTAAAATGTGCTTCTATACATTTTATAGCACATTTTGCATTCAATATTATCATTTTTTGAAAATTTTGTTATACTTAACATGAGAAAGTCCAGAGAAAAATGTAACATCAATAAAAAAAAATCCTCTGGCAGTTGATAATATTTTTACCTTTTGAATTGATCTCCCCATATTCTGATATCTCAATGTATGGAATCAATTAAGTTGTATCATTTAATATGAAATCTATATAAAACATCACAAATGATGCAAGAAATATACATCAAAGTAAAATATGATAAATTATAAAATATAGAAGTTAACAACAGTAAGCAATCAAGTTCTTTTGTATATATACAATTTTTTTTCTATTAAAGAATAAGTTTTATAGAAATGTATACTGTTATCCAAAAGAGCCTTTTACCATCTATGTAAAAGCAAATTGATAATATTGAAAAAGTTTTAATTCTTGTATAACAATGCTTAAATTATCACATTGTTGAAAATCTAAATGCTAGATTATTGTGATAAAGCCAATAATTTATAACCTTTATTTAGTTTTATTCAAACACTTGATTTATTTTATTCACAATTTTAAATTTGTTATAACAAAATCAATGAAACAACATTTAAAATGTAAAAACAAGTTTAGAATGACTAATTTTATGATAAATATCAATGTTATTTGATAAGGTTTAATGTTCTGTTAAAGGTCTATTGTGAAACATTCACATAATTACATAAAATTGCAAATAGAAAAACTAATTATATAAAATTGCAATTTTGTATAATTAAGTGAATGGAAATTCATTTTGAATAAAAAATTTAAGAATATTAAAAAATATATACTATTTATAATATGTGATGTATTAAAGAAATAAGTTATATATGTTAACCATTCAAATATATGATGGTTGGTATCAGTTTTCCCTTAAAGATTCTTCTAAAGGCAGTTTGTTTTGGATACAAATGATATTTTTTTCATTTTTGATTGTTTCAATAAATGTCACAAGTATTTTTCTAATTTGCTTAAAAGACCAATGGACCATTATCAATGTTAATTATTTGATGCTTACAGTCTTTTTCTTGGGCTAAATTTGAAAAATTGAAAGGACTTTTCTTTTTTCAAATATATTTAGAAGTTTTGTACTTCTTTTTTCTATATTATATGAAACAATTACATTAATTACTTTTGCAATGGAATTGTAACATTTTAAGCATTGAATTTTACATTGGAAAATTTTATAACGTATCGTTGACTTAGTTTTATTGTAAAAAGTTCCATGAAGATCTTTTAAAATTAGAAAAATTACACGACGAGGAGCTGGAATCAATAAATGCTATTAATAATAAAGGTGAAAGGTTATCCTTAGATGTGTGACTATTTCATTGAATATTGCCTTTTAATGTTAAACTTGGCTCTGAAATTTAAACATAGTGTCTGTTTTATTACTTAGTATTAATTTTAAAATTAATATTTATGTTTAAGATGCTATAATTAGTTATTAATAAACTAAAAAGGATACGGTAGTTAGGAAAAATTCGATAAAAGCTGAAGATGTGTATTATGTACTACAGAACTAAAGACATCCTAGAATGCTGAACATAAGTTTTACATATAATTTTATGAGTATTTTGTCAAAGGTGACAAAAGTAAACAAATAATTGTTGTACAACGTGTTTTTCTGTACTTAGCGCTGAGAAACAACAAATAATAAAACAATAAATTTCTGTAAAAATGGAAATTTACATAAATTTCTAGATTTAATGAAATAATTTGTAATATAATGCGAATTTTTGGCGTTTTTGTCATGTGTATATTTGAGATTGCTACCGCATGTTAGATAATTGATTCTCATGCTATATTAAATACGTGAAAATTTAAGTTATAGTGTTCTGTTTCACAGCACAGCGTTTTATATAAAAACTAACATGCATATTTTAGATTTGTAATTATAATAACCACAATAAAATATATTTATAACATAGGATAAAATATTCTGGTTCCCAGATATTCTATTTAATTTTTTTTCTTTCGGGTCTTTTATTTTACCAATACATTTAGTAATTAACAGTATTTTGATTGTTCATTGGATTTTTAAAACGCGGTAAAGGATAATGAAATGCTTTCATGAATAAGTCGATTATACATAATGAATTAAATCAGTATCCAAATATCCTTTTTTTATGGAAAAATAACAATTAAGAAAATTGTTTACCACCAGATAACAAAATATTTTATCCACAAGAATAAGCATAGGAAAAATATCGGAATTTTGCATCAAATAGTATACAAAAATTAAGTTTAGTATAAATTCCTCTTTTAAATCAATAGAACTTAAAAAAAATTTGGATGGAATGAATTTTTAAAAAATTAATTTTTATTAACCTGTTTTCTGGATATATTCATGAACTTTAAGTATGAACAATAATTTTTAATTAAGTTTTACCAACTATAATATTTTAATAATTTTTAATAAATTTATGAAAAATTAATTAACAGCTAAAATAATTCCATTTTAAAATGACAATCTTTACTAAATTGACTTATATTTCTATTATCCTTGCAATTAATAAAATTAATTTGAAATAACTAATAATTGAACTAATCTGAAAAAAACTCCTGTATATTTACCATATTTTAAAATTTTTTAAATTATTTTTAATAAAAATACACAAATATTTTACTTTCCTAAGATACTGATAAAATTATATTTTCAACAAAACTATAAAAATCGACACTGATAAGAACAGAAGATACTATGTAATCCTTTTAGTACATCATGTTTTTTGTATACCAATTAAAAATAAGATGTAGCTAAGAGAATAATTCATTACGGTTTTTCTGTCAAAGATTATCAAAAAATATGAAGACCAGTACCTTATCAAAAATAATGCTTAGTTAAAATATTAGCAAGTGGATATCCAAAATTCTTCCTATTTCACTAAATGACACAATCTTTAAAAATTAAAAAAAAAAAAATTATTTTATAAATATTTAAAAAATTGAATTTTATAATATTTGGTCCTGGTTAATTCTAAATATCGAGAAATTAGGTTCTGAGATCACTTGAAAAAAATCTGTGAGAGAGAAAATATTGGATTAATGTGAAGCATTAATTTTAATACTTGTGTGTGTTATGTTCATGGTCTTGGTTTGCGTGTAAGAGGTGCAATCGCCATTTAAGGTTCAATTACCGCTTTAACCTTCAGATAAGCGATTCATGAATTCGATTCTTACTATGAGATTGGATGCTTGTTTTGGTGGGAATTCAATTTAAATTACTTCATCAAATTAATCGAGGTAGCAGCCAAATGGTGTCCTCTCTGGCCTTCGGTTCAACTGTTCATGTGTTTGATTCTCACCTACAGCTTGGATTTGTGGTTTGGAATCCTGTAGGTTCCGATCTAATTAGCCCTCATGTGCAAAAAACACGGAATGATAAACAAAGCTAGATTAAATTAGCTGTCGTGCGCAAAAAATGACCACGAAGCAGCATGCAAAACAAACAAGGCCCAGTTACATTTGAGTAAGAAGCCACTCAGAATTAATAAATCTGTCATAGAATTAAGGCACGTTTATAAATATTACATGACATAAGGAGATGGCAATGACTAAGGCTTAAGAAACTATTAAACTTAACTTTTTATATTGCCTTAGTATCTGTTAAAAGTTTAATTGTTAATAAGAAAAATACATAAGTATCTCTGTTTATTTATTTCTTTGGAAGACAGAACATTTTGTTAGATTAAATTAGTTTATTCTCATTTTATAACTTTAATATTTCAAATGAATGTTAAATATATAAGACTAATATATCAAATAAAAATAATTCATTATGTATTATAATTATAAGATTTATTGATTTTTTCCCATATATACACTATCATTTATTATTATTAAACAGTAATAAACTGGCATGGAGTTATTAGCAAAAACTTATTTTCTAATTAAACTACATAATTTATTTCTTCGAACCAGCAATTTCTTATAAAAAATGACAGAAATTACTCTTAATTTTCAAACTATTATGTTTCAAATAATTTATCCTACATTTTTCAAATTATTGCGCACAGTTTTTGGAATAAAGTGTTTTTCTCACATAGAAAAAGTAATGAAAAAATAATACATGGTTATCATTTTAGTTGAAAAAGATATATGAAATTATAACATAAATTTTAAAATATATAGTTTTATAAAATTATTCTCCTTAGTACCACAAGATTCAATATATTATATAAAGAAAATGTAAGACAATACAACAATCGCATCACAATTAAATATTTTATTCTTTATCTTTGAAACTTATCTATATTTTTCATTGTAATAAATTCTTTTATCTTATATTTTATAAATTGCGCAAAATATGACATCATTTAACCTAAGTACAACTACGAGAATAAAAATTTATACAAGTAATCATTAAGTATTTTATCACAAATTTCTGAAATAATTGTTTGCACGCATCAGGTAAATTATTCATTACAATGCAGTCACAATTCGAGATCGTATGTTCGAATCGAAAATATTTTTGTTGAACGTAATCATATATTATCTCCTGATTATATTAAATATATATTTTTTAACCTAGCTACTAGTATTATTTCACTTTCAGCAACATAAGGCTTAGAATTTACGGCCACTTGTACAGCTCAGTCAACACCCCCTTGAACCACCCGTGTTCTCGGGGCTCAGCGCGGTGGGCTATCATTACTAAGATACTTGTAATTTAGAAGGTGTCACCAAGCAGAAAACTCTCAAACTTGTCTTGCTATACCCATTATCATTTCACTATGAGACATTGTTATCACGACTTATTTTTAGTGTCTCAGTTGCCATTAATGAACGTGACAAATCTTCGGGTGGATCCGGTATTGAAACCTTCCGATTACGAGAACAATCCTATTCAAATCATTTCGGTTACAATCAAAAAAATGTAACTGATATACCTCTTATAAATGACAACAGCTGACTGTATGGTTAACAAAATCATTGAATATTTTAACTTACTGTAGATTCTGCTTGCATATTTTCAATAGAATCAAAATAATAATAATAATAATAATAATAATAAACGTTTCATTATGTCTTAATGCTAATTATTTTAACATTCCAACTCATTAAACCAAGATATATAGGAAAAAAATTGATTTTCATAATTTTCAAGTCTTACAGATATAGTTAGGATTTAGGGGTAAGGGATTAATATGTCAATATATATTTTATAAATTTATATTACAATAAAATTTCTCTGATTTCATTTCCATTTTAAAAAGAGGTTATAAAAATATATTATATTGGTTAAATGTTAGCTAAACGGTTGGCAGTAAAGGACAACTAGTAAAGAAATTGTATTCACAATCTAAAATGCAGTCATTAGAAAAAGTTGATGGATCAAATTATTTAGCCAAAGTTCTTAACACTTTCCAGGGCTGTCCCTGAATTGATTCTAACTACTATTGACAGAAGATTGATTTTTTTTTTTTTTTTTTTTGCTTACTCAATGGTTGTCTGTTTAAAAGAGAGAGGCGGAATTGTTTGAGTTATATCTTACGATATGAGAGAATGATCTACTTTGTGTGATGTCAAAGTCATAATTATCGTGATTCCCCGTGACTTAGGGATATATCCACGCGCGCGTTCTATACATAATATATATTTTCAGATTAGATCCTAGGATTTGTTAAACAGCGGGAGATTGATTCCTCCTTTCTTTGCATGCTCTTATTTTGGGCTTGGGTTTTTTCTGAATTTCAGTTTTTAGGCTATCAAATATGTATAAAAATCGTTAGTATTATTTTTTTAAGTTTTCAACTTTATTAAGAGTAAATAATAACTTACAATTTGGGAAATTTATATATGAAAAGATCTTAATTTTTTCAAAAGATCAAATTTAATCTATTAAGTATCTAATGTTTTCAATTAGCAGAAATTATAAACTGAATATGTTTTTATAAGAAATAAAAATCACAAAATTTAATAAAAAAATAATTGTTATATTTTTATGTGTAAAAATATTTATAGTATTTTAAGATTAAAATTAGGATTACTTTAAGATTAATTATACCTGACAAAAAATATGGTAGTTCGTAATTAAAATTTATGTTTTAATAATATTTTTTGGGACTTTTCACTTCTATAAAGAAGTTTGAACATGTCATTCCTACAAACTTCAAAAAAGTATCAAGCAATTCTGCAACTATTTCACGTTATGAAATTTTTCAACATGTAGATATTTTTTCGAATTCCCTAAAATTGAGAAAAACGTATGAAAATGAAAAATGTGATTAATTTGACAAAATGTCATCAATGTTTCAATAAATTTGTAAGAATTCTGTATTGGTTGGTAATTTACAAAACACTTTTATTATTTCGTGAGTGCTTATAGAATTTTCGTAATTATTTTAAAGTAAAACATGCACATTCGGAGTTCTCCTACTTTAATTTATAGTTAAACAGGTCTTAAGATTAGATTACTTTATCTTCAAGTTACTTTGATTAGGCTGAAAGAATGGGAAGTAATACCCTTATCGCTGTTGCAAGAGAAACACCACGTTAAAGCTCATTTGCAATCGGCTAAACAACTGTTTGACAAGTATAGTTTATTAACCGATAAAAGTTCTCTTGATAATAGCATTTATTCAACACTGTGGAGGTCTACTTAGATTTGGATTGAGTTAGGACAGTTTCCATTATGGCCACAGAAAAAAAGTTATTAGTTAATGCATCCAACTTGCAGTCGAATATTATAACATACGGCACGGTAAGTCAAACATTCTGTTAATTTTATTTATTTTATCAGCCATTTTATGCTACAATATATATATTAGATAAACATTAATTTCTGCTCATTATATTTTTGAATGCTTTGTGTATTTCTAAATAAATTGTATGATTTGAGCACTGGCAGATGATCTGAGTTAAAGTGAGGTATCTTTAAATCATGATGAAATAGTAATAATGATTTTGTTTTGAAATGTGGAAATTAACTATTTTCAAGATTTCTCTTTTAAACTTGCTAATTATAAACCAAAAAATTAATCAATAAACAGAAACATTTTTTGATATCTGCATTCTTTGTCATTATAGTGCTATTATTTCTCTCCCGATGGTTTGACTTAAATAACTCAATTGTAAATATTTTCCTATTTATCTGATTTCTTTGTCGCTTAACTGTCATTATTTGCACTCGAGGGTTATTTAGGTTTTAACCTAAAATGGATTATGAACATTGCAGACATCCAGGCCAAAAGTGGGATTTGAACCCACGAACTGTTGAACCGGAGGCAAGAGCGCTAACCAAACTGATCCTAGCTCTTTTCCTACTTGTCATTTGTTCATAAACAGCTTACATTCATTTATATGCTAATTCTCACTTATGCTGTTCATATTATCTATTGTTAATATACAAACTATACGAATTTTAAATACGAAAAAGTATTTATTTCAGAATTGTAATACCAGACCATCTATTCACCCTCATATAAAAATTCCTTCATTATGAAAATAAAGGTTGCTTATGCGGCCGTAAATAGAATGGAGATAAAGAGATTGATATTACCCCATTAGTCTTTCCTATTCATAAATCGAAATTAATCGTGAGTAAATTTTTAAATTTTCATTCCCTTATAAGTTAAGATGAACATCCATACCAAATTAAAGAGTAAAATGTATAGGTAAGAAATAGAACAATCTTCTAAAGTTTTGAAAAAAAAAATGATGACTTTCATTTCTAAATATGCGCTGGAGAAAGAGGTGAATGTCAACCATTTAGATCTCCATAATACATTTCACGTTTATGTTGATTTTGAAATAAGCTAAAAATAGACACTTAGACAAAAAATCACAATAAAATGGCTCTTGATTTTTATTTTTTTGTAAACTATTAATTCGTATGTTATGATAAATTTATTATTTAAACTAGGTTTTATTAAAACTAGAAATTAATTACGACTTCTTTCATTTTTTCATAAAGTATTCACATATATCAAGTAATGAAATATTTTAAAATTATTGTGGTAACACCTAAATGTATAGGTAGCCACTGAAATATCTTTATAAAGCTGGAGACAAATAATCAGCGATTGAGGTTTCCTCAAGAATAAGAAATATCCTTTAGCAGCGTCATGACTGAATCACGACTTACATGCAAAGAAAACAAAATTTTGCTAAAGTTTTGTGTAAAATTTATATTACACCTACATTTTATCTTTTAAATTCTTTGTGTGTTAAAAAAATAAGAATATTCTGGCAGATATAATCTTTGATGAATCATTTAGAAAATATTTATCCTTGAAATTTGAATTTCAGTGCACTCATACAACTCATAAAATAAACAAAGGGCTACAAAGAAATCTTTCGAGATTACGCTGTAAAAATCAAATAGTTATGTTAATCATTTCAACATTCGGTTGACCTTTCCCAGATTTATACGATAATGATCTTGGATCTTGTGTGTTATGACCACAAATTGAAATAAATATTACAGAAATTACAGTGTAAATGTATGCATTTCTCTGGAGATATATATTATATATATCAGTAAATTCAATAAAATTTCAGTTGTTTCCTTGAAATATTTACAATATACATCATATGTTCAAGGATTTAATATTTTTAAAAATATAAGGTGATTAATGACGTAAATCACAAAATCTTCAAAGAGTCATTCAAATTTAAAATATTAATAACAAGAATCTGCTTTTTTTCTTTTGTTATCGTTAAGAGAGAGTGTGTTTATAATAAAAAGAAAATTAAAAATCAATGAGTTGAATGTTCTTATATATTAATTTATATTTAATATAATTATTATCTAAATAATATTTTCAAATAAAAAATACTTTATGATCAAATAACGGGGTTGGATGCAAACATTCTGGAAAGTTTAAAATGTTCATAGTCTTTTGCAGTTATTGCCTTCCTGATCGCATTATTTCCACCATACTCACATAGCGTCCTCTGTGAATACGGCTTTGTATCAAATAAAATGTGAGGCATAATGATGCTAGGTTTAAAATTACAGCTCAAGAGATACATGAAAGTAATATATATTTGAAATTATATTGTTCATAAGCAAATGATGTGTTAATGATGAAAAAATAATTATGCTCTCCTACATATATATATATCACTTTTTAAGCCTTTCATATACAAATCTCCGTACACAAACACAAATAAGCTAATAAATAAATTTGAAACGGAAATCTTGCTTTTGTTTATTCAAGTCAACATTTATGAGACATTGCTTTTTGTATTAAAAATTAATACGAATGAATTCTTTTAAATTTTGACCACAATACACTTTTTAAGTTATGTTAGAAACACGAAAAACAAATGAAGAAATAAATAGTAATGATGACCTTTTTTTGTTGTTTGTGCTGAATAACGAAAATCGTGAAATATTCCAGTTTAATTTCAAAAATTTCTTACATTTTAAATACTTTTTGATCAAAAAATCTAAGAAATTAAAAAAAGTTTTCTTTTTTTTCTATTATTAGGTTAAAAATTTCTTCAAGATTTTACATTGTTATTTAATTAGCTTAAAGTTGTTAATTAATTTTTATTTAATCAAGTATGCATATAAACATACGTAAATGAGTAAGTTAATTATAGGCGGAATGATACTTGAATTACTTCATAATTTTAAAAAATAATTAATTATCTTACACACTATACTATTTTACCAAGTTTCCTATTAATACATTCAATTTAGCTTCAATATGCCTTTACTTAAACGTTCTATTTTGTTGGATTGTACACGCAATCTTATTTGTTTCTATATACGTCAATTATTATTCATTCAGCTGCATGTTATGGATTATACAAATATTTAAAGTGAATATCATATAAATTGAATTTTAATTAGAAAATTATTATGAAAATACCTACGAAGTAAAAGCTGCTAAAAAGACTAACTGTTAGAAAAGGAGGATATATAACTAATTTTCCTAAGAAAAATATTTTTTTGTCTATATAAATATTTTTTTATTCTGTCTATTTTACATTTCTAATGGAATGTAGGATATATCACTCTTATTGTCAAAAGGGTAAAAAAAAATTGAATAATTGCTGTTGAATAGTGAATATGTTTTAAATAGTTTAACTGTTTTGTTTATTAATTAATATGTATAGTTATATTTTAAATACATAACTATATATATTAATTAATAAACAAATAATACATTAACGTTTTAAGTACATTAACTGTGTGAATTGTTTCTGTAATTAAGTAAATTTAAAATTAAATTTCAATTTACATCACAAACTAGTAAGTCTCTATATAAAAACTTAGAAGCCAACTAGCATATTATTATATTTTTAAATTACAGAATACACACTCTTTTTGTGTACATTTACACACACACACACACACACACACACACACACACACATATATATATATATATATATATATATATAAGGACCAAAACATCAAAAATGCTGCAACAGTAGTTCTTTTTTTTGCACCAATTATTTTTAAAAAAAGTCTTTCTGCTAAAGAGTATGGTCTATTAAAATACATACATTTGAAAGTGTAAATATGAGAACAAAAATAACTCTGTCACAGTATAATTACAAAAAAAAATTATAATTGCAAATTTGGTGATTAATGCTGTTTACAGAGTTCGGCAATTATATTATTTAGTTTGATAAAAATTTGATATAATATAACTCGGAAATTTATCGATCTGCACATATTTATCTTAATTATTTCTGTAATAAATCACACACATATATATACAAACATTAATTAGCAAATGAAAAACTTTTCTTCTAGTTTCTGTAATTTCTACAAATATAATTAGATTCCTTTATTTCTTTTCATAATAACCACGATTTCAATCTGGAGGTAATATTTAGTTACCCAGTTTGCTTTTCATTTCTGTGGATATACGTTCGACTCCAAGTGAAGAAACACGTCAATTTATTCATAGCTGTCATTTGTTTTGTTGACCTAGGCTAATTGTTATTGCAATTCACACGATTATGACCAAAAAATCTCCCTGGATATTTTTTTTAGAATTTCAAAACCGTCCCTTGCCCTTAGGCCATTGTTCAGCCCTTATGTCATAAATATACGACTTATATGATTTAAAATAATTTTTCCAGTGACTTACGTAAATTTTCATTCCAATAAATTATTTGCAATTATTTTTTCAAAAAATATTATGTATTATTGAAAAAAATGTCATGTTTTTTTCACTTAAAAGTATTATAGTTTAAGGAAGATATAATCATTGATCTTAAGCTTTGATTCTCTATAACCTGTATGTGTCTCTTTTCTACTAATAAACTGTTATATTTTGTTGCTTCTTTAATTTCCCTAAAATGGAAAGAAATTGTTCTTAGGTATTCAAGTCTTTTATAAAAATGTGTAATAATGTTTCATTTCTCATATGAGATGTGGTTTAATTATTTCTATTGCTTAAAGTCATTTTTATTTATTTTTTTGCAATACTAATTAAATTTTATATTTCTTTAGTTTCTTAGCTTTAAGGATGATAAATAAAATTTATAAAAAAATATTTTCAAATTGCAAGAAAATTCAAAACAATTAATAAGAATCCGTAAAAGTAAAGTCATTTCTTCTTTTCACTTTAAAATTGTTCTCGAATGTATAAATTTTTTGGAAGTATAAATCATATTTAATATTTAAAAAAAAAAGTTGAAGCCACTTCCTTTATTTTGTAAGTAAATTTTTATTTTTTAAAACATGGCTACCTGATAAGACATCAGCACAATACACCAGTTACTGTGAAAACTTCCTTTTCCTAGTTTCTTTTTTCATTTGCTTAGAGGCATGAGTTTTTTAATCTTAATTTGTTTCATTCTTCTGCGACATCTTCTTAGTATTTAATAAAAAATTAATTTTTTTGTAAAAGAAATATTTTAAAAGATACTTGGTAATAGGCTTAAATTTGTAAAAATTTATTTCTCGTGAAAATTAATTTTGGTTATCATATGAAAATCTTAGAAAGTTTATGTTTAGTTTTGTCTCTTTAAAGTACTTATCACACATGAGAATCAATCTAGAGGCTTAGATTTTAACGGTAAATCATACCCGCAAATTTACGATTTATTTTACTGAAGATAAAAGTTCTGATCATTCATAGTCATCTCGACATAAGTTTGAGACTAATAATTCTTTAACATTGAAAAATCCTATTAAAGCTTATATGTAATACTTCTAATAATGAAAAAATTTAAACTAATATATGTGCTGACCACAAATGGATAAAAATTAATTTTTCTTGAGGCTGGCAATTAGAATTATTTGTGAGGGAGCGCTGGGTAATTTTTCTTGAGAACTCATGAAGTGAAACAAGGGGATAGCCAGGAACCGGTTTTTGGGCTGCAGCAAGCTGAAGCCTGTCGGGGGTTGAAGAGAAGTTCGAGACGCGTCGAGTTGCTTGTGGAGAAGATTGGTCTAGCTGTTGTTAGGTTTCTAGCCCAGAGGGCCATATCCCTTCTATTCCTAAGAAGTTATTTGAAAAACATAAGATAGACAGTAGATACATAATAGGATAAGTGTTCCCAATAAAATAAATTGTTCCTGCATGATGAATTAAAAAATTCCAAACAAAATACACAAAAAGTTACAAGAGAAATTAAGAAAATATACAAATTTGAACAAACGAAATAGTACATTACAAGTGAAAAGAAAATATATAAAGGAATTTAAATACAAGTTATTATTACAACAAAACAAAATTTTTTTTTTATAAATATATACAACTATGTATGAAATAATCATAGTATGCACGCACACATAGAACTGTGTTTAGAACACATAGAACACATAGAACTTTATTTTATTTTAATTATTTCTTATTTCTTAGATTATAAACAAACAAAAAATACATGAGTATTTACAAACAAAAAATATATACAACTCAGTACCCCAACGAAGAGCAATGAACAAAAAATTGAAACAAAAGAAAAAGTGCCAAAAAATTAATTTTTTTTACTTTGAACTAAATTAGTTTGTTGTTGGGCTAAAACGCATCACCACCCTGGGTCTGTGGAAATTAATGATTTCATAAGGGCTATAATTCTCAATAGATTGAATTTCTGCATTGTCTATTTCATTAAGTTTTTCAAAAAATTTAAATGCTAGGAATTTAATATATTTTTTTAAAGAAAGGACAGCTAGATTATTGCGAATTTGTTCGTTTCTGATATAGTAGTCACATTTTGAGATTAGTCTGAGGAGTTTGCTTTGCTGCCCTTCCAGCTGTTTAATATTAGTTAAGGCAGTACTTTCCCAGATTGGTGCTGCGGATGTAATCATTGGTCGTATATATGACTTATAAATGAGTAACTTATTACTCATGGATAGATTAGAATTGTACGCAATTAGTGGATAAAGGGTTGATTTGGCTGAAATTAATTTTAATTTAATTTTCCTAATATGTGATTTCCAGGTGAGTCTTTTATCTAATGTAAGTCCGAAGTAATCAACTTTATCTGACCAGGGGACAGGATACCCGTTGAGTTTGATCTGGGGGGGGGGGTTGAGTTCTTTTTTTAGTAAAAACAACCGCCGTTGATTTATTTGAGTTAATTTTGATTTTTCAAATATCTAACCATATTTCAATAGCCATGATATGTTCGGAGATGTGGGCATGTATTTTCAGCATTTTTGTGCTGGACGCCAGTACAGCAGTGTCATCAGCAAACAAACAGAGCATAGTGTTGTTATGCTGAGGAATATCGTTGACGTAGATGTTGAATAAAAACGGACCCAGCAGGGATCCCTGCGGGACGCCTGCAAGAATGTGTCTGTTTTGGGAATAAGTTTTTCCGACTCTAACAGAAAAAGTTCTGTTAGATAGGTAGTTATCTATATATAAGGAAAACCAGATGGGGGGGATTGAATTTAGTTAGTTTAACTATCAGGCCTTTACGCTAAACTCTATCAAAAGCTTTTCCTACATCAATGAATATTCCTCCGGTCGATTTTTTGTAGGCAAAACCTTTAGATATTTTTCACCACCCTGAGTAGTTGGTGGGTGGTCGAAAGTTTTCTCCGAAATCCAAACTGCTGTAATAAAGAAAGTTGCTTGTGGAGAGAATCCTGACGAGGGACTGGACGATAGGAGATCACCAGTTAAGCTAGGAGAGAACATGGTGTAAATGGGAACGAAGATAGACGATAGTTTTCACTGGAGCTATGACAGTATTTTTGATTTCTGGAAAACTGAACACGAGGTGGTACAGTTCGTCTGAATGATTTTTTTGATTAAACAATCCTGTCTAATAATATAGGCTTCCTGGTCGTCCGGTCCAGCAGTAAACCTAACAGTATCCCACATGCGTCTCCAGATAAATAATTCCCTCGTAAGGGACTTTCATTCGTGTAATATAGTTAGTATTGTAAAAAACCTTTAATTTCATTTTTTGAATACTATTTTGTTTTAGTAATTAGTGTATCAAATATTATTAATAATCATGAGATCGACCCGGAATTGAACTTGGCCATGTTGTTTATGTTATGTATGTTATTCTGAATTAATCTTGGTAATAAACTTTATTAATTAATATGCTCCGAGGATATTATTAAGTTTCTATTGTTTACATTGTTTACCGACAAAACTATAGTAAGTCCAAGTGTAAAATCTAATAAGACACTTAGTACATGTGTGTGAACAAGAAACTCATAAAGATTTACTCCGTATTTTCTTCCTTAATCACTTACATACTTTTCCTTAAAGTTTTATAAAACACTTCTTAGTAACTATTCTTAAGAAATATTGCATTGGTGATTGTCTCAATAATTGGATAAGAATCATAAAATTATGAAAGTTCTCAGATGCTTAGTTCCGATTCATTGGAGTTACTAAGGAATAACCAAATTAAGTGATCTTTATTATGTCTATTACTCACAATACTATTTTTATTTAGATGCTACTTCAAATTTTCATTTCGATTTACAAAAATTGACATCTGAGTATCCGGCGAAATTATTTGAGTGAGCATTATGTGATGTTAGATGATTAATTGATGTTTAGAGAGGTCGAGAAATAAATGAGCACAGTTCTGATTGTCGATAATGATTTTCTGATTAAAAATCCTCAAAAGACGATATTGAGCAAAACGAGACATAGAAGGATCAATAAATACACTTCAAAAGGATAGTTATATCAAATTAATGGTTAGAAGAAGGAATGGAACCCTTTTGTGGGATCAACATGAAGACTACAAGGTAGGCCATTCAAAAATGGGAAAAACAGGAGATGAACAAAGTTTGGCGTGACTCTCCTGGACAGAAACATGCAAAAAGCATGATTTTCAACTCATCTGAGAAAATTACATCTGAAATTGTTAGACTCTCAAGATTGAAGATTCAAGCAATTGTAGGCTTCATTACTGGGCACAATCATTTCAGGAAACACCTTCATACAATGGGGCTTTTTAAACAAGAACCAATTTGTAGGAAATGCCACGCAGGGGAAGAATCAGCTCATCATATCCTATATGAGTGTGATGCTCTTGCCCTTACAAGATTCACTACTCTAGGTAATCCATATCCTAAAGAGTTACACCTAAACTCCATTAAGGGCCTATCAGACTTTATAAACAAAGTAGGTGACCCAAGACAATGGAACTAGGAAAAAAATTGGGCTTGGAGCATGGTACAAAATGCAACAATGCAGAGGTGCCACACATCTGACAAGCTCAAGAGAAGAAGAAGAAGAATGGTTAGAAGTAGCAGAAATTTCATTCCTGTGGCCTTATAATCTCTCATGTATATTCGAGAAACACTTCAAATAGTGTTGGCTGATGTGCACGAAGGTAAGTTGTAGCGTGATTTATATGCATACTATTGAAACACAATAAATTTCATTTATATGCACTAATGTACAATAAATAAAAATTTAATTTGATTTCTACCGCTTTATAAAATCCTATACGCAAAGAGCTTTTGATATTCGCTTTCGACAATTTCTTATCATTGTATAATAACTAAATAAATGTAGTCTTTTGAGAGTGTTGTTAGTAGATGTGAAATCTTATTTTGATGTACTGAGCATATTAATTGTGATTTGAAATAGCAGTTCAAAATCATATGCTCTGAAATTATTCACTTTTACCAAAAAGTGTGTGCGAGATTACGAACAAAGACAGAAATTAGCTTTTTTTTTTTTAAGTTTTATGATAACATAACCCAATACATATTGTATTATCATTGTCTTAGATTATATTTGAATTTTTCTCAGTGCTGTTATAGTTTGGACTTTCTGTTTCACAGCTTATACTGTGAATCAGCATTACACCCAAATGAAGCGTCCGGAACACTAACAAGTAAAGATATTAAGTGCATGACTTATTATGAATATTCACAAACCTAAATCTTTCTGGATATCTTGATAATAAACATGAGAAATGTATCGTTTAGATTAATTGTCAATAAGAAAACTCAGGAGTTTATAATTTTCTTGAAAAATGTAAAAAGTTCACGATCTAAGTTTCCTCTCCCGTCATATGAGAAAAAGCTTACTAACATCAACTTTATGTATGTCGACCGTTTTTACTGTGGTTTCAAAGTTATCATCAATAATTTTCTGAATAAAAATTGGACAAATAATAAATGTACATTAGCATTAGAAAAGTTCATACCTCGTAGTGATGAACTTATACTTTTTTCTAGTGAAACGAGAACTTTTTGTAAAGTTTTACAATTTTTGTACAAGAATTTTTCATATTTTTTTAATCTTTTATTGCTTAGTAGGATATCTATTCTATTTTATAAAAATATGTGTACCTTAATGCATCTTTCAATAAAACACAAAGTTTCATTTCTTCAGGAAACACATGTTTGGTAAAATATAAAATAATTCAGCTTTTTCAAGCGACGATATAAAGAAAGAAATGTCCTTTAGTGAAGTTTAATAAATTAACTCTGATTTCTACCATATTATAAGATTTTACGTTAAACGAATTTTTTTATATTCATTTTAAAAAGCTTATCATTATACAGTTATTGTCTATGCAGGATCTTATGCACGAGAATATTTTTCAGATGTATTCAAAATATATGTTTCCCAAGAAATACAAGCTTGAGTTTCTTAGTAGTCCAATGTTCTTGAATCCACCAGATTGAGAAAATACTCTTTGGGATTTGAGAACATGTAATCAAGAGAGCGTCAAAGGACCAAACTCTTTCATGAACTGTAGCTCCATGGAATTTTGTATTGTACATTTCTATATATTATATACGAAAATAATTTATTGATACTATATTTAATCAGTTCAACCAATTGTGACTACCACTCTTGAAAAATTATTAATAGGTTGAATTGTATATTGTAGATTTGTAAAAAAAAAAAATATAATTTAATTGTAAAAAAAAAAAAAAAAAAAAAAAAAAAAAAAAAAAAATAGTGAATACTTTTGATAGATTGCCAAATAGATGAACATTTCAAGTCGGTATTTAAGCTGGTTAAACCTTGACTAAAGAACATACACAATGTCGAATGTTCTTGAATACCATTATAGAATTAGCATTGTAATGACTTGTGCTTTCCGTCGCTTGCGTTGTATCTGAGTCAGAATAAAAAGAAAGTAGATAAACTATCGACCCTATTACTTGACACATGGTTCAGAATTATGAGGCACTTTATCTGGATATATTATATGATGTATAGATATTATCATAATGTAATTTTGTTAATTCGCAAACACAAGACTATATTATATTCTAAGACGTAAAGGAGAAATCTTTAAAATTTTCATACTTCAATGCATATCATAATCGAAACATAATTTTCATTAAGAAAATTATTTCATTTTAAATAGTTTAAAATTTTATAGTGATATTTTTAAACTGAAATTTAAAATAATTTTGTTTTGATACTTACCCTATACTTTCAAAAAAATTCTATTACTCTTTGTTCTAAGATTGGTATATGAATGCCTTAAAATTCATTATTTCTCATAGTCATAATATAAAATATTTTTATGCTATGTATGTAAGAAAAAGAAATGACTTCTCCTATTTTTATGGGAATATATTTATTTTAAAAGTAAACTATTTTTTGAAAATACATTTCATCTAGAAGAAAAAAAATTGATATAGATTAGGTGAGCTAAAAATAACAAAACTAAAAAAGGTATTATTATAAAACGAATTGGAATGTACTTGATATTATGTGCTGTTTGAATTTTTGTTATTGAAAATAAATCAGAATAAAAATTTAGTAACTTAAAGCAGAAAATCAATTCTGAGATCAATAAAAAGTATTTTCTATTTTTTTTAAAAAAACGCAAATTTTTCTCTACAGTTTAGTAAATGTTAAATCAAATGGATTTTTCGCTAATTTGGTAGAGAGAGCTTTTAAAATCATTTATCTGCATTTCATTTCTGATAAAAAAAATGTATACTAAATGAGTAAAGTTTAAAGTCTTAATCTTATCAAGTTACACTTAATTTTCATTTGAAACTATGTGATTATTATATTTATCTTCATTGTCACATGTTTTAGAACTAAGAGACAAAATTTATCTTTTTCATGCGACAGTCTCTAATCTTACTATCTTAAATAACTAGTTCAGATGAAGAGCAAGTATCAAGTATCCCAAACAATGGTATGTGTTTTATGAACTATAAATAAATATTTTCCCTTTATAATACATTTATATATAAATTAAAAACGTAAGATTTTTAAAGTTAAAAAGTGATGAATAATATAAGGTAAGTGCCCAAAATTACGGTCCAGAACGAAAAATCTGTTTTCGGTATATTATTATTATTTTGCATATATATAATTTTTGTACACATTAACAATTATTGATTTTACATAGTTTTTGTGATAATTATTGTTTTGAATTTAAAGTTAGATATTAGAAAATGTTTTTTTTTTTTTTTTTTTCCAAGAAACTTAAATCTGAAAAGGATAAAAAATGTAAGTTAATTGAAAAAAATTCCTTCTTTTAAAGTAAGTTTCCCCTATCGAGTGGTTGTTTAATTGTAAATTAGAGTGGTTAAGTGTTAATTTATATAATTACTTTAGAAGTTAATTCCATCATTTTTAATGATGATTTATCTGATATGTTATTATATATTTTAATTTATAGAGATAAAATGTATATTAAAATTAATTTCAAAAAGAGAAGAGGATAAAATAATTGTTCTGTTAATTATATGATTTTTTTAAAATATCTAACAATTTTAATAGATGGCGTGACAGTCTATCATTTAAGACCTTATTTTAATTATGGCATGCAAATTGTCTATCGGCCGTATTCACCAACCAGAGTTAAACGAGGTTTCAGGGTAAAGGGCGAGTTAAGTCATGAAACGTTATTCACCACGACAAAAACAGCGATTAACTCGCCTATATGGATCCCTCGAATAACCCTACGATTTCGGAGTGTTAACTCCGAGTCAACAAACAATGGCGGACTTAAGCGATATGTCTGTTGTGCAATATTGCTAGTCAATCAGAAGCTGTTTAACGTGTCGTGTTAGGTTAACTCCAAAGTTGTTTTACAGGGAATTTCCCCGCTTCGTGAATAAGAATTGGCGAGTCTTGCTAGAGTTGAGTTATATTTGAGATAGGCTACACTCAAGTTAACCCGTGTTTGGTGAATACGGTCGTTAAAGATGGTCATATATTTAAAACTCTCATGATTTTATATTGCAATTACTGATAATAACCATTCTTATTTTTCATTAATTATACTTTATATAGTCATTATATTTGATATCAAAACTCTTTTGAATAATAAACATTGGATTGGATGGAATACAAAAATGTAAACAAACAAATCGTCGCAAGTATTACCCAAGATGCCTTATCAAACTAGCAGCCAATCAGAATCTTTCTTACA
Source organism: Latrodectus geometricus (assembly GCA_026290005.1). Lineage (NCBI taxonomy): Eukaryota > Metazoa > Arthropoda > Arachnida > Araneae > Theridiidae > Latrodectus > Latrodectus geometricus. The sequence goes on from JAPDSC010128244.1 coordinate 672,394, forward strand.
TATACTGCCGGGGTAACACTAGAGTAGCTTAACTAGCTCTTTACCTTAGTTTGTGAATAAAAATACGCGAGTCAAGCGAGAGTTTAGTTAACTCCGAGTTACGCAACTTTCAAGTTATCCCATGTTTGGTGAATACGGCCGTATGAGATTAATATCTTTTCATCTTATCTTAACAATTTCACTACTGAAATCTACAAGTGTACCTTTAATTTTCCTATTTTATTTCACCTCAATTTGTAATGTAAGCAAGTTATTTCTAATTGCTAACTATTAAAAAAATTGAATAGAATTGTAAATGCATAGCAATTAGAATATGGATAGGTAAGATACTTGGATTAGAGAGTATTGCAATTTCTTAAATTATGATCCATCTTATTTATTATTTAAAGAAAACAACTAAATGTAAATATATCAAAGTTTACATGTTTAAAAAAAGACATCAAATTCAATTATCTAATTATAATCGTTATGACGCTCTTTTCTTCGATGAAGTAAAGTTTCGTAAATTTATCTTTAACCTTAAGTAAAATGAAATGACTGAATTTATTTATGTATGTGGGAAGAGTTTTCATTGTACAGTTATATGAGACATGACGATAAAATGACTGTATACATGATAATTGTATCAGTTAACAAACCAGTGGGTAAATGAAAATGAGCCTCATGACTCCGCATAATTAATAAAATCAATGTATTATACATCATCTTCCAATTCTGAATAACAAAATGAATATTTTCACATAGTAATAATAAGAGAGCAATTAAGTGTTTTCTATTCAATAGATACTAATTTTCTTCAATTTATTGATGTTGTTCATAGTGCTGTTCTAAACATGTGATATTAAAATTATTTTCTATTATTATTTTGCTAGTTCCGTAGATACAGTAGTAATTTTCTCTTCCTTTACCTAATAACTGTTTGGTTTAAACAGAGAGATTTCAACCAATTTAAAACTCAAGGTTATATGTTAAAATTAGTAATTTTGAAAAGATTTCAACCTATTTTGTGAAGCATACTTGATCTTGTAAGCTGATTTTCAAGAAAAGTGGTATCAACGAAACTATGTGTATAAAATAATTTTTTTTCCTGAAACAAAATTTGTGAAATATTCTTCAATGAAAAGATTATTTTCAAAGACACATATTCCCTTAAATTCATATTTGGAAAAAGTATTTATTCTTGTTTTGTGATATTGACATTTTCATTCAATCATTGTTTGTTGCAGCGGATATTTACAGCATATATAAATATACAAAAAATATATAAAAGGGGGAAAAACATTGTCTACATAAAAGCTCTTAGAGACAAAACCATTCAATGAATCAGAATGTGAAGTATTAAATGATGGTTTATTAAGTTATATGTATTCTCGCGTTAATGAAGCTAAAAAATTTTTGAATTTGTCCCTTTCTAGTTACGATTATAGGCTTTATCTAATATATATCTACTTCCGTTGTCACTTTGAAGTCCTTTGCTCTTCACTTAACTATTTATCTATTTTCTTCGGTAAAATTGTATAAAACAAACCTAGAATAAGCAGTATGATTTGGATGCTATTGGTATTTAAAAATATTTGCCACATTTCTTATAACAGTGAATTATTTGCATTTTAAATACGGCCAGAAAATCTATTGAATGACTGCGATTGAAATTTCACTTTCGTTAAGCGATATTCATTACCATCTGGTACAGGAATATGAAATATTAAGTACGTGACAAAATGTTGTTATATTAAAAATAAATATATTGCTGATTTAACAAAAAAAAAATTTAATATTATTTGAATATATTTTTTGGATAACGAAACTAATTTTTCTCCGTTTAATATATATATATATATATATATATATATATATATATAATTCGGTTGTGAATATCTATGTCCTGAATATTTATTTCTTTGTTCAGTTGACTTTTATTTTAATATTATTCATTTTTTTATTTGCTTTGTAGGCTAATCCAGCCTGTGACGAAAATGGAAAAAAATGCAGTAGTGTCGATGAGACCAGAGATGATAGCACTTTGAATCTTTCAACATGCATGAGAAAGTGCGCCGGAAGTTCTTGCGAATGTGGGAAGAAAAAAAAAGGCGTTCAACTTGAACCATGGGCAAGGTATAAGACGATTACTATGGCAGTTGGCCTTTCTCTCTTCGGAATCTGGATTATTGTAATTGCTGTGGTTGCTAAACAAGGAATGCTTTAGAAAGAGAAATTAGGATCTTCAACCAATTGTAGAATGTATCTGAATTTAGAATGTTTACATCCTTTTGTGTTTTTCTAAACTTTTTAAATCATTGTGTTCAATATCTCTGATAATTAAACTTATCAATGTTTTTAAATTGTAATGCTATTTATATACAGATTTACGTCCCCTTCTGACAATAAAACGTTTTCTCTCAGAAGTGTTAAATAAGAATTTATATATATTAACTAAATTTATTATTAGCATAATTACAAAACACAATAACCAGCTAGTGAGAAAAAATTATCTTGATTATCTCAAAAATTAAAATTTTACACATTGTACATTTTGAAAATCTATTTGAGAAGGTGTAACGATTTTATTTATTAAGTACAAAAACTCCTTAAAAAAATTACTTCTACATTTTACGGTGACAAATATTTTAAACTACATTTTTCACTCGTGAAATAAATAAATATGGAAAAAAAAATTTATATGTTTGGAGGTCGAAAAAGCGTGAATCATTAGTACATTTTTAAGCTTTAGCAGAATGTATTCGCTTCCAATTAGAAAAATACTCCAATTGAGGTAAAACAGTTGAATTATCTGAAACATTTTAAATTCGAAAATGTAAAATCAAATTTCCTAATTCAATCTTCACACTTTAATATACTTAATTTATTTTTATGCGAATTTTTTTCACAGATTTTAATATTTATGTTGAAATTTTTGTTACATCATTGTTATAAATTATATTATCCAAGGAAAACAAATTTATTGAAAAATTTTGGAATGTATTTGTTCATTACTGATACACATTTGTGAATTAAATTTGTAGATTTTGGAAAAAGCTTCACAGAAAAAGATAATAAGAATGCACCAGACATGTTCGATGTGAAAAATCAAATATTTAATTAATTAAAAGTCAAAAAACTTAATACATAGTTGTGTGTAATTTTATTAAACCTTTATGATTAAATAGTTAACTAAGCAGACTGACACTTTACAATAGGCAGTAAAGTATATTTATGGATCTAAAGAAACATAAATAAATGAAATGAATAAAAATTTGATTGTGATAAGTCTTTAAAATATCCCACATGCAATTATATAAAGAGAAGCACAAAAAGCTTCTTAATCGATGCAAAAAGGTTATTTAAGTTATTTAATGTAAATATCTCATTCAATAACATAAATCACTTCTGTCCGTTTTACAAACAATAGAACATTTTTTGTATTATATGTGGATGCATTTGAAAACATTTGCTAAGTATTGCTTTAAGTACTTAAGGATTGTAAAAAATGCTACTCTTGGTATTTCCTATAAAAATGTAATTTCAATTATAAATTAGAATCATAATTATAAAAATTACACAAACGTACATAAACTTATATACAAATATATGTAATCTGCGATATTTTTATGAAAAGAAGTATGTGCATATGACTTATGGTTTAAAAAATTATGGGTAATTCTTGTCTTTTAGGATTACCTTACATATGCACAATCGAAATATATTGCAATAATGATAATTCTAGATTACTGATACCAATTAAGATAATTTTCAATGCTAATAGAATTCTACTCCATTTAAATAGATAATAAGATAACATTAATAATGGATAACAAAATAACATTGATAAGCTCCAATTCATAACAAGAAGAATCAGTTCAATTTAATGAAACAGGTTAAAATAAAATAAATTTTTCAAAACGGAGAAAGAAATTTGTATCTATTAAATGATTATCAGATATTTTTTATTAAATTTTAAAAATGCACTCATCATGATTAAAATTACGACAACAAGGACAATTAATAAATCTAGTAAACAAATAAAAATAAATAAGTGAAAAACTGTGTGACTAAAACGCTAATAAAAAAAAATGATTCCAATTTTAAATCAAAATTATAATTTAGTGCTAAAACATTTCGGTACATGGATGCAAGTTCTATCAAATAATCACATTATTTGTTGACAGGTACAAAATACGATGAAAATTGCTGCAAAGACTTCGACGCTTTGTATCTACCTTTATTTTCTGCAACTGGGATTTCTGATAATATAAATGCGTAGGGTTCAAAAGTTGCCACTTCATCTGATAAATTATTGTAAATGTAGGAAGCAGACAAAGAGGAATAAACACCAATTAATAAATTCTCCTCAAATTTAATGACCAGAAACATATGTAGTTTCTAATTTAGAATTACAAAGATTATACAATTTTATATGAAAGTTAATGAAAATATACCTTCTGGCAACAAAAATTCTTTTATATATAAATATAATAAAAGAATTTTTGTGGCCAAAAGCAAAAAAAATACAGGTGAATCGGGACTTTTAATCTCTCTACATGTATAATGATATACATGAAATAATTTGCAATAAAGATAACTGTAAGGAAGCAATAACACAATTAATACTATTTTACAAACCAACATAATCTATTTGTTTAATTAATTTGAAAGAGTAATATCTATGGTTCCAGTTAAAGATATGTAGTATTGGCTCAATTTAAAATGCTCTTGTAAAAAAAAAAAATAAATAAATAAATAATAAAAAATAAAAAATAAAAAAAAATAAAACGTCAACGGGATATTTATGGGACTGAAATTTTAATATAAGTAAATCATAACAAAATAAAATCAGATTCATAATTTGCTGCAGGGAAAAATGTAAGGGATTAGAAATTCTTTTAGCCTCAACCGGATTCTTTCTTCATAAGATAAAATAAAAACAAACTCAGAGATTAAAACGTCTTGTAAAATGTTTTACTATCATATGCCAATGCATCTGGGATTCTTAAATGTGGAGAACACGCAAGCACTGAAAATTGATACCAAAGTGATCGCGTAAGTATAGATCCTTAATATGGGAACCAGGCAAACCAAAAGTGAATGGACGCGAAATTTATACCTTAGGGTGAAACTTCTGTTTTATATGGTTGAGCAATTTTTCGCTGGATAATGTTTCTAGAAGTTATGTCTTAAGAGATAGCAACTATGATTATAAAAGTTACTAGGAATATACTTTTATTTTCATTGTTTCCCGGATCAAAATAACCAGTGACCATAGAACTCAATATAATGTTACTCTATATTTCAACATGTGAGTCAGGAGGTAACATTTGATAATAAAATCAGTTATGGCGATGACAAAATTCATGAACTCACTCCAAAAACTACGAAAATCAAATATAATAGCTGCTAATATTAAAACCGCATATTTGAAGTAAAAGTTGGAAGAAACTGTTGCATTGAACAAGTGGATATGTTATGAAAATGACATTATCATAAACGCACTTTGTGCACATTTTTAGAATACCAAAAGAAACATAATAAAGTATTGCTCTAAGGAGCAGTTGGAATTATTTAAACATTAATGTATATGAGTACAACGTCCTTATAAGAAAAATATTTAAATTTTAGTATAATAGAGGAACAATTCATGAATTAAATAGTCGTTTTAAAAATTAGCTACGTCACCGTTCACGCCAGCAAAAGATGTTTTGTGGCAGCTTTATTAAATGGTTACAGATAAATGAGTATCATCTAACTGGAATATGAATACTTATATCAGTAAGATAGTCGATAAAGCACTCAGTTTATCAATTAATTACTTATCTGTAATCGCAATAAAAACGATCGAATATCAAAAGAGAATGACCTTCAAAACTAATACTCAAGTATAGGTATTAGAACTTCTTTTCCTATAAAAGGTCACATTGGATTTTATAAATTCGACCAATAATTTCTAGTATTCATTTTTAATATTTTTAATATTTGGTAGTGAGAATAATAAGATGTACAAAATTGGACTATAATTAATATATTATCATAAAGAATTTATACAGTGAATTTAATAAAAAAATAATTAATATTTTTACATTTTTATTTTTTTTCGATTTAAAAGTAGGAGCTTCATAAAATTATCTGTGGCGGCATAAATCATCCACAAACCACTCATTATAAACCCCCTCCGAATCCTCCTCAGCAGACGAGGCCTTGAATTATTCTATAAGAAACGAAGGTAGAAAAGCACTAATCACGATGTCTTCAAACTCGAATACGGTTATAGCTCAAACTAAATATAGAATTTATTTAAACACGTAATTGAATTGCAATGAAATACGTCCCAACCACAAATGATGATCTTGTTGTAACTTGGATTCTGTGTTATTAAGGATTTAAGTCTATCTTCATTTAGAGTAATCCACACTGCCTTGTTTGCTAGTTTATTCATCTGAAGAGCTTTTTCTTTTAATATTTAATACAAATTATTCCAGGAAATCTAGCAGTTATTTTTACAATTACTTCACTGCAGTTAGGGAATTACATTTTTCAACCAGACAAGATCATCCGCATTTCTCAGACATGTTTTATAAGTAAATCAAGCGTTTTTAATAAAAGATATTTGAACAAATTTTTTATTTATATAACTTATTATTAATAGTTTCAATTAATCAAAAAATAACTCTCTATAACCTTTATTAAACATTCCTTCCACATTTTCTGCTGTATTCATTTTTATGATGTCTATATAAATTACATTATTTTTTTCTGAAAAAATTTATTGCAAACAATCAAAGTTCCTGAACATTCCTGTGTGGTCTAATATATAGAGAAAAATGAATTCATACAGCAAATGCCATTTTATTTTTACGAAGATTAATGGTATTACTCGCTTTCGAATTCATCATAATTCCGTAATATATATATATATATATATATATATATATATATATATATATATATATATAACTGTTAAATATTATATTTAACTAATAAAAATATTCATTCTGAGAAATATATAAATCATTTAAATAAAAAAAATATTTAAATGATTAATGAAATTATTACTATTATTAAATTGAATTTTTTGGCAAATTAAAAATTCTAAATAATGGATAATTTTCGATTTTTGTTATTTAAAGTTTTAATAAAATATTTCCAAATTAATGTGATTAATTTTTGCAATGTATCATTGAAAAGAAATTTTAAAATTTACGAATTCTAAATATATTTACAAGCATTTAAGAAAATCATATAAGGATGCAATAATCAGGTTGTAAACTTTTTGTATGATAATAGATTTTTATTTTATTACTTGAAATAGAATTAATTTAATTTAATAAAATGCAATACAATCTACCAAAATATTAAGAGAAGTAATGACAATTACTATGTGATAAATACATACAAAAATTTTTTTTTAGATTAGTTTCTTAAAATACAAAAGAAGAATAAACCATCAATAAAATTGTGCGAAACGTATTTTACAAATTCTCGTTTAGCAAATTTAAAAAATAAGGAAATATAAAAGAAAAGGAAATATAAAAGAAATTATAAATTAATTTGAAAGGATATTTATATTTGCATCTGTAAGCAGCAAAAGGGATACAAAAATTTATGTAGAGATAAACATATGTTCACAAACTAAATAATCTGAATGTTTTACTGGTATGTATTTTCAAGTTTAACTTTATGTATAGTTTAATTATAGCTGTTTTCACATAAAGTCATTAGCTTTCTATATTTTCAGAAATTATAAGCGCTTGTAGTTCTTTTTATAATTTTTATATACAAATTTTTATATACAAATTTTATTTTATATTTTATTTAATTAATTTTTATATACAAATTTTATATACAATACAAATTTCATTAAATAAATCTTAAGTAAAATTTTTCTAATTTCTTGGAAAAATGTATATTAATACAAAAGTCTTCTTCCCCAATTTATATTCTAAAGTAGCTTTATAAATACTCATATGATATAAAATAAGAACAAAGCAGTAAATGAGCTTTTTGATAAAAATAAAAATTATTTTGTTATTGAGAATCCATGCTTTCATAACATTTTCATATTTACTATAATCTGTATATAAAAAGAATTATATACCTTACAGCAAAGTGGAAAACAAACTTAAGCAATGTAAAAATTTTAACATAAAGTTGTATAAATTGCATTTTTATTAGCTTTCATTTAAAAGTAATAATGGACAGGAGAAAAAATATTGTTGAAAGAAAAATACACATTTGATAAAATTTGTATAAAAATTTACTAATTAAAAATAGCATTTAAATTTTAATAGTTTATTTTGATGACAGTTTGTAAAAAATACCAAGTTTAATTTAAAAAAATGAAAAGAAAAAGAATTAAAGAGGCGTGTACTTTTATTATCTTTTTTAAAGTTTGACTAGAAGTATCAGTTTTAAGCGATGAAAAGTTAAGTGCATGAATTAGAGGCTAAAGATATATCAAGTTTCAGAACAAAAGTTAATAAAATTACTGTATATGTAAAGAAAACATCAAAGCTTGTGTACTTAAATACTGTTTCAATATTTTCAAAAATGATTTCTTTAAAAAAATGTGAGTAAAACAAGTAACAGCAATTTTCACAGCTAAAATATATGACAATTATTTTAACTTTCAAAAAGTTTTACCTCTTCGAATGTAATATTTTTAAAATTCAAAATACTTAGAAAATATGTGAAACGTCATAAGTCTTTTTCAGTTTTTCATCTCATTCACCAGAAACATGATATTCTTGAATATCCAGTCGGAAAATAATCATAATATGACACATATATTGCAACGGAATTATATCCAATACATTATATGCACCCAATGGAAACAAAATTATAATATTTAAACTAATATTCGTAGGACACTAAAAATTTTAATTTCTTTATTATAATTTTAACAAGCACGCCAAATTTTATAAAAATTAAAGACTGAATTCTATAAGGAAATACCTAAAACAAGCCGGATTGCTATATTCTGATCTCTTCAACTGAGATTATATATACATAATATTCTTTTTTCACAAAACCAGTTTTATTCTGGAATAATGAAACATGATTAGACATTTTATTATTATTTCATCAAAAAATGTTATCTTTATAAATTATTCATCTCGCAATTCTTGAGTAAATTAAAATTGATATTCAGAATAAATAAGTGTATAGAATTAATTTTGTACCATAAGATTTCTTTTGTCATTAACATTATGGTATCGAATAATAGAATATCGACAGATAAATAGATTATTAGGATACACATTTTCAAGCATTTAGAAACAGATTATAATTTAATTTTCATAATTTAAGGGAATGAAATTTTCAAGCAATATTAAATTTCAATTAAATATTTCTCGTATCATCACTGCTTTTACAGAATCACATTCTTCAATCGCAGTTAACGAAAAAAAGTTTCGTTTATTCTTTCTTTGATGATAATTTTTTTTATTATCTATTTTTGATAAGTCCTATTTTTGTTATCAAAATTTCTTATCTTGTTTTAATGCTTATGTTATTGTATAAGAGAAGGGAACTATATTATTACGTCAGACTTGTTTTTGAGCCAATTCTTTGGTTGATTGAAATTTGTTTTTCTAAAGAACATTGATCAAATAACTTTTCAAAGTCAATTTTGTTATTATATAATTTCTTAAGAAAATTAAAATTTTTTATTAATTTAGAATTTCAATTTAACCAACTAGTACGTAGAAATAAAAACAATATTTTGTTGAAAAATCATAAATATCATAAATTTTAGAAAAATAAAAAGCATACATGGGAAATTCATAAGAAATATTTTAATGTGGATGATTTACCATCACTTTTGCCATAACGCAATGATAAATTTCTTTTGAAAGATGTATTCATTATATTTATTTAGTGTTACTTTGCTGTACGAAGGTACATAAATATCCTAATAAGTGATGAATGAAATATACTGCTTCCACCGTAAATGCAACACCTTGAAAGAAACATGCAAATAACACGAATTTTACAACATGCATTAGCAAAGGTGAGATACGCAAACGATTAGCACTTCAAAGCAGATGCACATCACGCGCGCAGGTTGTAATATTTAAAGCTAGGAGATTTCAACGATTTCAAGTTCGGCAGTAATGTTTTTTTTTTTTTTTTTTTTTTTTTTTTTTTTAACAATCATGCCACGTAGAAAACATCCATAATTTTTTCATCAAGTATCCGAGTTCGACAGAGGAAAGATAGTGCCCTACCGAGGTTGTAGATAATCTTTCAGGGAAATTGGTAGTCGTGTTGGACGAAACCAAACTGTAATGCGGATATGTTATCGTTAAATGCAGGAAGGTTCGACGGACCAACGTGTTCGATCGCATCCACCTCAGTGCACCACTTCACCTGAAGGCAGGTAAATTGTGCGCATAACAGTGACGCATCGTTCATATATATCACGAAACATAGCACAGCGCATTCAGGCTGTAACACATCATCCAGTGTCTATGCGTACCATTCGACACTGTTTACAGCAGAGTGGTCTGTCCGCAAAACATTCATAGCTTCGCCTATCATTGACGCAGAACCACAGACGTCTCCGCCAGCAATGGTGAGGTGAAAGAAGTGTGTGGACGGCAGAATGGAATGAAATTGTCTTTACTGACGAGTCACGCTTCTGTCTGCAACACCACGATAGTCGCATTCGAATATGGAGACACCTAGGAGACAGGATGCTGAACAGTTGCGTTATGCACCGCCACATTGGTCCTGCACCGGGAATTTTGTTATGGGGCAGTATTGGACATCACTCTTGCATTCCTCTACTACGCATTGCCGGTGCTTTAAGCAGCCAACGCTACATCTCCGAGGTGTTGGAGCCAATTGTCCTTCCTTACCTTCAGGGTTTGCCTACAGCCATATTTCAACATGATGTGTGACCACAAGTGGCACGCATTGTCCAAGGGTTCTTCATCAATCGCCAGATTGAATTGCTTTCTTGGCCGGCTCCTCTCCAGATCTTTCACTTATAGAAAACATGTTGTCCATGGTTGCTCAACGATTGACCCAGATTATATCCCCAGCTGCCATATCAGATCAACTTTGGCAACATATGGAAGCTGGGTGATCTGCTGTACCCCAAGAACACATCCAAAGTCTCTTTGAATCAATGACGAGGTACGTGGCAGTGGTGATCTCCAACAATAGCGGCTACCCTGGCTGCTGATTTTGGTAGGAATCACACTTCACAGAAGTCTATAAATTTAATCATTTGATACTTGGCCAACATGTTATCTACAAAATAAATTTTGTTGTGATATGTCATCTTTCTTGATGTTGCAATTTCAGTGGCCAACAGTATATATATATATATATATATATATATATATATATATATATATATATGTGTGTGTGTGTGTTTCGGTGAAACACCGAAATCTGGAGAATGTCGACTTTCACCGGTGCATTTATCAACATTCCCATAGTCGCTTGTTATATGTCCGAAATATTTGCTAAATACTCTTATTTCTGAACTTACACCGGTAAATGTCGACATTCACTATGCACTAATGGTGAATGTTGAACATGTCCAACATATTTTTTCCTTCTCCGTAATTCAGTGGCGATAAATTTTTCACCTCTCTTTCTGAGAGGAGTGACTGCTTAAAACACACAGTACATTCAAAATAAGACAGAAAAAAAAATAGAAGTTTAAAAAAAATGTACTTAATTATACAGTACGTTCTAAATGAGAAAATAACATAATCGTAATAAAAAACTTACTAAATTATAATGCGATTCAAATCTTATTTATTGCAACAACTTAAACTATATTATAACACTTTGAATTGCACAAGAGGCTCTTTCTTTTACAACTGCATTTATTTGTGGAACACTTCCTTTTGCAATGACAGTGTGTATAGCTTTGCCCACAGCTTCTCGAATTAGCTGCAGCTGCTTCTCTGAGCGAAATTTCTTGAAAATAAATCTCATCAATAGAAAATAACTTTTCTTTACAAATTACGAACTGGTTACTTGTATAAAGCTGTTTGAGGGTACCGTTTTCAAATCAATCTCTTCTTTTGAATGAAAACGACGTCCACGTAAGTTCTTTTTTAGATTAAAGAATAACCAAAAGTCGCACATAGCTAGATCAGGTGAATACGGTGGATGTTCGATCACTTTAATTTGTTTAAGAAACTCAACTGTTAATTCGGCTGTATGTGAAGATGCATTGTCATGGTGAAGCATTAGCCCCCTAACATTCAGTTCTTGTAGAATTTCTGGCAGACATTTAGTAGTATACTAGTTTGCTGTTACTGTCCTTCCAACTTGATGGCTTTGACCAATTCTACTTCTGAAGAAAATGGCATACATCACTTTTTTCAGTGCGCGTTGTTTTTTCACCATTGTCGGCGTGGGATCATCTTCAAAGACCCATACTTTGCTTTCTTGACGTGTTGGAACGTCAAAAAACAGTATGTACGCTTCATCACCTGTTACAATTTTCGAAATGATGCGGTGGCCACCATCATTTAGCAATTTAAGAGTTTCTTTAATGATTCTGACACGCTTCTCATTTTGGTGCTCAGTTTGATTATGGGGAACCCAACGGCAAATTACTTTTTTCATATGTAATTCTTTATGAATGATTTTGTGTATGGCTGCGGATCCATTTTTAAGCTCCTTCTGTATTATTTGATAGGTACAGCGATTATCATCCATTAACATTTTTCGTATGGCAGACACATCATCCGGGATTACTGCCGACGGCGGCCTTCTTGTGTGTTCTCCATCCTGAAGAAAATCGCGACCTCTTCTAAATTCTCTAAACCATCTGAATACAGTAGCACGAGCTAGAGATTCATCACCAAATGCTAATTGCAACCGTTGAACGCATTCTGCTTGATTTAATCCTGCTTTAAAATCGTAGAAAATCATAGCGCGAAAACGTTCTCGCGTCAACTCTATTTTCTCTTCTGTTTAAAATTTATTCTTCGCTAAAGAATTTGAAGTCAATAAAAAATAGTCTTCTGGGTTAAAATACTTTGTATTTTAAAATTAAACCGTTATTTTTATTTTGTAAATTCTCGTCTGCGCGTATCTCAAAAATTTCAGAGTAACCCTCGTATACTATGGGATTAAAGATTTATGTATTATAAAGTGATTAGTGATTTTTTACATTTCTCAACACATGTTTAAACAAACAATTTTTTTGCATTTATAAACTAATTTTATAACGTTCTTTCTCTTAATCCTTAAAATATTTTGAAAAAGGTTTCATTTTAACATTCAGTTATTTCTAGCATAATACGAGTAAACTCCTGTATTCTAAATAAGAATGATAATTAAATGCATAAAACTTACCCTTGATAACAAGGTTGGTTGAAAATCCTTTCTCGAAATGATAAAAAAAAAAAATCCATTTATTTATTTATAAGTTCTGTATCCCTTGGAAATTTAAGTACACTGAAATGAGTATTACTACTATTGTAATTTATTTTACAATAAAAAACGTGGCATCTAAATTGCACAAATTTGGAACATTCTAGGTAGACAAGTAGCTGGGCTCTTACCACTTCCACAAATTCTCCAAGAACTGGAAAGAGCTTTTCTGGAGGAGACAGGAAACTTGAGCCCCTACTAAAAACTATTTTTTTTTTAATTATGCGCTTTTTTTCGGCCAAACAAATGTCAATTTTAACTCATACAGGCTTACTACATCTGTCAATCATTCTCCAGGGGCAAGATCAATCCACAATCTCAATACCCTTTAATTGTTTTGAGAAGCGTTTTTGACTAAGAGGTCAGTATGGCATAATCACAATTTACTCATTTAAAAATATTCTGCATAACGTTTGTCATAGTTGTAAAGTCAATCAACACTTTTTAAAGCAACTAAAAATTACAAAACTGGTAAAAGAAGATTTAATTTTTTTTATTATTTTTCTATAATATATTTAAGAATCTAATTTTTATTCATAAATATTTAATCTGTACAATAGAAACTGACAGAATTTTAACAGAAAAATTTTAATTTAAGACAAAGTGTGTGTGTGTGTGTTGTATATAAATCAACAAAAATCTTTTCTTTTACTGACATTATCAAGCTTCAATATTCATAACCTAAATTTCTCCTTTTTTAAAATATTTTTCCAAGAAAGGGAATAAAAAAGGACAATTATTTTCACATTTGATTTATTTTATTCATAAAACTACTTTGATGCAAAACAATGATTTAAAAATGTTAGTAATTTCGCGAAAATAATTTAATATTTTATACAATTAAGTTATTGAAAGGCAATTATAAGACAAATATAAACATAAATACACATATTATATCAAGAGCAGGAGATATCATTAATAGTAGAAATCATTATAAAAAATTCATGGGAAATTAATGAACATCAAATTTAATTTAAAATCTATTTTCAGAACACACATTTTTTAAGTTGTGTTAACATTGGTCAAAAATATTTTGTAAAAAAAAAAAAAAAAAAAAAAAAAACCATAGGTCTTGAATAGCACATTTTCATGATTATTGAAAACGTACATATCAATGATAATTAGCTTTTTTGAAAATTTTGTATTTTAACAGTATATAAAAAAAATAAAAATAAAAAAAAAACATTATCCTACAAAAATAATAAAACATGAACATTCCCTATTCCAAATAAATAAACTATCATAAAGCAAATTATTTTCTCTACAAAAACTACCATAAAATCAAGAATGAAATTTAAAAATTCTTTAACTTTACATCATTAAATCCTGTTACTGAAGCATAAAATAAAATATAATTTTTGTACAGATTTAAATTGACTGATTATATATATATATATACCAAATGACTTTTCACATATACAAGAAATTTCACATATCATATTAATGAAAAATAAAATACCAGATACAAAATAATGACATTTTGCCTTAGATTTTAAGGGGTAGATTTATAATCAGTACTAACTCAGGAAACATTGGTCATAAAGAAAATTTAAAAGAGGAATTTAATGTTACTTATAGAAGCCAAACAAATGCATTTTTACTGATAAAAAAGTTACTTTTTCATTAACCAATTTATTTAGGATTGATAAAATTTTAGAACTTTGTGAAATAAGTTTCCAATGTCTGGTTATTCATAGAATATAAAGAATTTATAAATTAGTAATTTTGTTTGATCAAAAATTTAAATATAATTCCTGATTTTTTTTTTTTTTTTTTTTTACATTTTTCAAGATTTCATCTAGATTTTTTTGTATTCTCATACAAAGAAAAAAAATTTTAAAAGTGTGTTGAGAACATAATTGTGGTTGAAATAAATGCAAGCCATGTTACATAAAATTTAGAAATCAATAAAAATGCCAAATATTCAGTAAAAAAATAAATGCAAAAAATGCTTTATATCCCTCAATTATTATATAAAAAATATAAATTAAAATACATTATTTCGATATAAATTAAACATTATATAATTACTTAAACATAGCAGATTACTTAAAAATTAAAGCAACATGTTATTTTAATGCAGTACAAACAAATAAGAGAAAGCTCGAAATTATATAATGTTTATTTAGTAGCCTAATTTTATTAGAGGAATGTTTTAAATTAAATAAAGGATAACCTCCTTGGTTATTGATTTAACTGGGTTACACGTTTCTGATTGTAAAAACAATGGAAAAAATAATTACGAAATTGAATTACATATTTTGTCATATGAAAATTTTGAAAATCTTTAAATTTCAAGCATATAAGACAATGTAACAGAATATAATGAATGACAATAAATCAAAAAAGTTAAAACAATTACACTTAATAACTTCAACAAAATTTTATTTCTCAAGTTCACTACAAAAATGTATTTACTAAAATATGAACAAAACATTTCATAATGCATACAAGACTAACAAAGCAATATTTATAATCATTTTCAATAACTTCAACAAACTTTATTTTCTTAAATTCATTACAAATATTAAATATACTTACTAAAATATAAACATAACATTTCATAATAGATACAAAACTATCAATGCATTATTTATATGCATTTATCAATATTTTTTTTTGTTAAAAAGATAAATACAATCTTTCTATTGCCTTTCAAGTAACTTAGCCAAAGAGCTTGTGAACTGTTGGACCTAAGCAAAATAGTCAACAGCATGAAGTTTTTCTTTATAAGTGGATTTAAAGTGTAAGCTTGATGAGTATTTGAACCTGATTTTTTGTTGAAAATCTCCTTTCACAGTTATGGATTCTAAGAATATATTTAGAATTTTCATATGCATTGTCAGCACCTAATTCCTGTTCCTATGGCCATAAAAGTTCCAAATGTACCACCTCCTTGAATCATCATTTTTCCAACACTTTGAATGAGTTCTCTTCCTCGTATACCATACCTAAAATGAAAAATACAAAACTAAAAATTAGTTGTGGCAGATTTATTAAAATTTACTTAAAGATAAGCCAATTTTAATTATATTTAGGTATATAACTTTAATTACATAAAAAATAAGAACAAAAATAAAATTAAATACTTAAAGATAAGTAACATAAGGAATAACAATTTTAACTTTTAAAACTAAAAAGACAACTGCAGGCTATACATATACACTAGAACCTCTTGCTACAGCACATTTTCATACATACAGCTTCATGTCTACAGAAAATTTGGATAATTTTTTTTCATTTTTCATATTGCTATCTAAATATGCTTGTTTGATTAAAATCCTTTTAATGATAAATTAATCCATCACTTCACTTAATATGAAATAACAAGAAAGTCAACTAAATTTTGACAATATTTATCTGTTCTTTATTAAGCAGTACACTTTAAAAGAGTTAAATGCATTAACCAAACTACATAAAAGGAACTTCTCACAAAATAAATAAAAAAACATTAATGTTGCACAACTAACTTGAATAAAATCATAAATACCCCCCCCCCACACACACATTTTAAAGTATTTCCTAGTTAATTAGTTCTAGTGTTAATGTAAGTATATAGTCTTTAAATTATTTTCAATTGTTCTCTGATAAGTAATAAAGGTAGAATATCCTTTGAAATTCATGAAGTGGTTCTACTGTAATTATTTAGGAAAAGGGAAATAAAGTATGGACAAATCCATGTTTTAACGATTTAATACACTTAAATTAAAAAAAAAAAAAAAAAAAAAGAACAGTGTTTAGAAATATCCAATTTTTTTCTTTTGAATAATAATGATATAATTTATATTTTACCCTTTTTTCACTCATTTATAATTATAGTTTTGTTTACATGCAATCATAGCAAGCACATGATAACTATATTTTCTTCATTTACTTCTAAATTTATTGATATTCAATTTTAATTCTTTGAGATGTAAACATGAGAATATTTTTCCCCTACATGCATTTTCATATTTTAAAACTCAGAATGAAAAGGGGAAACATTTTTAAATTATATAATTACCAGAATTTAATATTAAGTAAAATATTCACAAATTTAACAAGTCACAGTAACATATATGTATTTAACTTTTCAATAGCAATTTTTAAGTAGCAAAATTTATCCCATAACATATTGTAAAGATCACAAATTTTAAATTTTGAAGAAAAACTTCAGTCAGAGAACTATATTTTTTAAATATAGAATCGTCCTAGAATCGTCATCATCATATCATTCATTTATGTTCAACAATCAATCAATTATCAATCCCTTAAGTAATAAAAGTGACAATGCAATGTTTAATACAAAAATTATTGAAGTTTGAAACTACAAAGAAAGAAATCATGACAGTGTGGTTGATTCAATTGATCAGAGTAAGTAAGATGCTGGGGAAAAGAAAAAAAAAAAAAAAAAAAAAAAAAAAAACTGAGGGAGCTAATATAATAATTATGTGAAACATATTTCATTAGCTTCAAAGATAATAGGAATGAATTCTGTTTAAAAGAAAACATTTTTTTACTATTAAAAAATTATAAATTTATAATTTCTGTAGTTATTAAGAGTTAAAAAATGCAAAAGAATAAATGTAAACATACAAGTTGCAATAAATTATACTAAGCAACAGTCAAGAAAATAAATTTCCTTATGTAAGTAATATATTATTTAATGTAAAAATGCAAGTATAAACTTGCTTCATAGAAATAGAGAAAAACTGTTTCAATAAATAATAACTAATTTGATTTCAATGCACACTTACATTTTTGAAAGATAAAAGGGTAGAACTTTATACTTAGTAAAAGCTCTTGAAACATGCAAAAATAAATAAAAAAGTAAACAAATTTAATGCACATAAAGTAATAAAATGAAAAAGGACTTAAAACTGTTTTTGTTGATAAATTTTTAAAAAAAGTTAAAAATCAACAAAAAAATCGAAGGTAAATATTTCAATCTTACTTTTTTAAAAACTTTTCCTTGAGTGTTTACATTTTTGCCAAACACTTAAACAAAATACTTTTGTAATAAATTTGAAATAAAATTTTCAATATTTTGTTGAACAATTTGATAAAAGAGCAACTAAAAATATTTTAAAGCATTTACAAAGGAAATCAATTTTAATAATTTTTTGACTAATGTAAATAAAAACTAAATATACAGGAACTTTCCCACATATCAATCAAATTATAATCATTAAAGTGCATATAATAAAATTTAGTATTTTCTATAGAAAATTTAAAATTGTTATTTCTAGCCCTTTGCAATTAAAACTTAATACACAAGTAAACTACAGTATTTTAAATAACATTCTGTAAGAAGTCAACATGTAATAAGAAAACATGTAAGATATCAAATTTTAATGTAATACTTTACTTGTTACTAAAAAAAAGTCACCCGAAGAAAATATATATTATAAAATATTTTTTCTATTAGAAAGATGCTATTTTTTTAGAAGACTTGATATGTATTTTGAAACCATGTAAAAAACACCAAATTTTTAAAGAAAAGAACTTTAGAAAAGCTAAGGTTATAAAGCAAAATAGATATTTGTAATGCAAGACAAGTACAATGATTTAAAGGAAAAATCTTCGGTAAAAATAACTTGAAATTTAATAGGAATACTCTTTGGAGCAATGTAATTTTATGAATTGAAAAAAAGCAGAAATAAAGTAATATACATTTCCAATGTTTCAATTACCTCATAAATCTGATTTAGAGTTGATCTAATAGTTTAGGATATGCTTCTACATATTAAAAATACATACAGATTAATTACTTTAAATACTTGTATATTACCTCAGTGCAGTGAAACCACCAAAAATAGCACCACTAGCCACACCAACACACATGCCTATTCCAAATCCCATTTTCATTCTATCAAAACAGCTTGGACCTTGAGAATATGAGCTTGATGTAGTTATAGGCATGATTACCTGTAAAATAATAATCACAGTTATTGTTAATTTAAAATAATCTGAACTTATTTCATACATTTTGGCATATAACAGAAAAATAAATGTAAACAATCATTTTAATAAGTAAACTAATTAAGTTTCTTTTTTAGCAAGTAAAGCACTCTTCAAATTGCCAAGAATTTGAAATTAAACATTTCAAATTTAAAAAGAGAGTTCAGCAATATAAAATTTATTAAACTTTATGTCAGAGCCATAACTGTTGTTGCATTGCTCTGCATGATGTAGACGCAAACTAAACCAAGTCAATGAGCCCATTAATCTTCAAAAACCATAAATAAGAAAGGACTGCTTAAAGGATCAATCCTAACTATAGCTGCATAAAGTCAATATGTGATCAGGAAAGTTGCATTTGGTGAACTTCATATAGGTCTTTTGTCCCTATTCATAAGACAAACATCTTATATCTCAATTTGCTAGCCTGCTAACATTGGACTGAATGACTATCAGTGTTAATAATCAGGGCACTATCAAGAGCCTGCCTACTATAGCAGGAGTGATATGGAAGACAGTCAAAGAGTGATATGAAGCCATAATTATATATAATAACAAAATTATAATCTGCCATAATATATTTTTATATACATATCATTGAATGAAATGTTAAAATATGTATCATACACAGATCCAATTCTTTAAATTTACTGATACCAGAATTATTAGTATTCTTAAAACTTAATATTTTTTTTTTTTTTTTTTTTTTTTTGGGAGATAACAGATGAAAGGCAAAGCAATAAATTTCTGACAATTTTTCACTAATTTGGGATTAACTGATTTCAAAAAATATAAGGTATAATTTAGAAAAGTATTTTTGGGTAGTTATCTGACTGGTCACAGATCATCAAGGACAAAAAAACCAGCAAAATGCAACAAAATTTGGCGATTTTGTCGCAAGAAAAATTTGCTAAAAGTATTTTGATTGTAAAATATATGTTGATGTAGGTAAAGAAACTTAATTATAGCGTAATATTGACTTAATTATAGTGCATATTTTTAATTAATGACATTTATAATTCAAATATTCACTATTTGCATTTGAAGGATCCAAATTTCCTTTATGATAGAAAAGATTTACACAAGGTTAGAATCATGTTTAAATATCTTTTTCAATTTTTTTTTTTTTTAAAAATAACTGAATTATATTAGATTAGAACTTTAAAGTTGGATAATCAATTGTTACATTTTCTCATAATTCTATTATTTTAGATGTATTAATTTAATGTATTTATTGCAGTACTTAAATTTTGAGCTAGAATTTTTAATTTTATTACCTAAAAATTTTAGAAATCTGAAATTTTTTTCATGTTTTTTAATAGTAGTAGTCTGTTTAAGTAGAAAAATGTCACATTTTTTAATGCATTTTTTTGTTCATTTTACATTTAAGAGAAGATATGTTATTAAAATTAACATTTCTAATATTTTTAATTATTTACTACAATTTTTTTCTTTAATGAAAATAATTTTTCCTGCAAGTTGTTTTTTTCCCTACATGAATGCAAAATAGGGAAAGTACATTTACAGTTAAAATCTTACAATTACTTAACAGATATTTTCGATTACAATTCAATTACAGTTACTATTATGTTTTGATACAAAACATACTTACTCTTCTTTTTTTAAAGATCTGATTTAGTGTGATACATCTTAAAGCAAGGCAATTGGCACAGTCCAACATCACAATCGGGACAAAAATACATAGTCTCTTTTTTAATTCTTTTGCCATTGTAATTTTTTTTCAATGAACACACATAACACTGTCTTGCAGGTCTTAAAGGAATAAACTCTAAAAATTTTTTTTCTGTTAGTCTTATTGGAGTTGGTAAATATACAGAATGGTCTTTTTTTCTTCTGCTGCATGCCTTTCAATTAGTCGATCAATAATTACCAATCGAAACTGTAAATTCGTATCTTTACCACCGTGCTTTTCATACAAAACATAAGCGTTCTATAAACAGATGTCTAGAATATGAAAAAATACTTTTTTGTAGTATTTCTTTCCTTGTTTCTTTATTACAGGATAATTACTTAGGTTCTGGTCTATTCGATTGGTTGGGTTTTTCTGGCGCAAGGTCCAAAAAGGACTAACTGAGCCTGGTCTATTTGATCTACACCACCCATTGTATTATTATATTCCACAACTACTTTAGGTTTTCGTTTAATCTCATTCGTCGCAGTGGATACTCGAACCATTTCAGGATTATGTATTGTAGATATGAGAGAATGGCTTTTTTTGCCCATCCATTTCATAAAGCATACTTTTCCTCTCTGGTAAGCAAGCACTTGCCTTTTTTGAAGTTTTTTTGTCAACAGTGCTATAGGAACTTCCTTTCATTGAAGTTTTAATGTTCTGCACATATCTGTACAGTAACTAATGAGGATAAAGTTTATTTCAGGAGATAAATAAAAGTTGTCAGTTTCCAGACAGTATCCTTTATGTAAAAGTGGTTGCATAAGTGTAATAACTATCTGCCAAGATTTGCTCAAATGGTTGTAACTTTTATCAAACACAGTTTCTTTTCCGGTGTATATTATCATAGACCAAACATATCCAGACTTCGACTCACAAAGCATGTACAATTTTATTCTGAAGCGTGATTGTTTTAGAGGAATATACCATTTCCAACATAAGACTTCTGTCTATGGTAACTTCACGTTCAGGGATGATAATTTCTTCGAAACGAGTTTTTAAATGCTTTAGCACGGGCCATATTTTTGTTAATTCTGGACACTCGTGATAATTTATGTTAAAACTGACATTATCTAAAAATTGCAAATTAACTGTAAATTGATTGAAAGTGGCGATATGACACCACTTTTGGAAAAAATGGCGTGGATTTAGAATGCCTCTTGTTCCAATACTACTCAAAACAATTGATTTTTTTACAATATCTTGCAGAATATTCAAAGCAAAATACCTTTTGATGTTTTTTGCTCCTGGAATGCCTACGAAGTGTACTGTTTTTTATGCATTGCTCAGCATATCTATTTGTTTAAAAAACAATCAGGTCAAGCAAATAATAGCATCATAGAAATGAAGTTTACCTTTATCATATCCAAGTTAATTTTTGGAATTCCAGTGAAAGCAAATCTAGGAAGAGGATCTGAAGGATTATCATAATTAATTTAAAAAATTGTCTTGCTTGACTGATTCCATCTGTACTACTATTAGAACCACTACTATCCAAGTCATCTAGTAAACTTTCGCTACTATCATTTACAGATAATTCAGTTTCTGAATCACAGTTCAAATCACAAGAAATTAGCTAAATAGGTTCTGAATTATTCATTATTTAAAAGTAAAAATATATTATATAACTCTTACATCAATAAAATCATCAGACGGTTAGTAAAATATAACCA
>JAPDSC010128247.1:20700-32355 GCA_026290005.1 Latrodectus geometricus
TATATATATATATATATATATATATATATATATATTAAAATAGTTTTATGTGGGTAATTGCTAGAGAAAAATTACGTAACTCACGAGAATTCTCTTATTGTGGAATCCCACATTGAATAAAAATATTTGTTCATTTGACATTTTCTTAACTCCTGTTAAAGCCGTATTTTTGCTTATGGCAAAAAATGCGTTTACGGTTTTTTGGATGCACCGCTGATCGATAATACATTCCTTTCAGCAGAATACCGGTTAAAAGAATTCCAAATACAACGTTTGATAAAATTTCTTAACTAAAATGTATTTTCAAGTACTCTATGCCTACATTTGTATAGAGCTAATCTATTCGTGATCGCAATTTATTCTTGTGCAAAATAGTGTTCCAAGTAAAAGGAATTAATAAATTATTTAAAAAAAGAGTAAATATTAGTTATTTTTGAAATTGAAATATTCTTTGGAAATTTAGGTATTCATTTTCCATTGGTAATATTGTAAACATGGATTTATTCAAAGCGAAGCATAATGGTATTGTTTTCAGTGACAGAAAACGAGGTAAATGGTAACACTAACATTAGAATATGAATGTTTCTATGCTGTAAACTTGATTAAAAACTGTTGTTAGTCTATAAATTCAAATGTATGTAATGTTGTAAGTGGTTTAAATGATGACGGACGTTATGTAGATTTTTTTATTAATTTTTTTTAAAACAATAACAATTAAAAATTG
This sequence comes from Latrodectus geometricus, assembly GCA_026290005.1. Lineage (NCBI taxonomy): Eukaryota > Metazoa > Arthropoda > Arachnida > Araneae > Theridiidae > Latrodectus > Latrodectus geometricus. The sequence goes on from JAPDSC010128247.1 coordinate 21,425, forward strand.
TGAATAAGTATGTAAGCAATGAGCTCAGGTCAGCTCCATTGTCCTTAGTAGTAAGAGGAGGAATGATCTCGTTAACATAGAGGGCGCTGTTCTTGAGTTTCTACGCTTGCACCAACAACTGTTACTCAAAAATCTATATACTGTTCTGAATACAATAAAAATCCAAATTTATGCAAAAGCATATCAGCAGATGTAAGATGTCACTAAAAAGCCGGCTATTATGAGGGATGAAAATCATATTTCTATGTTTGGATATCTTATGGAAACGGCAACATTTTCTGATCATTTCTCACTCTTCTGAAAGTGAGAAAAGTTGGACGTATAATTTATGTATTAATTATCCTCTTCTAAGAAAAAATGATGACTTTAATAAAATAATAGCATTTATTTATTCATAACAACATTTACTCTCACATTTGCATGATTTATCAAATTTAGCTCTTGTTGCATTAATCAATGTACTAATTAATTGATTATTTTAACACTAATCAATGCATGCCACATAAATATCTTGACTTATTATTTCTTAAATGTTTTAAAAATCTTGAATAGTATCAAATAAGACTGATTCATGATTTGAATTAGTGAATTTTTTTCAATATAAAACATTACATACATATTGGTGGTGAATTTTGAAGAATCAAGACTTTTTAAATATTTAAATACACAAGTAACGAAATTTTAAATTGTCAAATTGAACACAAGAAGTTCTTAATTTTAATTAAAAATAATTTGTATTCAACATATTTTTCATTGTGCAGGAAATAACTATACGATTTAATTATATATAAATATATATAATTAAATCAGAATTAATCTGTATCTATAATACCAAAATTTAATATTCAGATTAAGTATAAGATCATTAAATGCAGTTACATTTTTTTGCAGTACATAAATTTGGCTCCAGTAATTGAGTATTTCAAGGCAGCGAAGGCCTGGGTGGTTAAGGCATCGTTATCATTACCGGAAGGTAGTGAGTTCGAATCCCGGCTTATCCGAAGATCCGTTCACTAATGGCGACAGGAGCACGTAAAATATGTCATGGTCGAAATGTCCTCCACGTTATTATTCCAAATTAATACCTCTGGGAGAGTCACATCAAGGCCTTCTTCGGCTTCCTATCTTTAAGATGGTGGTTTCATCTATGTGCCAATTTGGTAATTTCACCCTCGTAGGAGGGTGCTTTTTTCTAAAACGGAAGACGCGCACTTTCTGCCTTCATTCCCCCAATCTCTGACGGATGGAATTGGCATCGCCAAGTGTCATATGTAACAACAACACAACAAGTATGCAAAAGAATCAACTGGTAAAGATTCTACACATTTCTTCTAACAAAACCAACGGATAATATTGATTGGTTTCGATTTAAATAAAAACTAAATCTCTTGATCCACTAGATTTGTGTATGTGTGTAATAGCCAATATAATTGTCGACTTTCAAACAGGGTCTGTTAATTACACCTATTTGACGAATTTTCTAAGATTTGAGTATTTAGTGTTTCCAGGAATAAATTTCTTCAAATTTAAGAACTGCTGGTAAAAAAAGTCAAAGAATTATTAAAATGAAATTTCTTTTTTAAAAATCTACCGGAAAACTACCTGGCTTTAGCATTATTTTCTTATAAATATTGATAGCTTTTTATGATAAAAATTTTGATAGCTTCAAATACTTTGGAAACTATTAATTTTAAAATATGTCACATTAAACGTGACACATGTAATTTTTTATGGAACCTAAAAATACAAACAAATTTAACACGTTATTAATTCAAAGAATAGATAATATTTATAACATTCAGCTTTTAAATTAATATTAAGGCAAAAAATAAATGGCCCTATGCAAAAACACTTTTTAAAGACATTTTGTTATGCAAAGGACATTTTATTAAAAGTTTTGCTTTATCATGTTTAAAAATTTTTATGAGTTCTAACATTAAAAATGTTTTTGTCTAGCCCTTGGCTTTTTTCAAAGAGAAATATTTTGTAGACTTAAAAGAAGTTCGATACTGACCCATCAAGTAATCTATTTTGCCAGGTCCACTTTTTCCAGCTCTTTCTTCCTAGACAAGTACTTGTAGGACAGAGTCCGGCTTTTTTGTTCCTCATCCACTCTTCGATCAGATTCCGGCCGTCCTTCGTTGTCCTGGTGGTTGCTGTTCTCTAGCATCTGACGAGGCAAAAAATGTCTTCTGCTACCACCTAAAGTGACCTGAAATAAATAAAATAATGTGCTGAAACTTATTCTTTTCTTCTCTATAGGGATTTTAACAGAATAAATCGATTATTTCGGATTTTCTTTTCAAAAATAATGATATTAGTATTTATTTCTGCTTATATAATAATAATATAATAAAAGTAATATTCTACTGGCCATTAAAATTGCTACACCAAGAAGGCGACATGCTACAGACGTGAAATTTATACGAAAAGAAGAAGGTGCTGTGATATGCAAATGATTAGCTTTTCAGCGCATTCAGACAAAGCAGGCGACAGTAGCGACACCTACATTGTGTTTAAATGAGGAAATTGTTCAGCCGATTCCTCATACACAAATTGCATTTGAACGTTGTTGCCTGGTGAAAAGTTGTTGCGATGCCTCGTGTAAGAAGGAGAAATGCATACCAGCACGTTTTTGACTTTGATAAAGGTCGAATTGTAGCGTACCGGGATTGCGGTTTATCTTATCTCAGTATTGCTGCTCGCGTCGGTCGAGATCCAATGATTGTTAGCAGAATATGGAATCGATGGGTTCAGGACGGTAATACGGAACGCCATGCAGGATCTCAACGGCCACCTATCAACGACCGCATGTTGCCGGTATTGTACGGACCTTCCTTGATACGGAACATGTTCGACTGTTGCCCTGGCCAGCACATTCTCCAGATCTTTCCTCAATCGAAAACGTCTGGTCAATGGTTGCCGAGCGACTGGCTCGTCACCAAACGCCAGTCACTACGGTTGATGAACTGTGGCATCGTGTTGAAGCTGCATGGGCATCTGTACCTAAACATGCAATCCAATCTCTGTTTGACTCAATGCCCAGGCGTATAACTGCTGTTATTACTGCCAGAGGTGGTTGTTCTGGTTACTGATTTCTCAGGATCTATCCGGCCAAATTTTTTGAAAATTTAATCACTTGTTATTTCTAGTATGATTTATTTGTCCAATAAATATCATTTTGTTATCTACATTTCTTCCTGATGTAGCAATTTTAATGGCCAGTAGTGTATTTTAAAATTTATCATACATTGTTAGAAAATTTAAAAATCCATTAAGGAATATAGATAAATGTATGAATGTGAGTGTGTCCACGCGTGCATGTAATTTTATTATAACACTAACACACTATTAGAAAATTGCTACACCCTCATTTATTGATACGTATTTTCACGAAATTTATATGAATTTATTTGCTTCGATATTTTTATTTGGTATGAATAAATGAAGTATGATTTGGTATGAATAGTTTTATAATAAAACAAAAATCACGGATAATTTTTCTGGCATATTTTAATTAATACTTCAATCTGAATATGTGAAATACACTTTCTTTGGAATAACAACTGTTTGTTCATTTACAATATTATAAATAATATAAGCATTGTGCGTGTGTGTGATAGTTAAAAGTGAGTGAAAAAATCAATTTAAGAAATATTTTATATTATTATTAGTTATTACCTTAGTTAATATTTATTATATTATATTATACATTAGTTATTATATAAGGTATAATATTATCTTAGTAACTTTTTTTGTTTCCTAATTTCAAAAAAGCATAACCTAAAATGCCTAATGTTAAAAAAGTTGCATTAAGAGTTTACCTTAGATTCATTTGGTGTTAAGTTAGGTACTTTTCATTTTGGTTTAAATTTTGAATGATGTAAAAACATTTTGGGTGAGGATTTTGAGATGATGCGAAGAATTTTTGACTTCAAAATATCCAAGGAATATATAATTATTTTATTGTTGGCATCATTCTGAGAATTCCATGACGAAATGGTGATAGAATGAAACAGATCAATGACAATGAAAATGCCAAAAATAAGTGAAATGACTTAAAAAAATGATAAGTAAACGAATATTATTATATATTAATGCTTATAGTATTAATATATAATAATTGATTGCACAATTAAATAAGATCACTATTGGGTGAATACAATTAATTTTTTCAAATTACATTAATTAATGTATTTTCTCCAAATTTTTAAGTAATCATACTATTTGCCACCAATGAAATATTCGAATCTATGGTATTACAATTATTTATTCAGTGTTTGATTTCAGGGAACTAACTATAATAATAATTTATAGAAATTTCCACAAGAAATATTGTTTCAGATTCATAAAATATGTTGTCTTATTTAATTCTTTCCCATAAAAGTCAATTAAGCATTTAAATTTTTATCCAAACATTGTTTAAGCATTTTTATCCATATAAAAATGTACATTGATTTTAAATCATTCATCAATCTATGAATTAAACAAAGTAATATAAATAACTAAACCTAAGATTCAAAATTTGCATGAAAAAGAAATTACAGGCATTCAAAATTACGAAAAAAAAGATCATTTGAAGAAACTTTTCTTTCTGACACAAAGAAATAATAAGAATAATAACCATTCAAAGATATTTCCTTATTAATGTCTCCTTTTCTGTTAATTAATTAGTACGAAACGACAAATAGAACTTACTGCCAAAATTCAAGTATTTCATGCGCTATTTTGTTATAAAAATTACGTGCTTTGTGAGAAAAACTCAAAAGAAACAAATACCTTCTTTTGGGGGCTTTTCGATTTCATATCCCTAATTTAATAAACGTTATTTTGCCATTCGCGGAGAACATTTTCTAAAATAAAAATATTTCCTAGTGCTTAATAGGTGAAAGAAAGACACAAAGAACTAGAGAACCTAAATAATTAAAGATTTCTGAAATAAAAAGAGGAATTTATTATTAATAAAGCTTGGTTATCGTCTTCATAAATTGTTTTCTTTGATGTCGGCATGCGCACCAGGAAGTTGCAGTAAACGCTGCTTTTAATTAAAGAAACAACAAAGAAACTATGCATTTACACTGTATCTCATCCATTATTAATATTTTCTCAATCTGTCTTCTTTCTTTCTCAGTTTCTTCAATTAGACGTAAAGCATTTAAAGCAATTCGTTGGCATTAAAAAACTATTTTTGACAATTTTTCTTTTTCAATGACTTTATTCGTTATAATCAAGATTTGTGAATACTTTTTAATAAAATTGTAGTTCCTTTTAATTGCTTTTAATTCCAATGTGTTACTACAGTTGCTTAAGCTTGTTGTTATGCATTAAAACGCAGAAGTTAGTTTGTTGATTGGAAATGCATATGCATAAGTTCATTTATCAGTGAATAAAGTATTAGTACTGAGAAATAAATGTAAACAATGCATAATTAATTATTTATAAGTTAATTAAGATATCAATAAAAGATATTTCCTATAGATTATGCAAATAAGCAATTTTATTAGAAAATTAGAGAAAATTAAAGCGTATCAAATTCATGTTTAAGACATTTTTCCTATAAGAATTGTTAAATAAATGAATTTACTGACTTTAAAAGGAATGTTAATTTTACTTTTCTTTAAATGGAATATTAATTTTACAATATTCTTCATTGAGTTGTTTGGAAAATGTATATCATTTAATGTTGTTGAGTATATATACTTTAAATCTCAAGAATTTATAATCTCAAATAAATGCATAGTCCTGTATGTATAACAATACCCTGGAATTTATAACCTTTTTCTGGTCTGATAGATTTTTAAAATGGAAAGCCACGTCTATTTAGAAACATTTACTTATGTAAATCATAATATAGAAAACCAAGATGACAATAATTTCCTCAAAAAAAGAATTAATATAAATCAAGAAAATATTCTCTTCAAATATTCTTCTATTGAAATAAAGCATAATGAACTGAAAATTAATCTTGTGAAAATTGCTCTGTTTATTTTGATTTTATAATTGAAATGAATTGTTTTAACTTTTATATGTATACATATTTACTCAATAATTTATAAATCCTAGCAGTTATCAATATAATTATATTAAACATATATCTTTCGTCATAAAAAAATTACTATTGAGTGACAAAATTATCAAAACAAACCTTAATTATGCATTAAAAATGACTAAAAATATTTTTTGAAAAAATTCTCATTTGAAAAAATAAATGGTTCGTAGTTTTTAAAACTGAAATGGGGATGTTTAATCCGAGTTCAAAATTGAGTTTCCAGGAATTTGTCTATTTCCCTTTAATAACTTTTATTGATTATTCTTTTAACAATAATTTAACAAAAAAAGTTTCAAAGGAATGGTTCGATTGTGTAGGGTATCTTTCCGGGTTTGGCCATAAAACTACCTTGTATTTCAAGTAGAAGGCATCCCCCTTCAGTTGGATAGTGTTCATATATTAATCTCCAACTGGCACAAAAAATTTCTTTCAAAAATTGCAATGTAAGATAGTTAAATTCTTTTTGCAAAATTATTCTCCCATTTTCATACAGATAATTGAAAAAAAGTAAGTATTTATTTTTTTTTATAAAATGCATGTTATAATAAAAATAAAAGAAAATATAAGGATAAAAGAAATAACATAAATATAAAAACAAGAAAGATACAATGCAAAAAAATATATAACATCAAAATAAATATTAATTTAGAGAAAAGAAATTGCTTTTTATTAAAAAATGTTATGCAGATCATTTTACAATATAAATATTATTTGATCCATAGATATTATTTGTTATAATTTTCTTCGGATGAATTTTGGGTTCGATTTAATTTTTATTAGCGTATAATTGCTGTATCCATTCATTATTAAATCAAATATTTAAAATGTGTTTGCAATTTCCTGGAATATATTTCTTATTTTCCATGTCGAAAAGAACATTTATTGATTTATACAAAGGCGGTTTATTTGGAAGAAAAGTTTAATTTTCAGAAATTCAAATGAAAAATTTCATTTTTTTCTGTCACAAATAAAAGTGGAGAAACATTTCATACTTTTCTAATAAGTTTTACAGAAAAGATACTAAGAAGCAAAAATAAATTTTTGTTCTAAAGAAAATACGTGACTAGAAAAATGATAAAATAAGTAATAAATATTCGTTGGGTAAGAAAAAAATTCTTAAAATTTAATTTCAATAATTGTAAGCTAATAAAAAACCATTTAACAGAGATTTTGTTAATTGATTCTCATTATTTTATTCAGATAAAAACTGCAGAGTGGATAACATTAAACTTTTATGCAAAAATTAAGTATATATTAAGAATAACGTCATTAAATAACTTACTTTAATTTATTTACGAAGTTTATTTCATTAATCTAGATTTAATTTTTCATTTTTATTTAATTTTAAAGTTAAATTAAGATAAAAAAAATCTCTGTTTACATATTGCAAAATTAGAAGTAATGAAATTTTAAAAGAAGTAATGAGAGTTAAAAAGTTTCAAAAATAAAAATAATAAGTAATCAGAATTTAATTTAAAAAAGAACAAAAACTCATACATATATTTTTTCAGCAAGCAAATTTTATTTTGTTGTGTCTTTAAATGATTGTTAAATTAATAATAAAAAATACATTTTTCAAACTCGTCAACTTTATTTTTTACTGGCATTAAATGCCTTGTATTACATTTTTTACAATTTTTTTTATAAAAATATTTTTTATAAATAAATATTTTATAGTAAATTTTTTTTATAAATAAATAAATTATATATTTCTTTAAATAATGTAAATTTGAGATTATTTTTTTTCATCAAACTCTAATAAAAGAAATTTTGAATGTATAGCAAATTTAATTATTTATCTTTAAATGTATGTTAAAATATTATTTATATATATTTTTAATATTAATCTTGCTAAACTAATCAGGAAACTGTATAATTTTTCACTTTTTAAGTACGTAAAATTTCCCAGTGAAACAATCAAGAAGCATAAAGAACATTTTATAGATATTTGAAATGGAAGCTTCTAAGTAATCTAGAGAGTTGAGTTGTGGTGTTCCTGCCAAGAAAGTTGCAGATAGAAAACCAGAGAAAGTTCGAAACCAAGACATATTTTACATGCCCCAGTCACCATTAATGAACTCGACGGTTTATAGCCAGCGGGGAATCGAACTCACAACCTTACAATTGTCAAACTTGAACCCTAACCAACTAGGTTACCGCGGCAGAGCCCCAAGTCTTAATGCTTCTTAATAATGGCTTGAATAAGAATGCAGGTCAAGGTCACATTGTGCTCCAAAAAAAATTATATTTTTAGGAATGGCTGACCAAGTCTTTGGTCATCTGGTTTATTCCAGTTTCTAAATTACGAGATCTACGTTTAGGATAACGGGAATTTATGGGTTTAATAGAAAACAACATACCTGAAATAGTGATTTTACAAAATCACGAATTGTTCATTATTAATTTGAATAGTAAATATTTAAAAAGAAGTATTTAAACCAAAAACTAATGATTTTAACAAGATGTGTAATAGAAATGCCCTTTTAAAAATTTAAATATTATAAAGGTGTTATATTAAAATACTTATGTACGATAAAAAAGAGTCAACATAAATAAGCAATGAAATTAACTGCACCAACAATTTCACTTATTTCCCCAGTAAAAAGCTTTTGAATACCTTGCTCATTAAGTAAGAAAGGTGGAGTGTCTTGTAAACCTAAGAAGCTTTCAACATTTTTAACACCCTCAGTAAACACTTTAATGAAACTAAGGATGTTGTAAGGATTTTTAATATTTTTCTCGCATTATCCTCATCTAGAAAGACTTTCATAGGTAGGAAACAATATCAAAAGATAAAAAGAAAACTCGAAAATCACCCACATATCACATATTATATATATATATGAAGTAATAATGCATAGGAAAAGCAAACATAATATCAATCAATAAATATTACAGGCACACACACCAGCGAAAAAGCAGCTATTGAGTAAAATGCTGATATAAATTAAGTAAAATGTATCTAAAGATCAAGATAAAACAAAGAAGAAACTAAACAATTTAATATCAATTAGACAAAATCAAGAGAAACACTGTAATATAATATAAATAAGGAATAAGATTTCCAAAGATGACCATCTCCCTCTTGATGAAGACATGGTCCCTATGTCTTTTCCTTATTTATATTTATATTACATTGTTTTTCTTGATATTTTTCTTGATTTTGTCTTATTGATATTAAATTGTATAGTTTCTTCTTTGTTTTATCTTGATCTTTAAATACATCTTACTTAATATATTTATATATAATGATTATTTTGATTTAAATTTTATTATTTTTCCACAATTTCAATGTTATACAATCTGAATAAAGTAGTTTTAGATTTTTAGATGTGTTTGCCATTCTTACTGGAAAAAAAATACAATTTTTTAGTATTTTTATATTTTAATGGAAATATATAATCATCATTTATATTTCTCATCAGAAGTGCTTATAGCAATCCATGTATCTTTATCCTTGTATCAATCCGATATATTCTTTGCATGAGAAACATATAAAATTCCAACTATGAACCATAAATACGATTCCAATGTAAAAATGTAATAAATTACACTTTTTTATCTAAGAAATTATTCTATATATGTCATAAAAATTACTGAAACATTTTAAGATGAAAGACTGAAATTTCTCACTTTTAATTTTAAAAAGTGTTAAACTAGTAGTTAAAAAGTGGTTTTACATCGTAAAGTTATAATATTTACAAGTGCTTCTGTACAACAAGCCTGATCTTAAAATACACAATGAACAGTGAGAAATTAATGAAAAACATATTATTACATTTATTTTGTTTTATGTACCCTTGAATCAAATAAAAATAATAAATTATTTGAACTATGTCATTCAAAAAATATTAATTTTAAAAGTTAACAACGAGAATAAATTTTTTTTTGTCAAGTACCAGAAGAGCGGGCAATAGGAGATGCAATGATCCCATTTTTCAACTGAATCATAATTTGGAGTTGAGTTCCACTTCCTCAGTACACACATGCCATAATACCCGCTTATAGTGTAGGCAACAATTCATTGAAGAAAAGGATACAAATAGGAGAGAGGTAATGTACATCCATGCTCAAATTTGGATTCGAACCCAAGACCTCCCTAGCTACAGTCAGGCACGCTGGCCACTTGACAGGGTGAGCGGACTAGAATCAATTGATAGGCTATCTTAACTACTGAGAAATGCATATATTCTTCAAATTTTTGCACTGTACTAGACTATACTAATTACTACTGCTATACTTCCGTTACTTCATCTTTATAAGTCAACAAATAATTTTTCTAAGATAACTATAAATTTGAATTTATGAAATCAACTTTTAAGAAATAGAAGTATAAAAAATATATTTCTTATAATTTTGTGTCAAAGTGTATAGATATTACATAAAATACTATATAAAACTCTTACAGAAAAACATCCATTCTCGCAACTGGTAAAAACAATTTTGACAACTAAAGTATCGAAGGCCATTAAAGAGGAAAATACTCTCGATGCCTGTAGAGTAAGTTTTTCCTCAAAGCTTTAGAAAATAGCATTTTTCCCTTTCTAATGTAAGCAAATAACAAAACACTCCATTTGTTTGACTGAAATACGGACACCTCGTCCGTGTTCCAAAGTTGCGCTTTTTGTTCCCTGCTCTGGAATCCGGTCACAAAGTCGGAGAATCCAGCTTAATATGGTACAAAGGTTTGAAGCTCCCTCTGGGTAATCTGTAGGAAAGATGAAATAAATTGCTCCGGATTTGAAAGCCAAACAGGTTGTTCTGCTTGGTCAAGGAGAAGCATATTGACATTCAATAGTTTATATGTTGAAATATAAAAGTGCCTGGATTTGTATACTCACATACATATATATATATATATATATATATATATATATATATA
>JAPDSC010128251.1:0-10269 GCA_026290005.1 Latrodectus geometricus
TTAAATTTCTTTAAAGTAGCACTTACATTGAAGCAAAAATATTTTCTTATATTTCCTTTCTTTATGTTTTGTGATTTACTTCAAAATATATTACTCACACACTAGTAATTTTTAATTTTTATCTCTTAAAATTTATATGTAACCATATTATCATAAAATATTTGCTGAAAATTTTTCAAAAATTATTACTAGTAAACTTGATATTATATACAAAAGAAAATTTATGTATTTCATTTTGTTATCTATAGAACTTATTCACTAGTAAAAATTATTGATTGTGATATACATTTCTATTATTTGTAAGTAACTTCCATAAATGACAAAAGTTTTATATAAACTGTTTATGGGTTAATATATATATAAACAATTATGGAATTGGTGGCAATAAGGTTTATAGTATTTTAAAACATTTGCAGTAGCATTTAGGGTATTACAGAAACCATTTTCATTCCCTGTGGTATAATATTTGATCTAATAATATTTATTAATGTTTATTATTAATTTGTGTTAATTTGAATAAGAAATAAAAACATCAATAAAACAAGAAAAATTAAATATAAACAAACTAATGCTTAGATGTGATTTCTTAATTTAAATTATTTTTAACTGGTTGCTTTCTTTTCAATATTTTTTCTTTCATAAAATTAAAGAAATTTTAGAAAATTTTATGAGCTTAACTTTTTTAATTTATGTTTCATAAATGACAAAATGAATTCTTTAAAATTTTTCTATAATATTGAGCATAAAAAATGATAATAATAATTTAAAAAAAAAAAAAAAAACTTTTAAGAATCTTTATGTAAATTTTTACAAGAGAACATGATAGTATTGAAGTTGGTTTTTCTGATCATAAGGATAAAAAATATTTTATATAGTCACGTACACATTACAATTTTTTTAAACATCCACGTTATTTGACCATGAAATATTTAAATGTTTTATTTATGGTTCTTTTTCTATAAAAGAGATATTTTAATTATTTTTATATTCAATTTTGTTCTTTTTAAGACAAGAAATAACAGGACAGGGAAAATGGGATTACATTCTTAGGAAAACGATTATTAAAATTTCTGAAGAAATTCTGGGAAATAAAGTATTTAATTATACCATTTAACTAAGAAATAATATTTTTTATTAAAAAATGTCCATGAATAAATTTCAAAATTTGTATCTTCTATTATTTGTGTGCCAAGTAATTTTTTATTGATATTTAAAAAAATTTTCTTTATAAAGTAACTGAATCTAAATGATGAAAAGTATTGAAATTGTAAATAATTCTTGTTATTAAATAAAAGTTTATAAAAAGAATAATTATTAAGTTACATAGTTGTTAATATTTATATTTTATGTTTGAAAAATATGATTATTTTACTTGCATTTTTTTCATCCCATTAAAATATGTAAATTAACATTGTTTTTAAAATATACTATTTTAATTACACCTATTCTTATGTTAAAATAAATGTGAAGAAATGTATATTTATAATAATTTGGACTGTTTTACTACTTCTTTTTATATTGTATATTTCATATATTTTTAATTTAAAATTTTCTGTAATGATTAAAAAAAAATGATGCTAAAGAAAAATATAATTGGTATGATCATTTGAAGACTAGTTAATAATTTTATTTCAAAATTTTAGATATTTTAATTTTTAATGCCCTTTTATAAGTTTCTAAATTTCTTCATTTTACCTATTCAAATAATTTAGAAATTCATATTAGAAAAATAATAAAATACCTTACTATATATATTAATAATAAATATTTGAATCAGTCACTAAGTCATCCCAAGTATTATATTGTATTTAACTCATCTGGTCTCTAATTAGCTTTTTTTAGATTTGAAATGAGGAAATAGAATTTCTTGATTTTGTATCAATCATTAAAATTTTCTATCACCATAATTTTTGAGGTAAAAAACTAGATATATAGTTTTACTTTCAAAGTGACACATGCTATTTTTGTTCATTGTGAGGGAATTCAAACTTGGAATAATATAAAATTTTCAATGCCTTCATCCACCCTTCATTTTATTTAAAAGAAGTTCTAACAAAAGTGAGTAAAAAAAATAACATCAAGATAATTTTGTTAACATTATCACTTTTTAATCACTTCCCTGCAACATACATTTGAAAGTTGAATGTAGAAGTAGGAAATTTTAAGAACTAATCACATGGCATTTTATATTTTTACATGAAAGTAAATGCTTAGTTAAATTTAAATTTTCGTGGCCAATTTCATACTGCCTTCATTTTATTTAATAGGAATTTAATATAATTGTATGCATATTATTAAAATTTGTTAAATATGTTACTAGTCAGAAAATATTCACATTATTTATTTATACAAATACATTCATATAATAATGAAATTTAAATAATACTTTTTTATAACGAGTTTTAAGTAAAAAGTTTTTGTGTTAAATTATATTAAAATTAGTATTCCTAAAATTTGCTATAATACTCCTTTTTTTTATTTTACCCATCAAGATGTATTGTAATAAAGTATTCCAATAAAGCACTTAAATATGTAATTTTATCCATTGTTTTATATTTCTTAAGTCACAACAATTTTAACAGGGAATAGATTTTTGAGAACTTTTTTGTCATTATACTAAAGTTGAACATAAGTAAAAGAATTGTCCTCATTTAAAAATATTTTAATGTGTAATTTAAGTAAATTATTAAGTTTTCAGAACTCTCTCTTGAAAAATTCATTATGTAAATGGGTAAAATTTATTGTGTGATATTAATATTATCATAGATAGCATCAAATTAATTTGCATTATTATGAAATGTATAATTTAATAATTTTTATTGTAAATTATCTGTTTTAAATTAATTTCATAAAAAATATATTTAATATTTCGAAATATAATTATATAATATAAAATATTTTAAGTAAATCAAAATATTTTAATGATGATAATTTATGTATAGCATCCTTATGTGTTTTTTACCCCATATGAAATGAATAATATTTAATAACTAAAGTTTTTTGATACTCCAGTTTTTCTATTTTCTCTTCAAATTTGTTTTACCTATATATATATATATTTACCTTAGAACATACTAGGTTCTAAAAAATACCATTATTGCCTTGCTTTATATAGCAAATTTGACTACTAATTTATAGCATATATTAGTAACTAAATTTGCTACTAATATATGCTATACATTAGATATAATTTATTCTTTCATTATATTTCTATTACCTAAATTTCTCAGGTTGTGATTGTATGTGAAAAACCTGTATTATATCCCTTCTGTTTTTATATTATGATTTTTGTACTATCCAAGCCATAATTTTTTTTTTTCAAATCGTTATTTAATGTGAAATTCTTTTAATATCAAATTATTTTTTATTAATGTACTATTTCACAAATATGTAATATGTGAATTAAGCAGAAATATTGTGTTTGTTATAATTTTAATTCAAGATCAAATGGTCAAGATTCAAGAATTAAAGGTTTGGTGCAAGATTTAAGGTACCGAAACTCAAGTCATCAGAATACTACTTATCACCAAGGTTAATTTCAAGGTTAAGATTTATTTTCTCATGAATAATTTGATATCTTTTGTTTTTTAAATACAGAATTATTTTATTTCCTATCGTATGTTATCTTTATTTACATACATTTGTACATCAAAACACTTTGCTTAAAACCACTATTATGATTTCAAAACATATCATTTGATAATATGATTTACATTATTTCTCTTTTCTTCTTTCTCATTAGTAATTCTGTAATTTATTATTATTTATCTGAAACATATCTGTAATTGTAAAAAATGTCTGTAATTAATCAAAGATATGTTTTTCACTTTAAATAAAAATTTTTTATATGTTAAAGTTTTACATTCAATGCTATGATAGTATTTATTGTATTCTGTAAATTATTATTCAGTTCATATAAATCATTTTATTTGTATAACAGATGGAGTCAAACAAAATAAATTATAAATTACTTGGGCATTTTGAACATCATTATATCAAATAAAATTTTTTTGCAAATTATACAAAAATATTTATGCTTTTTCTATTTTACTAATACCTAAACACAATTTGTTTATATTTGTATACCAAAGATGTTTTCTTAAATAAAATGCACTCTTATGTTTTGTGTGCAAGCACTGAATTAACTAATATATTAAAACTTTTTATTAAGATTATTCAGAGTCAATTTGAAAACAACAATATTACTGCTCACCAGTCTAGTGATTTGAGTTCTTGAATGTAAGTAGATTGAAATAATAGAAGATATAATAAATAAAAGATTAATAGAAACAATTAGATTTGAAAGTAGATAGAAGAAAATATGCCATTTTACATAACTGAAAAAGATGTACTCTCAAGTAATGACTATATTAATACTTTATTATTGAATATAAATTAAATGCATTGAAAATTTATATTACACAAGAATTAGAAAAAGTAAATACATTCTGCTTCCATGCATGACTAATATTACAATATCATTAACCATTATTTAAATCCAATTCAATGGCAATTACTTTCATTAGCTAATAATTAAATTTATCTTATGTACTTAGCTTTGTACCCGATTTTGAAAAATGAAATTTTCAAAGAAAAATTATTAAAATACAGCAAAAATTTATTCTAGGAACACTAGATTGGTTTTTGTTGAACATAGATCATGATTTATTTTTGTCTGCTGTTTGGTGTTTATTAAGTTATGAAAATATATTTCTATCTGTTTTATTTGTTCAAAGAAATCAGCCAAAAATCGCCTTAAATGTTGAGAAAACATTCATTGTCAATGATAGTTTTTCCTAAAAAAATTCATTTCTATTAGGTAAGTTGCTTACAACACATTTAAAAAGGCTGATACATTAAAAATAAGCATTTAGTGTGTTCTGTTTTTAATGAAACAAAATTAAATATTGGAATTTTCTTCATTAAACATCTTGTATTGTTTATACAAGCTTTGTGATAAAAAAAAATATTCTTGTTTTTGAAACAAAGAATTTATCCTCAAAAACTATACTATTAGATATGAAGAAAATACACTTTAAATGTAAAATTGCAATCTCTCATTTGCTACTTATTCTGATCCACAGATTGAATAATTTATGGAAGATGCCCTGTTGCCAAATTCTAAACATGATTCACAATTTGAAATAATGAAATATTTCTATTACACAACCTTTACTCGCTAGTACAAGTGATCGTGGATAAATCAGGTTATGTATATTCTTTAACTATCGGCAGATTTTCTTTAATATTAATCCTCACAAAACACATTGTGCAACAATTTGAGACTTATACATTTTGTTTCTTATTTGAATTTTATTACAAAAATGAGATCACTATGTATCCTAGTTCTACTTGCCTACTATATTGCCTATTTATTAGGTGTTTTGCTTATCTGGATGTGTGAACTGTTTCTACTAAAAAAATACCTATCACCATATGCTTATACAATAGTTGTTACATTTCTCATATGGCTTTATGATATATTTTGTTCTGCACCCTTATGTTTGAAGAGAATTTCTTCGAACCAGTTTCTTAACTATACAGTAACCGGTGACAGAAACATGAGTTTCCAAGAAATTGTAGGTGAAAAAATTATTAGAAACCATAGTGTTCATGCGAGATGGAACAATTGTTAATCCAATGATATACACAAAAAATGCTTGTATATTGTCATTAATTTTGATTTGAACAAATTTCCTCGAGAAGCATGTCGATATAGTAGCAGACGTAGTGATGAAATCCACCATTGTCTACTTATTTCCCTCATTTATAACTTATGTATAGCTGTTGATAATTCGCGTTAGTACTCCTTTACTATGATAACATGTAATACATGCTGTCAAATGTATAAAGAAAGTTATTTATTCTCTTTTATATTTTTGTCTTCTTTTTTACATCATTATTTTATTATATTTTGGTGAAGTTCATTATAAATATCTACAAAGGAAATAGAAATCGAATTGTTGAGCTGGAGACCAGATAATTGCCCATTAGATTATAGCGCGGTGTAATAACATTGCTTATGCCTATTTAAACTTTAATTCGATTCTGTTCACTATTGATATTTTTATTTACATCAGAATACCATCAGCTTAACATTTTATTCTATGTATACATGCCTTCCCTTTGCAAATTTGACAACGTACCCTGTCCTAAATCGATTGAATTGAATCAATTCAATCAAGTTCATGAAAGGAATATTAAAACATGGTTCAGGATTCCAATCAGTTTAAGAGTAAAATAAAGACTTGTTGAAAAAGTTTGTAAAGATCTTTTCGAACCTTTCCAATTATTAAAATATAATTCTTTCATTTTATAGATTTAATTCAAATAGTATAATATATTAACAATCAAATATAACAGTTATTCTCATATATTTATTCACTGCATGCAGGAATTTCTAAACACATTTTATTTTAGGAGATGCTTTCAAATGAAAAAGTCGAATTTTGCTAATAAGCTGCAACAAATGTCTATAGTCAGAAAAAATATCGCTTGGCAGCAAAAAGTACCGTTTTAAGAACAGTAAAAAATAAAAGGCTTACTCTAAATTGTCATCAAGTTAACGTTTTACAATAGAAATCGAAGACCATAAACAATATAATAGTTATTTCAGTTCTTTTAAAGATTTTGATGGAAGAGATCAACTGTAATCACATGCTGTTCAAAGTAATCCTATATCTTTTCGCTTCTTTGAAAGTTCGGAATTTCATATTCAATTCATGACCATTATAATATACACATCAATAAAACATCATTGTCAAAATCAAACAATATGAGTCATTAATAAAAGAAGTATATAACCTCGCACACATTGACAAATTTCATCTCCATTTTATAGTGTTTTCAGTTCATCTGTGAACGTTAATGTCACCTGAAGCTCGCACAAAAAAATTCTAATCCAAACTGATTTTATGAGTTTGCTTTTCTTATTTAACTAGTTCTTCCTAATTATTCTGCTCTTAATTTAAAAAAATTCATGCAATTGTTATTTAAATGAAATATTTTTGAAGCGACGAGATTTCCGTGAAGTTAGTCGAAGTATAAGTTAAACATTCATCATTCTGCCAACGAATAAAAATTCATGAAATTAGTATTCATACTAAACTTCTTAAATGTAAAAATATTTATATTGCAGTTCTAGATGAAGTTCCATTTTCTGCAAATCAGTCATGACTCGTTTTATAAATTGTCGGCAGTTCGAATTATGACAACCGAAAATCGGTCGTGATCTCCAAAAGCAACTGGGAGACGTGAAATAGGATGTAATCGCTATATCTTCCAGTTGAAATAATACCTGTAGGAGTGGCAGGTCAAGTATTAGGGGATCTTCTGCTTGATTCCTGCTTCTAAATTACGAAGGCTATTTCCACTTAACTAGTGGTGCCCAACTCTGTGCTAGATACAGGGAAGTATGCTGCCATAACAACTACAATCTTGTAAGCTGGGGGTTTTGGCTTTTAATTATTTTCAGATATGTACGCAATCCTAGTAAATTATGAATTTGACACATAATTCGGTATTCAGTATAGTTTTATTTTCACGTATCTCATTGCCGATGTTAATGAGGCCTCAAAATTTATTTACACATAGGCATTCATTTTTAAAAACTCGTAGGGACCCTTAAAATGTCTCTTAAAACTTTTTACCAAACTGCTCTCTCTTTGCAAATAAATTACTATTGGAAAAACTAACGTATGCACTGCATAAAAAGCACGTGGACAAATAAAAATTCATACTTTAAAACAATTCTTATTTTCATTAAAAAAAAATTAAATGTAGTAATGATCTTTTTTTATTGTTCCAAATTACTCTTTAAAAACATTTTTTCTTTGTTGTAAAGCATTTCAATTTTTTTTCCTTAAAAAATCTTGTTAGCATTTTATCTGCTTGCTTTACAGACAGCAGTACTGCATCATATTCTTATTTGATATCGGAAAGTTCTTTTTCATTCTCATTCTTAATATTCTCGTTTATTTAATTATCCAATATTATGTACAAATTACATGTAAGTCCACATTAAGAAATTCTTAAACTTTGCGCAGCATTGATTCCTTTGTCAAAATTCAGGATGAGTTACTCATCTTCACTCAAGTCGTCTGCTAAATATTACTTTTTTTTATTTACAGTGATTTCGTCAGTAAAGCTTGCTTGTCAAAATGAGCTCGATATCATTTTTTTCTTTAATATCACTCTACGTATAGATTGACAAGGGCATTAGGTGATTACAATCCGTGCGATCGTTCCTTATAAAATTAATGAGATGGTAGAAATTCCCCACGAATTGCTTCGAAAAATAAAAATTCTAATATCAGGTTTGTATTTTATTTACAATTTACGACTTCTATAAAAACGTCGATTCAAGTTTTACAACCACGAATAAAATTCGAGATAAAAATTAATCGCAAATAGAAAATACATAAAAATGAGTTTGCAAAAAAGAAATTTTTCCAACTTTTAGTTCATAAATTAAAATTACTGCATTTATTTATTAGGTTTAAAATAAAGTGGTTTCAAAAGAACTTAGTATTGTGACCATAGGTCTATTGCAATATACCCTAAAATTAAGGCCCTTATTTGAGAAGACCAGTGGTTGTAGCAAAATTCAGCAGGCATTTAACAAGGATATCTTGCAGCATTCAAGGTTCAATTAAATGTTGACTCAAAAGCTCAAATCTATTTGTAGAAAAAGTTTCACATGGAACACGTAATGTAGTTGCCTTTGTAATTGACAACCCTAGCAAGTAGGACCATATAATACTTCCAAGAAAGTCACAGTGTATTAAAAGTGGTACTTCTTATAAGTCATTGCGACCTTAAGAGACATATTTCTTAAAAGTATCAAAAACACTGCTTCTGATCAGTTCTTTTGAAATACCTAGCATGATTCAGAACCAAAAAAACCAGTTGTTGATACAGCCAATCAGCTAACTCATTGCCAGGAACACCAGAATATCGGATACACATTAAGATAAGGGAATTATTGTTATAACCAATCTGCACAGAATAAGGTAGCGTTCCCAGACAAGAATAGATTTTAGTAAAGCCGGTAATGTACATGACTGTCAAAACAAATCATTATTCTTTTACGATAATAGTTTCTGTCCAAGCATATTCTACTGCACATGCGAATGGCAAAGACTTCTGCTTTTTTAATGTATTGGTGTGTTTATGAACAGAGAATGACAACTTTGTACTCTTGGCTGAATAGCAAATACCAGCCCTAGTGTTGGAATTAATTTTTGACCCATCAGTGTACCAGTAAGTATAGTTTACATTGATGACAAAATTATTGAAGTCTTTTCGTAAGGGAAATTTGATTGCATTAAGGTTTATCAAAAACATATTTAACAGTTGTGTATTTAGTAGGCATACTTACTGGGATGACTAATTACGTCCAGTATTAAGGTTTTCCCGAGACAAAAATTTGGAGTAATCCTTCCACTGATTCGTATTTCTTAGCTTTTTCATGCATATTAAGTAAACTCAGGTGTAGAAGTGGGAGTTATTTTAGTACACCCAGAGATAGCTATGCAAAACAATCTTTGAAGTTTTGTTGAATCTGCTTTAACAGTTTCATTTCGAATTCTAGACTACCAGTCCACTAAACCATAAATAATGAGATGAACAAGTATAGGGTAAATGAAATGAATAACTTTGGGGAATTTAGGCCCAAGTTCTTCCAAATGCACTTCTACATGACCAAAAGGCTTTTTTTGCTCTTTCAGTGAAAGTTGAAATACTTGTTCCAATTTAAGTTCATGTCGAAAAATACTCCTAAAAAATTCCTTTTTTAGAGCAAGTTAATTCTTAACTGAAAAAAGTAATCTTTTTCAGATTAAGATTTTTTTCTTTGTGAAGCCAATCAGAAGTTTTTGATGATTCACAAAAACTTTAATTATTGCACCAAGTCTCAACTCGCTTAAGGGCATTGGACATAACACTAGAGAGATCGTTTGGCCAAACTTATCTTTAAAGATTATAACTAAATCATCGCTGTGTGCTGAACACAAATGAGTAAAAATTAAATTTTCTTGTGGCTGGCAACTAGAACTATTTGTGAGGGGGCGCTGGGTAATTCAACATGAGGAGAACTCATGAAGTGAAAACAAGGGGTCAGCGAGTAACCGGTTTTGGACTGGAGCAAGCGGAGGCCTGTCGAAGAAAGGAGAAGGATTGGAGTCGCCGGAGTTGCCTGGGGAGAGAATCCTGACGAGTGACGGAACGTGACAAGGTCAGCGCCGAAGCTGAGAGAGAACCGGGGATAGT
>JAPDSC010128252.1:6084-16693 GCA_026290005.1 Latrodectus geometricus
AAAAAAAAAAAAAGCAATCTACTATCTCAATTTAGTTTAAATTTAATATATTATATAAAGCAAACAAAATTACAGTATCATGTAAGAACCTTTTTGATGTAAAATTTACTGAGAAAAATATCAAGCAACTTCATATTTTTAGTCCAAATATACAAATTGATTTCTGAAGAAAAAAGCTCATTTAGGAAATAAATAGGGGAAATATTTAGTAGAAAATTTAATTTGCATATTAAATATATATATATATATATATATATATATATATATATATAGGAGTAACAACAAGTATACAAAAGCCTTATTGTTACATTGAATTTGAAGAAAATAAAAAACAAGATTTAAAAAATTATTATAAGATTATAACATTAGATTCCTTTCATGTTTTCTATAAATTTTCCTAAAATTACATTTGAAGCACAATGAATTCAGTACCATAATGAAAATGACACCATTAAAATTTTATTTTAAAACTCGGCTACATTAGTTAAAACTACTTTCATAAATGTAACTGTTTAAATAACCACACAATCGAAAATCATACAAGGTAGAAATTTAGGATAGATCTTGTTATTATTATCAATTTTTTTTTTTTTTTTAAATTATTGTAAGTTTTAGGTAAAGAGATAAGAAAGTGTGTGCTTTACACCTTCTTATAAAGTGATCTTATAAAGTCACTTCTACTTTTATAACATTCAATAATTGATAATACAAAAACAAACATAAAAGAATTTACATTATGTGATGGAATTTTTTTAGTTTAATGAGTATTCTGTCCAGAGAAAACATGGCACTTGGGTGTTTAAAATGTCATTCAAACAAATAAAATTTATAAAATAAAATCTACTGAAGATTTGCATTATTCACCATCATCAATACAGGAAACATTACCACAGTCAGCAACAGAATGATCTTCTATGATAATAAAACTTAAAAACATTAAAAAAAAAAAAAAAATCAGAACAAATTATCACTATTTAAATCCTGTGATATTATGAATATATGACTGATTTCATCTGTTATTGTTTGCTTAGTTATTATAATAACTCCTACTTTTCTGCACATTTCAGTTTCTTCAAAATTTGAGATCTTTCATTATAAAGCCATATATGTAAGAGGACTTATTAGATAAAACTTAATTCACCCAAGTACTTTAAATGCTGTAGAAATTTTGATTATTTAATAAAAAGTTTAATGAGCAATGCTCAAACTAGAGGAGTGAATTTTATAATTCATAAATGATTAGCCAACAAGGAAAATTCCTTAATTTCATTTTACAGGTAGCAACTTTCATTTCGATTGGTTATTATGTGAATCACAACTTCTGAATCACTATTTCTCACTTATTAATAAATACATGAACTATTATTTATATTATAAAAATCAAAATTGTTTATTATGGAAATCATGTGAGTGTATTAACTGTAATTAATACTTAGTTAATATTTTTTTTATACTTGAACTCTGAAGTACCAGTTTAATTTTAATTGTTTTACATGTTTTTTTGTACATAAAGGTTTTTTCAAACATAACAATTTTAGAAATTTTACAGTGACATTAAATTTTTTTCAAAATGATAAAGTAATGAATTTTAAAGAAAAATATTAAACAAATATAAATTGTTGACAAGAAATTAATGTTATCATAATATTAAAAAATAAGCAATTTTGTAAGCAACATTGTAAAGTTTATATTTTTATTTTTATAAATATATAAATATTTTAAAATTCTCATCTAAACATATGAAAACTTGACAATTATGATATTGTATAAAGAATATTTAGACTAAAATTATACAGCATCAATTGCATATTTGCAACTACATTAGTTAAGCATAATAAGTAACAAACAAAGCAATTTATTTAATGATAAATTTTTCAATTTTTATAACATTTATTTCTGAAAGTTTAAATTTGTTTATAACTTATTCGAAAATAAGTTAATGCTGAAACTCATTTCCTGACAATATATTTCACACAAGAATATTGCTAATGGGAGAAATTTATCAAGAAACAAAATTAAATTTTTAAAAATTTAATAAAAATTTTCAAATTTTTATTTCTTTATATTGCTATTTTATTTTTTAAAAAGTTTCTATAGAAAGCAACAAGTTACCCGCATGGAAACTATAGTAATTGAGTTTTGATGTATACTGTAACAAACTCATAAATTAGTTAATTGCCCTCCTAGCTATAATTGCTAGGAGGGCAATTAACTAATAATTCCAAAAAATAATTTGCTGTATATTTATACTGATGAATTGAAAATTGTTTGAATAAAGTTGGAGCTGGTGTGTGCTCAGAACATTTTTCTTACTATATTTATCTCTGTCCATTTCAATAGAAACGTACAGCAATTACATTTGAAGATGAAAATCTGTTTGTTAGAACAATTCCATGCAAAAACTATATTTTTTCAGATTCCCATTCAACTATATAAGCGATTTCTGCACATAATGCTGCAAAATAAAAAATAAATGAATCTGGCACAACCATTTATCTTCTAACATCAAAAGCAATGACAGTTGTCTTACTGAATACAATCTCTTTGAATCACTGGAAATGAGTTATCATCAAAAATTAGCTAAAAGGTGAACAATTTAATGAAATGTTGAAATCTAAAATAGCAGGGTTCCATTTATATTAATGAAAACTATATAAATTAATTTTTGAAGTTGTGATGTTTCTTTTATTTCTTGGCATTAATGTAATTATTGATATGAAATGTTTTATTTTATAATTCAATTTTATAATTATTTTTATGCTTCAATCCCATGCATTTTATATGCATGGGGTTTGATGGTCTAATGATGCATCAAGAGTTTTGCAATAAAAAGTTTGATTATACATCATTCACATTTTGTGATATATCTCATTGGCATTATATTCAAAATCTTTAAAATTTTATGCTTTAAATAATCTGAAGACAAATGTACAAGTTTTGTTTTATTAAAAGATGTCATCTACTATTATTTAGAAGTTAATCATTCCGAATATATCCCAATAGATATTTTAAATATTAAAATGAAAATAGTTTTTTTTGCAAATTTTATTAGCTTGCATATTAAAATTACAAAATAATTTAGTGAGAATAAGAATGTATTACAATTACCTGTCAAAACAATTTTTCCTGAAACAAAAATAAGTATCACCACCCTAGGCTGCACCATTCTATAAATTAATCCAGGAAAAAGTTCTGGTTCATACCTGCGCAGTAAAACAGTATTATGAAAATATTTTTAGTATATTAACCAATTAAAGTTATGAGAGTTATTTATATATAGAAAATTGAAAATAAAAATAACCATAGTAAAAAATCTTCGTTATCTACTTAATCTAATGATGCATTTCTTCTAACTTGCACCATAATATACAACTATATAAATTGGAATGTAATAAATAGTAATTGTTTACATTTAATAAAAGATTCTGTAAAAATACTAAATGTCTAAGAAAATAATTTTAATTGGAGAGTTTGAAATTTTACAATAATTTTCCACTAATAAACTATACACAAGATTTTGAACAAATTAATTTTTTCTATAATCATGTATTTTCTTAATAAACAAAATAATAACATTAAATAAATATGGAAATTAATTTATCTGAGTTAAGTATTTTAAACTGCATATAAAGAATTTATGACTGATTTATTTTGTTTGTTGCTTAACATTCAATTTTTGCACATGAAGGATAATTAGACTATGTTCATGACTGAATTAAAAAAAAAATGATTTGAAGGTTTTATTTATTTTCATCATAAAGCTATATAAATTTTATTTACTTAAACATCATTGTCATTGAGCAAAATTTATAAGACATTTACTTATCAAAAGAATGAAAAATTATATAAAAATAAACCAATGTCCAATTTTAATATATATATATATATATATGTTAATTTATAAATAATGGTAACAGAACAGAATAGAATTTTTTTGTTCCCAGATTAAATTTTTTGCAATTAAGTCATGAAGTACACGCTAGTTAAGAAACATAATTGGATTAGAACAAGATTGTTTCTTCTCACAAAAGCAAAACAACTCTAATAAAAATACATACTATATTAATAAGATAATTTAAATACAATAATAATGTGATGCAACAAACAGTTAAATCAAAATATTTGAAATGAATAACCATAGATATTAAATATTTTTCACTGAATTGTATTCAGTACATTCAAACAATAAAATTTATTAAAATGTGATGAACATTTCCTATGATTATGGATATCAAATAAGTTAAAAGATTGATTTATGTCAAATTATAAAATTTAAATTACCTGCAGAATTGGTAACTTGTTGAATACAGGTCTTCAATTCGAATAGGAAATTTTACATCACAAGTAGCAACTAAATTTTGGATTTTGTAATTCTTAAAACGTACCTAAAATACAAGATAAAAATATTTAACACATGAATAAAATAGAATTGATTGTAATGAGACAGTGAAATTGCTGCTACATGATTTTAGATTTAAAAAAAAATAATAATGTTCCATAACTTTAAAACTTTAACAAATGAAAATTAAGTATGAAATATTTAAATGTGTTCTTAAACATAGACTGCAAGAGTATTTTAGCTCGACTTAGAATACTATTATTTGTCTTAGTCAAATATTAAAACTGACAAGTAATTAGATGGTTAATTTAAGTTTGTTACCATAGCATAATTTTTAGAACTTGAGACCTTAATTTCAAAGTTGACATAAAATCTCTCAAGAGACAAATTGTGTAAGATGTTCAAATGCTTCAGAATGGACTTGGACTGTTAAAGCTTATTATTTTGAATCAAAAATCAATACATAAGGCAGAAATCATATCAAAAAATATTTTAATTGCTTGTCAGAGTACATGTTAAAACACTGGATCCTAAAAGCTTTAAATAATTGTTTTGTAGAAACAACCATAGAACACAATATACTTTCACACCATCCATTTTTTCATAGCAACATATAGTTAAGATATCATATAGGTAGATATCAGGCAACTCCTGAAATGCGCTTTCAATTTCTTTTCAAAGTTCATCATATAAAATTGTTATTCCTTGAATAAACTTCAAATGTTTTAATTTGTTTTCCTTTTAAAAAATAATTTAGAAATTTAATTATTTTAGGTTAAGGAGTTAAAAATTCTTCTGTCTTTAATATGCATAATGGAAGAAAATGTAGGTATTTCAAATATTTTTCCACTGAATGAAAATTATTTAAATGCAATTTAGAAGACATAATTTTTGTGAGCATTTGAAGTATACGTAACTCCTGATTATTGGAAGAACTAATGGATGCAATTATCACACTAATATGTTTACTTGGAATAACCAAAAAATTGAGGGAACAAATTAACATAAATACAAATTTGAACAACTTATACACACAATTGATTACATAAATATAAATATTACTTCAGGAGTAATAAAAAATCGCTCATTCATTTTTTACAAATTTACAGATTTTTTTTAAAAATCATTCATAAATTTTTGTTTTGTTACATTTATATTACTTATTACATTTTATTTTGGAATTTAGATACTAAGAATAGTTTTTAGTTTATTGTATAATGAAACAAAAGCAAACTTTTGTTATTTTAATTATGCTTCCTCTGATTAAAATCAGTACTTGTGACAATTTACTAACAAAAAAGAAAAAAAGATCACTGCACAAGAATGGATATTTGCAATTTTTGTAAAGTAACTTGCTATTTTATATATAACTTGATGTGTCTATGCACAAAATTAGAGTAACCTTTAAAGCTTTAGATAAGTTTCTTTTCTTTTTCTTTTTACATCGATGCTATTGTTGTGAATTGTACTATAAATAATAGAAGTTTCACTTTTAAAGTGAATAAAACCAAATTTCCATATTTGTTAAAATTCTGGTTGGTGATGAATTAAATTCACATTTTTAAAATTCTACAAATGATGATTAGGGGAATATTTTATTTTATGTATTATATAATAATTTATGTAATTTATTATGTATAGTATAGAAATATTTGACATATATAAAAAAAGTTTATTGAGTAATCCTTATTAATTTGAAACAAAGTTTCATAAAAATACATGTTATTTACATTACTGATTTAGCTTTACTGCCCAGTTGCCTCTTTACAAATGCAAGATTTCATACTCTTGCAAGACAAATACTCTTTTCAAAATGCAAGATTACATTTATAGTGATGTTTTTTATTTAATCACTGTAATACTTAATTGTGTGCCACCACTTGGTTAATTAAAACTCGAATTTTCATAAAAATCTGTTATTTTTTTTATTTAGAGCAGCAGTTATTAATATATTGGTATTGTTATACAAGGTGTATTTTTAAAGTTTTTATATTCTTTTGATATATTAAATGAAAATTATAAAAATGATTATGCATATTTTATTGACTGAGTACAAACAGTAGTATTGATATTTAGAGTTATTTTACATTTGATTTATTTTTATTTCATGTAATGTTTGTAAAATATGTGAAATTAAGTTTTCAGTGTTTAATTGTGTATTTTGTAATACATAAATATAATAAAATATTTCAAATTTCAATATTTGAAATCGAAAATTGCAAACATCAAAGTTTAAGATTGATTGTGCTTTCAAAACTGATTACTGTACCAAATGATATCATTTACATCGCCAAAATAACTGCATCGCTTGGTATGAAAATTTTAATGGTGCCAAACCTATATCTATTTCCAAAAACTTCCCTTAAATGGATTTTGAAAGACTATAAACAACAACCCACAAAGAGGAAATACATCTATGAACTGCTGAACTGAAAGTAGGACAACTAATCATTTAGCTGGAAGTTTCCCAAAATATTTTCAGATTGAAATGGTTAAGAATTTAATTGACTGTGTATTGATCAGTATTTTTTAGAAAGTTATGAAGACTGTTTAAAAATGCTTAGATATTTTTAAAGAATGAACTAATTAGAAACCATAAAGTGAACTTATTGTTCCTACAACTAGGTACTAGGAAGGTAGACCTTGTCAGAATGCATGTTCCCGAATTTAATCCCAGCTGCTAAAGAACAATGAGTGATGGGTGTTATATTTTTGCATGTATTCTGTTAGAATGAATCATTAATAATTTTTTAGGATTCCTTACTAGCAACATAAAATGACTTACAATAGATAAAAAGTTCTCCCAAAAGGCAATACTGAGACAAAAATGCATCTTTAAATTTTCGTAGTTAGCTATCCGGTAAGAAATGTCAAAATATTTTTAAATAAATTGATTTTCTTATACTTTTTTTTTAATAAAACTTAATTTGTATTATTGCTAAAAAGAAAATCTCATTGTAAGAAAATAATGAAATTAGATAATAAATCTTAAATTAATTATAATTTTAATTCTAAAATAAATCAATCTAATTGTTTAAATACTATAATATTGCATAGGTATATAATTTTCATATTATGAATACTATTTTTATAAATATTTTTTATTTACATGTAAAATAATATAACAAACACTTACATCAAAGCCCAATTTTTGAATCAATCTGGCATATTTCCGACATGCTAAATGAGCAGCAGCTTCACTGAAAAAAGTACATATAAGTTATTTAACTATTTAAGAGAACATAAATACCAAATATCAGTTGGAGACATTTAAAATAGTAAACTGAATTTACATATTTCCTAGCAATTTAAATTTTTAAGACCTTAAGATCTTCCTAATTTGTCAGAACAATTTTACAAAACATATATTAAGGGTAAAGTTCTTTATAAATGAAATAAATCTGATTTTTCATTACAATAAATATTATTTCCCAAAAATACAAAAAAATATGCAACTTTATATAAAAGTCTCTAATACTAGGGTGGTTTGTTTGTCACTCTCCAATTTAAATTTCTCACACATAAGCATATCTGTCAACATTGAAAACCATACAATTTTTCAGATATCTCATACAAATATGGATGAAACATGTATATATAGTAAGATTTTTGTTTAAAATTAAAAAACTTTTGCATTTAAAACTCAAAGACTCTTATATTTTGACATTAATAAATATAGAAAATACAAATATTTGAAAAATGTTTAATTTTCCAACAATTATCAATGTTCCTGACACAATGAAACTTCAATAAATATAAAAATAAAATTTGAAATAATTTAAGTCAATGCATATTATTAATGTACTGTAAGAGAAAGTTATTAAAAAAATTTTAATTCACTGAAAAACAAATTAACACAGTTAAGCTTAACTATTTTCTCTTAGGATTAAATTTTTTAAAGATTAAAAAGCACTAATGTTATTTAAAAAAAAATTAATGTACAAAACAAAAATATACAAATATGATTGTAA
Source organism: Latrodectus geometricus (assembly GCA_026290005.1). Taxonomy (NCBI): domain Eukaryota; kingdom Metazoa; phylum Arthropoda; class Arachnida; order Araneae; family Theridiidae; genus Latrodectus; species Latrodectus geometricus. The sequence goes on from JAPDSC010128252.1 coordinate 14,395, forward strand.
ATATATCAAAGTTAACAGATGACCAGTTTGGGTAATTTAAGCAATGTTTTAAGCTGAATCATCTCAAAAACTTATAGACAATGTAATGTAATTAATATTTCAATTTTAAAATTTTTTGAAGATAAGTATTTGTATAACACAAAGAATTTTTGTACAGTATTAAATAAATGGAGAAGTTGTTACAAACAGGATAGTATTAAATATTATTTCTAAATACTTTTATTTAATATTGTAAAAAAATGAAACCAACTTTTATAATACACATAAATTATATTAGATCTTTTAACTTATATGCAATCCAGATTGTGATATTTTCATATAATTTTAAATTTTCAATATAAAAAAATAATTGCAATTAATAATTTCTTTGGGGTGAGTTTCCGTTATTAAGTACAGCAGTCAACTGATGCATTAAAATTTGTTAAAGCATTTTATAATATTTCACTGTAAGAGACAATGTAAATCATTTATTTTTGTAAAGTACATAAGCATAAATATCACATTAATATAATAATTTATCACATCTAATCTAGATAAGCAACATATAACCAAAAAAATAAACATTGTGTGTGATTTAAAATATAAAATAGCATATTTTAGAAGAAAAAAAAATGTATACCTCTTTGCTCCAGTGACAACAATTTTACCAGTTCGAAATATCAGGGAGGCCGTCTTAGGACTCAAAATTCGCATAATAACTGCATGAAATTTTTTTGGATTATATTCAGCATTTCTCAATCGAAAAGCAATTTTCATTAAGTCTAACTTACATCCCAGATCAACAGAACAGACAACATTGCTGAAATGTAAATTAAATTATTTTAATACTTCATTAACAAAATTCCAGCAAATTTTAAATTATAATATGTTAATATAATTAAACTATTGAGCTAATTATTATCATTCATTTTTTTATAAATAAATGCTGATTTTACGAAGGTTTAAGGTTTAATTATGGATTATAAAACTTTAACATGTAATTTTTACATATAAGAGCTTATTGAACAGGGTACTTCATTTTTTAGGTGGATTCAAACTACAAGTATCTATACATGACATAGAAGTAAAACCAATGAATTGTTATTTAAATGGCACAGTACTGATCATTCAGAAACCAGTTTGGCACAAATATATGAATTGCCAAATTGAGAATTACTAAGCCAACATTCAACAAACAAATCACAGAAAAATGGATATAAGATACTTTGTAAAATATAAGTAACTTTGCATCAAATTTATCAGCAAAATTATATGAATTACATTAAAGCAAACATATGGAGCATCGATATGTATTTAATTTTAATGACACAGAAACATAAAAATTGAGCTTTTATTTCTAAATTTATAGAATCTATAATATGTAAAACAATGTAAGTTCTTTTGTTATTGTGAAACCAAAAAATTTAATACAGTTTTACATAACATGATACACTTATATAACTTTCATTTGTTTTATTATTAATTAGCAGCGAGTCAAGAATCATATATAATAACACTAATAGGACAATGGCATAGTATAAATAAGCAAAAACTTTATCTCCAGAATTAAATTCAAATATTTTCACTTAAAGTAAATAATGCAGTAAATAGTAATTCGATGCTATTAAACATTTATAAGGAATTTTTAATTGCTGCAATAATTTTGATAGTGCAAGGTGAAAATCAAATTTCACAAATTAAAATGGATTGTTCTAAATTTACCCTTGTAATAACCTGAAATGTAAGATTGCCAAAATGAAACATGCAGGTTATTTTTAACTAAGTGCTGAAGAAAATTTTATAAAATGTAATGCTCTAAGATTTTTTAAAATAAAATGTAAAATATTTCCATAAAAAACAATTAAAAGTAGATTGTCTGAAAAAAAATTTGCCCAAAAAATCATCAATTCAAAGAAGCACCAAAAGAACAAAATATTTCTTTAATTTTTTTTTTTTTTTTAAAGTTTTAATAAAGCATATTTTAAAGTTATGAGATACAGAAACAATGGTACAATGAAAGACTTAACATACTTTACTTATACATTGTTTATATTAAATACATGATATTTGTTTTCATAATACAAGTTTCACACATCATAAATAGAGTGTTCCTTGTTATCTATTAAGAATTTAATGAGGTGCAAGACTTTCTTTATTAAAATATTACTTATTCTATTATATTGCAATGTATCTCTCTCAGATTTTACAAAAATAGAAATATTACAAATTACCCTAATACTATAAAATACATATCAAATTAAAATAAAAGAATTCAAGAAGCTCATTTTACTGGGTAGAATAAATACAGTAATTAAGATTG
>JAPDSC010128252.1:17093-29707 GCA_026290005.1 Latrodectus geometricus
CAAGAAGCTCATTTTACTGGGTAGAATAAATACAGTAATTAAGATTGACAAAAACATTCATCCCCGGTGATGAGATAGGAAGTTTTTGTGCATAATATATCATATTTTACGACATTAAAACTACCTCAATTATGAAGAGATTGTATATAATTCTTAAAATTTTTAAATAATATTTCATTTATATCACATAGTTATACTTGAAACATTGCATGACAAATTTAAGAAAGGTTTGAACCTGATTTATGCTTAAATACTTACTGGACCATAGGTATAATTCCAGACTCAAAAGCAGGTGGTAGTGCAGAAACTGGTAAAGCAGGTGAAATTGGAGTATGTGGAATAACTGAACTAGAAATTTGGGTTTCTGTTTGAGAAATTATTTCAACCTAAAAAAAGATAAAATTGTGAAGCAATCAATATAAATAATTGAAACATTTAATTTTATAAAAAGTTTTCACTTATTTAATAAAAATATGCTCTGTGTAAATTTACCTCTTCATTATTAATTTGATAGTTGGGGTCGTCCACATCTATAACTTCCGTTCTTTCATCAGTTACTTCCATGCTTATTAAAGCAGTGAATTTAATTCAATACCACTAACCCACAGAGCTTCAGTCTGTGTACTAACCAAAAGAAAACAAAACAGCTATAATGTGCTCTTGAAATGGTTAACAGTGACATAACAGCGTGGCAACAAATTGCTCAACTTGCTGTCACATCAATTTTGGGATTCGGTGTAAAAATGGGTACTCCTTCATTAGGAGAACAAATTGGCAATAAATATTGGTGATAAAATTTAATTTCTACGTTATATATTTTTTTCTTAATGTAGCTTTCATCCTTTGGGAGTACTTAACCAAATCAATTACTAGTAACTTCGAATGTTTTATTCAAATTGCTTGTTCTGTTTATAAAATAGCATTAGGTGAAAAAAAAATAAATCAATCTACTGCCACTTAATTTGTATTCTACGCGGAAACTGACCAATGGATATTTTGTATTTATAATTCATATGTTGATGCCTATTTTGGCGTCATAGAAAATTGCCAACGTATCAGTGAATACCCGTTTGTAAACTCTTTCTTTTCGAATTCGCAGATTTATTGTATTCTTCACTGTAACTGTTAGGTTTTACCCATGTGCTTTATTGCTTACGTTTAAGTTTGTTTATATTTTGAATCTCTTATGTCGGTTCTCGATGGTTGTATATGGCAATTTGCTACTTAAAACAGGTTGAACTATTTTTATTTTTTAAATAAATTTTCTTATTGAAGATTTACAAAATCTCGTTTGTATATCGTTTTTAAAGTTGAGCATTATGGCTGTATATTTGGATTATAATGCCACAACTCCTGTTGATCCACAAGTTCAAAGAATTATATGTTCAACATTAGCTGAATGTTGGGGAAATCCGAGCAGTTCGTACACATTAGGAAAAAAGTCACAAGAAGTTGTTCAAAATTCAAGAGAAAAAATTGCCGAAATGATTAACTGTTTATCTGATGAAGTCATATTTACATCAGGTGGCACCGAAAGCAACAATATGGTGATTCATACGGCGGTACGTGATTTCAATTCACGAGATTTTGGTGTTCCTAACAAATATAAACCTCATATTATTACGACAAACATTGAACATGATTCGGTTAAACTCCCTCTAGAAGCCCTCTCTACTTTGGGCGAAATTGATGTCACTTTTGTACCAGTTTCCAAAAATACCGGTGCTGTTGAAATTAGCAGTATTAAGGATGCTGTTCGACCCAATACTTGTCTTGTTACTATCATGTTAGCGAACAATGAAACAGGTGTCTTGCAACCTGTTAAAGAATTAAAGTCTCAATTAGGAAAATTAAATGCTCTTGGCTGTCCTATACTTCTTCACTCAGATGCTGCTCAAGCTATTGGTAAAATTAAAGTAGATGTGGAGGAATTAGATATTGATTATTTGACAATTGTTGGTCATAAATTTTATGGTCCTCGAATAGGTGCCTTATATTTCAAAAAAGGAAAACCCCTTTATCCACTATTTTATGGGGGTGGTCAAGAAAGAAATTTGAGACCAGGCACAGAAAATACCTGCATGATTGCTGGATTGGGGGAAGCTGCTCATTTGGTGAATTCAAACCTCAATGTATATGAAAATCATATGTCATTAATGAAGGATTACTTAGCAGAAACTTTGAAAAAAGTATTTGCTGATAAAATTATATTTAATATAGATAGCAAAGACATAAACAAATTACCTAATACACTTAGTATTGCATTTGATATCAATAACCTTACTGGATATGATTTATTAAAAGAAGCTAAAACAGTATGTGCAAGTACTGCAGCAGCTTGCCATAGTAAAAAAGGAGCATCTGCTATTCTTTTAGCATCGGGAATTTCTAAAGAATTAGCCTCAAAAACTTTACGATTGAGTGTTGGCCGAGAAACTACCAAAGATGATATTGATACAGCAGTTAAAAGCCTTAAAAATGCTATAGAAAATCTTTACAGTATAACTTTCAATAATATTGATTGAATATACAAAAAATTTATGATATTGATACATCAAATAAAAGCCTTAAAAATGCCATAGAAAATTTTTACAATATAAGTTTCAGTAATATTGATTGAATATACAATACTTATATTCAATAAAAGGTTTTAACATGCAATTTGTTTTTGTAAAATCAATATTTTCTGTTAATGTACAGTATTTTATAATCTTATTGTTATTGGAAAAAGTATTGAAAAATATTATATCTAGTCAAATTATATTATATAATAAGTATATTATATCTAGTTGCTAAAGTATTCACTTTTTGCATTATAGGATATTTTAACGAAATATGCATAGAAACTAAATTTTTATTTATAAATCTTATAATGTTATAACTTAATATTTTATTAAATTATATATATTAAGCTTAAGAAACATGTAATTAATTCCATTGGTATTAAAAATTAATTCACTTTAATTATTCAAAAAGATTTAGTTCCAATGTATATATAAATATTTTTTATGTTTGTAATAATTTAAATTTGTTTATTTTTATGCATCTTGCAAATAAATTTGTTACTTAAAATGTACAAAAATTAATGTGATTAATGATTATTTAACATTGTATTCTCCAAACTATTTGTTATTAAACACTATATTTCTCAATATATATTTTGCTACAGAATTATTTTCTAAAAATATGAATGCTATTTTTTTTTTTTTTTTTAATCTTGAAGATTGTTGTTGTTGTTGTTTTTTTTTTTTTTTTTTTTTTTTTTGCAAACTCCTAGAATAAACGTATTATTCAAAATATTTTGTTTTACGATAATGATGTTGCGTTCTTAAATTTTCTTTGCTGATTGAATATGTGTTTATTTTATTATTTTAAATCATTATTAAACTTATAAAAGATACATAGTTTTAAGAAATAATATTAAATATTTCTTAAAATATGGCTTTAAAAAGTGTTTGAAATAGATGGTCGGAAGCATGTAGATGAATGTTCTTGTATGGGTTAGTGTCAAAATTTTAGATTTCAATTTTTTTTTTTTTTTTTTTTTTTTTTGTGGTCAAAAAAGTTAAATGATGTTGCAAAGTAAAAAAAGAAATATTTTGGGAACACTATAAATTCTTTTATTTTAAAATTTTGTTTTTATTTAACTCTTGTAAAATGATTATATTTTAGAGATCAATGATTTTTTTTTTTTTTTTAAATTGAAAGAATATTGAATTTGTTCCTCGAGAAATTTTAATAAAATCATGGAAATATTTTTTGAAATGCAATAAAATTGGTTGAAAATAAGTTGTAAAATCAAAAATCTAGTTTAAAAGTATTAACTTTGCTAAAAATTCCTTTTCCAACAAGTTTTATCATTATTATAATTTTCATCTCGAGATTAAGCAACAGTAGCACTCATTTAAAATATTATGGATTATTTTTGATAATTTTCTTTTATATAATCACATTATGTTTCGAATAGAACTAACAATTCCAAAATATAATGAATTGCATTTTTATGGCATTAGGGATTTTGGAACAACTTATCTACATCTCTCAAATATGTTAAGTTTAAATATCTGCTGCAAAAATAGGATAAATAATTTTAGATGATAATCCATAAATTTTTTCTACTAGTATGATTCAAAATACTTTTTTGAATATTTAGAACATTTAAATGCATGTTTCTTTTGTAGAATGTATTGAATAATGATCACATTAAGATATATAATGTATATCCATTGCATTTAATGGAAATTTTTAATTTCTATTGTTCCCCCTGGATTCTTATATTTACTTTGCATAAAATGTTTCTTCATTAAGGAAAATTAAAATATATTTCAAGTTTCTGGAAAAAATTCTTAAATTATCTTAAATTCGTAATAAAAGATTCAAGAATATTAATAAAAAAATGTTATAGGCAGTTTGTTATGATGGCCTTGTTCTAGTTCTTATAAAATTCATATTGTTACAATTTGACTATTTGTAATTTACAAAAATTTTGGCAAATTTATAATGAAGAAAAGAAGATTATTTGTGTTAAAAATGCATATTAATATATATTGTGTAAGATTTATCTTCTATTCAATACAGACTTTTAATGTGACATATATTTCAACTGTATAAGACAAAAACATATATCCTGCAAAATAAAAATTATCACGATATTGATTTTTTTCTATCATTCTCTTTTCAAACTGGAATAAGCTAAATGTTTTAATCAGTAAAAATGTAAGAAGTACTTTTATATTTTGAATAAAACTTATCAGAAACTTTTATTTGCTGTAATATATTTGGAACATAAATGCAAAACATCTTTATATATTGCAGATTTTTTTTCTTCTGGAATATTTTACCAATTTAAGTTATATGTTCAATAATAAAGATATAATTGTAAATCTGTCTTCTCTCTCATTTTCATTTCATAGCAAAGTCTCTGTTAAAAACTCTTTTCTTCAAATTAAAGTCAATTAAGGAGAAAAATATTGTTTTATCAATGAATGTTTCTTTTAGCAGTTTCTAGTTTTCTGAATGAAATTTGATGCATTTAACTTAAATAAACATTTCATATGTTAGTGAAAAAAACCTTTACTACATAATTTTTTAAAGAATTAATAAATTGGGAATACTTATGAAATTTCAAATATTTATATGTGTGTCTGTGCATTAGCTACACACACAGCATTCTATATAAAAAAATGAATATTTCATATTATAGGTGTGAAACTTTTTACATTTATAATAATTTCAAAAGAATATCTGGTAATAAACCTTCATTTATATATATTGTGAAATGTGATATTATATTATCGCTTATTTATGTATATTATGAATATTTACTATGTAATGTAATCTGATTACTCAATGTAGAAATATTCAATTTTAATATTAAAATATGAAAAAATTTATACAAATAATTTCTTAAAAATTATTTTTCAATTATGTTACATTGTGCAAAAACTTTGAAATTCACAAATAGAAGTTTGCATTACAAACTATATATTTATTCAAAGTAGAAAATACTCACTTCAAAATAATTTATTTAACATGAAATATATACACTTACACTTAAAACCGTATTATGCTTTTTAGTGAAAACTTCTGATGTTTGATTTTGTGCTACTAGATGGCAGCATCATACGTTCGTTATTTTATTGTTAAAAATACAAAGCATGATTTTTTTTCTGCGAGTGCATCAAGTTTAGTAGAGAAAATTATTCCCGTTTTATAAAAAAAAAAAAAATCCAAATTAGATTTAAAAAATATTTTTTATGGTGAATAATATAAATAGATACTTTTATAAATTTCTTTTTACAATTACACAATCGGAATAATTTAATATATTTGACAGCATAAATAGTTGCAATATGACTAGTCATATTGCAACTATTGTCATAGCTATGACAAGAAAAAAAATCAGCTCTTTTTTAGAAGATATTCCTTCAAATTAAAAAAAAAATGAATAAAATTAGTGAAAAATATTAATGAATTAAACATACTCAGTGAAGAATTTTAATTATTAAAGAAAATCCACCCAAAATTCAACTCGTTTCCTTTATATTTGACATCACATAAGGGATGATGTATAGATAGCTATATTATATATATATATATATATATATATATATATATATATATATATATATATATATATTGACTTTTCGGAAGGATATTTTATATTTACTCGTCCGAATGCAAAAAATCCAAAAATTTCTCTACCATCCCTATAATTTATGTATGCAGATATCACAAATATAAGGAACCTCTGGATGCTGCTTACCTTTGTACTTTAACTGGACAAACTAGCACTGATCTAAGACTCTGCTCTTCCGTATTGAAGTTCTCAGGTTTGATTCCAGTCGATGCTGCAAAACATGAGAAAACTGTTTCTGAATATACAACTGTCCTGTGTGGCTTCTTGAAGTTTTCCAAGTCTTATACTTTAAGGATAAATGCATGCTATCTACGAAAATATCCTTCTCGAGGATGTGCGGCGTAATGTTGAAATAATTTCCATCTGTTAGAATATCTTCAAGTGAATGATAATCGAATTAAGTGCAAGCAATATTGTAATGTATTTTCAAACTTTCATTTTGCGATCAATTAAAAAAAGGGCAATATGTGTAGATCCTAAGCATGTATTCATTAACATATACTTATAAAAATTGAAAACTTATCCAAAGCAACTTAATATAAGTAGTTAATTTTTCATAGCAATTATTATACAAAGCTAAACAACAGAAAAGAAATAAGAACAAAAAATTGAAGCGATAACATTGTAGAACAGCATTCGCAGTAGTAATTGAGAAGCCTGAGAATTAACCCGAAATTCGCGCTCATAAGAATGAAAAGTTATTGTAGTTTCATACAAAACATTTTAAGAAAAATCAAAAAGGAAAATTTTTACTGCCTTATTTTTGTATAAGAAAAAGTACTGCATTCAAATAGGAATTTAAGAAAGGAATGTATCTAATATTTCTAGCAGACTTTCCATAGCACAGCATGTATTTCAAAAGCTACAAAAAGACATTTTATTTACAAAGTAAAATTTAAAGAAAAAGCTTAAAAGCTGATGCCTTAATGACTTCCACAGATTCTAGAAAATAGGGAAATAAGAAAAAGATTTGTGTATTATATATATATGTGTATATACATGTAAAGTGATGGTCATAAAAGTGTGGATTTATTTTTTTTTAAATACTTTTGTTTTTTTAACTTTGAATGCTTATAGAATATATTAATTTTCACTCAAATACAAATGTCAATGCATCAAATTGAAAGAAATTTAGTGAAACATTTTATTCAAAACACAAGCAAAAAATTTTTATTACACGAAAATTACACTATTGGCCATTAAAATTGCTACACCAGAAAGAAATGCAGATAACAAAATGATATTTATTGGACAAATTATACTAGAAATAACAAGTGATTAAATTTTCAAAAAATTTGCCTGGATAGATCCTGAGAAATCAGTACCCAGAACAACCACCTCTGGCAGTAATAACAGCAGTTATATCCCTGGGCATTGAGTCAAACAGAGATTGGATTGCATGTACAGGTACAGATGCCCATGCAGCTTCAACACGATGCCACAGTTCATCAACCGTAGTGACTGGCCTTTGGTGACGAGCCAGTCGCTCAGCAACTATTGACCAGACGTTTTCTATTAGTGAAACATCTGGAGAACGTGCTGGCCAGGGCAACAGCCGAACATGTTCCGTATCAAGGAAAGTCCGTACAATACCAGCAATATGCGGTCGGGCATTATCCTGCTGAAACGTAGGGTTTCGCAGGGCTCGAATTAAGGGTAGAGCCACGGGTCGTAACACACCAGAAATGTAACGTGCACTGTTCAAAGCAACGTAAATGCGAACAAGAGGTACCCGAGACGTGTATCCAATGACACCGTGTGCGTTCACCACGATGCCGCCAAACACGGATGCGACCATCATGATGATGTACACAGAACCTGGATTCATCTGAAAAGAAGACGTCTCGCCATTCGTGCGTCCAGGTTCGTCGTTGATCATACTATTGAAGCCGCTCTTGTCTATGGCGCAGGGTCAATGGAAGCCGCAGCCATGGTCTCCGAGCTGAGAGTCCATGCTGCTGCAAACGTCGTCGAACTGTTCGTGCAGATACTTGTTGTCTTCCAAACGACCCCGTTTCTTGAATCACGGCTCGTGACGTGGTTGCACTATCTATTACGGCCATGTGGATAATATGCCTGTCTTCTCGGCTGCTAGTGATAGGTGGCCGTTGAGATCCCGCATGGCGTTCCGTATTACCATCCTGAACCCATCGATTCCATATTCTGCTAACAGTCATTGGATCTCGACCGACACGAGCAGCAATACTGCGATAAGATAAACCGCAATCCCGGTACGCTACAATTCGACCTTTATCAAAGTCAGAAACGTGCTGGTACGCATTTCTCCTTCTTACATGAGGCATCACAACAACTTTTCACCAGGCAACAACGTTCAAATGCAATTTGTCTATGAGGAACCGGCTGAACAATTTCCTCATTTAAACACAATGTAGGTGTCGCTACTGGCGCCTGCTTTGTCTGAATGCGCTGAAAAGCTAATCATTTGCATATGTACCTTCTTCGTTTCGTATAAATTTCACGTCTGTAGCATGTCGCCTTCTTGGTGTAGCAATTTTAATGGCCAGTAGTATATAATGCTTCTTTTCATACCAAAATACAATAAGTCATGAATGCTGAAATGTATTGTAATAAAAGTGTACTAATTAATTACAATTACAACAATCGAATGCCAGTAAGCAAACTACAGTATGTTTTGATTAGAAAAGCATTATTTTCCTACAATGAATTTTGAGGGATACCTACAAGTTTAAATAGAATAATGTTTTTTGAATATCTATATTTAACTATCGTTTTTAATGTAAAAAATTCAAACTCTCACTAATAACAAAAATTAATTGGACACCAACAAAAAGAATTATCGTATTGAGGAAAAATCATCTCCAAAACAGGATGATAGATTCATCCAGTTTTGAATCAACCCTGAAACTCCAAAACTGGATGGTAGATTAGTGGCTTTATCTAGCATAGTAAAGTTGAGCTTTACGTTATGAAAATAAGTAAAGGAGGGAAAAATATGGCAAGAGAGATCAGGCCAGTGCAACTGATAATAAAAAGATATGCCTCAAAGACAGAGGTTCAACTAATTAAAATGAATACAATAGATATTTCATTTAATTCAAGAACAATAAGAATTGGACTAAAAGGTAGAATTCTAAGACAAATACCATATTTAAATCGAAAACAATACAAAATGATAGTGATTATTATTTTGAGATTTCAAATGATTAATATAAAACCAAAAAACAACGTTGATAAATCTCTTCTTAAACCTAATATAATTGTGAAATGCTTATAATTAATACTTTTACAAAAAGTTCTGCTTTGTTATTTTTTTTTTTAACCATAAAGTAGTTGTTTCTTTTGTTACAGTTGAGATCACGTGTACGTCGCTTTAATTTACTTATAATTGGTCTGTGAATTACACAAATAGTTATTTTCACCAATAATGCTGAATATATAATTTTGTCCCCCAATTAAAAGCAAATAAATTTGTCAGTGTGATTAAGCTCCTCAGTGAGCAATTGGAAAATTTTGCTGAATATCTTAGTGGGATTGATTATTTTATATATTCTAGGAGATTTTGTCTCGATACCGCTATTCAAAAACAAATGCTTATTAATCATTAAATAAAGATAAATTTATTTCATGTAGCTTGTAAAATACATTAAATATTAATATTTGATTGCTTATCAAGCAATAAATGAATCATAACATCCACTTTATGGTTAGTTTAAATCGGCAAAAACAATTTAAAAGTTGTTTTTTTTTTTTTTTTTTTTTTTTTTTTTAAAGATTTATGAGAAAATTAAATAATTTTGATGTGTGATATCAATATTAATAACTATATTATTTCGATTATTTTATTTTTATTTTGCTTTTTCTATATTGTTTTGATCTCTAAATATTACAGCACCAATGCAATAATAGCGCAGAAAATAAAATGACGCTGAATGAATTAAATTATATTTAAATTGATTTTAGATATATTAGCTTCAACTTACTTAAATCACTAATTTCTACTAGGGAAAAGTTTAATTGAGATTTAAACACGCTCTAAAGTACAACGCGAGCATTTGGAACTTTTGTACTTGGGAATTAGAACAGAGCAATCACCAATGTTCAAAAGTAAATTACTATGTATGTTTCATCTACATATTATTGGGCTGAAAAATTAGCGTTTAAAATAATTTACTACTCACATCTGTATGTCTTCTTTTGCTGATTTTATTATTATCAATTCTTTGTCTTCTGTATAATCATGTTTCTCTAGCAGAAGTATGTTTATTTTTAATAACTATTCCGCTTCATACCAGAAAACGTTGGGTGCCACATCACTTACCTAACAAAATCGAAATTGTCAATTAACACCATCTGATTCCAATCACTTTTCATCCGATTTTAATATTACGGAACCAAACTGCTGTGAGTGAAACAAAGTGTTGACGTCATAAGATTATTCACCATTAGTAACGCAATTAAACGTCCTAAAATTTCTTGTTCTTCATATATTTTGGGTTGCTTGATGTCAGTTCTAAATTTGGTAGAAATTTTCTTTGTAATTGAATTCTCGTTCAGCCTCAATGTTACCATCAAAATTTAAAACTCACGTTAGGCTGTAAATTTCTATGTTGCTGTGTTGAATACTATATGTCAGAATTAAGCATTATTGTCCTGATCGATAGGGTTACTTGTTTCTTATAATCAGTTTCACAACTTGAAAGAGTAACTGCCAAAATAAAGTCTCTATACTTTATTTTTGTTGTATGGTAACTGCCTGGAATAGAATTCCCAAAATTCTACCTAATCACAGTTACTCAAATGGTGCTATGTTCCTGCTTGGTGTATTCCCATTTATTGAGGTGGAATATTGGATTTTTAAAATTTCCACTTCGACATAAAAATAAAATTCCTTATCAATAATAGTTTCTTTCGGAAAATAATTTGCTATTATAAAACCATGTAAGGATAAGTAAAAAAAAAAAAAAAAAAACACAGTATCTTTCAGTTGTTATTTGTGGGATTTTTTTCGCGTTCAAGATCTCTGATTATTTTCTAACCCAGGATTCTTATAAATATATTTTGGGGGAATTTTCAAATCAACTCTAAAAATAAATCAAATCTTATAAATGAAAAAGTGAAAAAATATAAAATCACGAAATTTCTATACTTAAATAATCTCTACAGTATATGATGACGTGTACGCGCAGGTATAGGACAAAAAAATAGCAACAATCGATTTAAAAATGAATCTTTCTTCGAACTTCCAATAAATGGCTGTCTCGTTTCGCAATAGTGTGCCATCAAGTGGCAGAGAAATGGAAGTTGTCAGTGAAGAATTTGACAGTGTGGGAGTTTCATGAGAAAATTCTGTTCCTAGCAAAGCTTGATTATGTCGACTTCTCCGAAGTGAACAGAGACATGATAATTAGAGTTCAACTCGCTCGACCATCAGTGTCCCGGACAGACAAACTTAGGGTTTAATCTGTGTCAAGGATTATGTCTGCTAACACAAACTTAAGTAAGGTGCCTTCTGTGAAGAACATTAGTAGGCGAAACTTAAAGTTGTAGGATTGTGAGACGAGTGTTGAAAAGAGTAGTCACCCGTAAGACAAAACTGTTACTATCGCATCAGCATGCTTCCTTGTACATGGTCTTGAGTTGGGTCCTACCAGTTAAATAGAAGCAAGTGAGAATCTTCGTAATTTAGAAACAGAAGCTAAGTAGAATATTCCCTGATACTTGGCCTACAATTTCCAGAGGTATCATTTCAAATGGAGGACATTGTGATTTAAATATAATTGGCGTGGCTCAGTCACCAATAGTGAAAACGACGTATATTTTGTTGGGTTGGGATTCGAATTCAATACCTTCCGATAATGAGAACGAATGTCCTAACCAACCAAGCCACAACAGTCTACAATACTACACTGCCACAGGAAACATCATAGAAAAATACCCACCTTCAAAACTTCGTATTCCTGAAAACTTTTCAACGAGAATTGAATGATGCGAATATTTATGGCAGAGTAGCTGTCCTAAAATCGTTAGTTTCAGTGGGGAATACTAAGAAAAAACTATTGGGCCGAGATCTAAACTGGACACAATTGCAATGGGAACAAATCATCTGGTCTGATGAATTCTTATTTACATTATTCCAGACCACCGGGCTTGTGTTCGTTTGGCAAACGCCGGCAGAAGCATTTGATGTTGATATCTGGTTCCAACAGTGAAATATGAAGATGACTCTGTGATGGTGTGGGGTACAATAGCTTCCTGTGAATTGGGGCCTCTCGTTGTTTTGAGAGGGAGAATAACATGTGACCATTATCGAACCATTCTTGCAGATCATCTTCACGTTATGTTTCAGACTCTCTTTCTGGTAGAACATCCCTGTTCATACGTCTCGCTGTCTTCAAACATGGTTTCATGAACATGATGAGGAAGTAAACATCTGGTATCTTCAGTCTCCTGATCTCAATATCATCTTTGTGGGTCTTTTTAGGGAACAAATTTC
>JAPDSC010128252.1:44707-67718 GCA_026290005.1 Latrodectus geometricus
GTTTTGAAAATTTATTTTAATTATGAAGAATAATATATAAGAAAAAATTTGTTGTTTCTGATGACACTTGGCAGAGCCAAGCCCGCTTGTCAAGACACTAATCGAATGAAGTCAGAGAGAAAGAGCGCCTTCCGTTTTTAAATAGAGCACCCTCATACGAAAGTGGAAGTACGATTTTTGACCCATAGGTAGCAGCACCATCTGAATCTTCCAATTTAGAGATTGAAACCAGTGAAGACCCAAAGCCCAACCACCCCCAAAGATATTAATTTGTAATGAGAACATGGAGGACATTGCGACCCGACATATTTTACGTGCCCTAGTCGCCATTAGTGAACACGACGGATCTTCGGCTAACCGGGATTCGAACTCACCACCTTTTGATAACGAGAATGACGCCCTAATCAACCAGGCCACCGCGGAAAATGTTTTGATTATTATAAGATAATCAAAATTTCGTCAGCTACCCATTATCTATATAAATTTAAATCAACCATTTTGTGATTATATAAAAAATAAGATACTTTTAAGTAATTCTTTGAACGAACCTCTTTGGCAATATCTTCTGAAATGTTTCGTATAAATATCCACTTATAAAACTTAGGAAAAATTTTCATCAATTTTATGTGAGGCTCTGTAAGTTAATTCAAACAATCCAGAGAATTTCATACCTTCAAGGGGATCATTATTTCCCATTGTAAGACGTAATAAGAATGGAAGAGAAGACGTTACTATACAAAAAATTCATTACAAACATGATTAAACCACATTCATTACAAGTTGCAATGGTACATTCATTTATGAACAAGAAAAAATATATAAGAACAATAAATAAAGTTATTACCAGTATGGAAGAAAATTAATGAACCGGGTGGTTCGTCATCCTTCGAGTCTCACTCTAAATTGTCTGTTATATCATTTCTTACTTTTTAAGTTCTCTGCACAGAGCACTAACGCCCTCTTTTGGCAGTTAGTACAGTATTTTTGCATCTGTTACACCATTAGTCATGTTGATGATTGATTTTTTTAGTTGCATGATCTTTTTACGTTCTCTGATTTATGTATGTCTTTGTTCAATTCTCATTTTTTTAAAACTTTTACCATCAATAATTGATTTATCATTATCACATGTGATTGTAAGGTATTTTATTTGGGCCATGCACTTTACCATTCAAGTTAAATGTAATTTTAGATGTGCAAAGAAAAGTGCAAGTTGGAGCGTTCGCTGAGAATTCATGGATGCGCGGATCCCCGCATTGATTACCCTCACAATGAAACCATATGCTTGAAAGGTAAGTAAAAATAAATATAAGCTATAAAACCACAAAAAGCCTTTTAAACACTAATCTAAACTATTTCAACCTACATGATTGTGATAATGTACACTAATCTATTCTTGAAAATCATTTTTTTTTTTTTTTACTTAAAATCTTAAAAGCAATGCCATTAAAAGATATATCTGTGTACACGTTAATACAAATTTTAATTTTTTGGGCATTAAATAATGCTTTATGAAACCTTATTAATAATGTTTCATATTGTTATGGACATTATTTCTTTTAAAAGCAGAGTCAGAATAATTTTCCGGATTTTAATGGAAAATATCACTTTGGATTTATATATATGCATGAAAATATTTTGTATATGAGCATGTTTTATGTGTTGTTGCTCTAGCATGCTTCCCTGTACCTAGCCCTCAGTTGGGCTCTACTAGTTAGATAGCCGGCTGGGTGTGAGCTTTCGTAATTTAGAAGCAGATACCAAGCAGAAGACTCCCCAATTCTGAGTCTGCCATCGCTAGAGGTATCGTTTCATATGGAAGGCATTGCGACCTCGACATAGTTAACGTGCCCAGCCACCATTAACAAACACGACGAATCTGTTTGCGCCGGTATTCGAATTCACTACCTTCTGGTAATGAGAACGAACGCGCTAACCAATCTAACTATCGCAGCATCTCTTTTTGCGTGTGAAGACAAGTACATTTTTTGCGAATTTAAGTATATTTTGAATATTTTAAAACTATAATTTATTTTTGAATTGCGTTTTCCTTTTATGCATTTCTTTTTAATTTACATGGCACGTATCTGTTATAAGACAATATTTTGTGATTGTGGTACTCAAAAATGGTTTTATAGATTCTTGCGCTGATGCGGTCTTTCTTCCAAATTTTAAGTCCATTACTTAAATTATGATTTATATAATTCTTTTTGCTTCTTATCTTACCCATAATTATTATATACATTAGTGAATTAATTATTTTATTTACAGCAATTGACACATTTCATCAAAAAGCTATGCCAATTTGCGCAAAGCAATGCTCAATGCCTTGCAAGTAAGTGTTGTTTCTTTTTATTTGATGTAAATAAATATTCAGCAAGTCAATAATAAAGTCGATTTATTTAGATCAGAGTTGAAAATTTGATACTCGATATTTTTATGATAATTATGTGGAAACTGTTTCATGGAAAGACAATTTCAATATTTATAGTTTACTCTTATAATTGATCAGTGCTTTTAAATAAGTAACTAAAGTAGTTATCAGCTGTTCTTAAATTAATTAGTATTTATTATCAATATTATAATCAGTTTAAGTTAATCTATTAGCAGTCATAACCACTAGTAATAAACCAGTATTTTAAATATAAATTTTTGATTTTTCATAAACTTTATTACCAACTTAAGCTTTTAGCTTAATTTGGTTGGTTGAGGGTCTTCTGCTCGGTTCATACTTACAAAATACCAATCATCACCAGCTGACCCAACCACTAGACACAACAATGACACAACCACTAGCCATAAATAAGATGTCTACCCCATAAATAAGATGTCATCAATTCCGCCTCTTGTAGTGCTGAGAAAAGGTGAAATATTCATACTGATCAAGCATTACTAAAGAAAAGTTTATAAACAAATAACTTTTATATTTTTGAATTAAAATTTGATATTTTAAACAATGAGCATTATGCTCACTGCAGCTTAGTCCAGGGGGGCCATTCCTTATTTATTCCAAGTTGAAATATTTCTATTTCAATTTTGTTTACAGTTTAACAAGGTTTGGTATTGAATTTAATCATTTTACAAACATGCCTGATGTTGTGGGTTATTGGGAATTTTCGTGGAGTTTTTCACAAGCAATATATGATTGCAGCTCACTAACTACGAAAATTTCTTCAAACGTAATGCACAATTATTAGTTCAAAAACCTTACAACGATCATAAGCTTTAGGCTGCTTTGAATCAGCATCAAATAATAAATGTGAGAATAAAAGAATTAGACGAAAATGAATAGTTTTATTCAAATTTTTCTCCTTTTACCGATATCAATTTTAGTACTCATCATTCCTTTTATAATCTGATACTTGTTAATTGTTTTAAAGGAAATAATGATTGTTATTCTTATGTAATCAAAATTTTGTAAAAGTTGCTTTTATTTAATTTTTAATTTTGGCGAACCATTTTTTTAAGAGTTTATAAGGATTTCATTTTATATTGTGGATTAAGTTCATAATATTTTGAAACTACCACGACAAAAGTGGATTTTAATATTAATTTTAAAACTGTATAAAATTTTAACATATGAGCTTATAAAAAATAAATTTAAAATTTGTAATTAAATAAATTAAGCTGGTATATTAGTATTCATTTAGAGTAAATTTTTAATTTTGTTCAATGTAAATGTAAAATTTAAGAATTTGTGAAAATTTCTACTATTAGTCCATAAAAAGAAGAAAACGAAATTATTTATTTAAAGGTAAATCGTCATTAAAGTAAATTGCCTAATCATCAGATTTTATAATCTGTATAATCAATTAAAAGACTTACCTATATCTCTATGGTTTCTATATTAGCTGTTGGTCTATAAGTTCAAAACTGCTTTAAAGTTTTTCAATATATTAAGTTATACTAGATACCTGTTGTAAAGATCCCTCATACATAGTGGGCAATATTCAGGTATAGAAAAAGAAGAGAGACAGGAAAACCAAGGAAACACCTCATACAATGCAAATTACATAACATGCAAAAATCAGAAAAAAGCAGCCAAATCTGGGATTTTCTCCTCTTGGATGAACTCGGTCTTAATGGCACTGTAAGATAGATTATCTGTATTATTTGATACCGTGCAGGGAACAAATTAACTGCTGAAGGCTGTTTTAAAATATTTTAATTTTCACATGTTACGAGAGAGGAAATCTGAAAAACTCCGGAGCACCCACTGCAGCAAAAAAAGAAGTAGTTTCTCATTGTTCATAGAAGTAGGGATTAAACCTGGGACTTCTTACAACAAAGTGTGATCACCAATATTTTTTTTTATTTCTAATGGCGAGTACCCTTGAGCAAGTAAGTACATTAGCCCATTTGCTTCAACAAGGCCGAAAACTGTTACTCATTTTATCGTTACCCAGTGGGTGCCTGTGAACCAAGTCACGGAAGTACGAGTAGCATCACCTACGCCACACCACCACAAACCCGTTTGTAGGGCGGGCCACATTCATCCATCATCTGAAGAAAGGACAAGAAACACAGAGAGAGAGAAAGTACATTTATACCCTTGCCGGGATTCGAACCCAGGTCCTCCCCATCCGTAGTCAGTTACGCTAACCACTAGACAAGTTGGACGGATTGATCACTAATATAAGTTCTCAATAAAATAATCTATTATATTTCTATGTATTTATTTTATAATTCTAGTTATTAATGGTACGGCTACATTAATTATCATTTTTGCTAAAAGATACTATAATAATTTTCATTATTTTTGCAGCGTTAAACATTCAAATAGCACAAGATTTCTTGTCAAATTCATAGTATAATGCTTTCCGGAAAATGTTTTTATTAACAATCAGCAGTTATTCACTTATCGTTAGATAGAAAATCCAGAAAACTCACACCTTATCAAACGCGCCTGCACCAAGAGATATGTGATGTCTAACGTGTCTATAAAAGTAGAAATATGAAGTTCAACACCTGTTGAATGGTAGAGATCAGAGTTAAATCTGGTATCTTTAAACAAAGATGTTTATTAGCAAAGATTCGCGTATTGTATCTTTAGCAAAGACTCGCGATTCACTTTAAATTGCAGATCCTGGTTTAATTATGCCACGTTTGCAAGAAATTATTGTTGAGTGGAAAACAATTGAAATACAAAATGATCTGAGCTACGATGTCTATTTAACAGCCTGCAAGAAGAATATATTGCATAACAAGCAATTTTCTGAAAGTTTCTAAAAGATGTAATATTTTTTATTTAAATTGAAAAAAAAAAAATTAATAGGAAAGTAATCTTATAACCTCAGAACCAGGTCTTCTAATAGTAAAATTTAATTCTTAATTTAGGGATCGTATTTTACATTTCATATGTATTTTTGTGTGTGTGAGCTCGCGCACATTTCAGTTGCGTATTACATTTACATATAGGAAAAAATAAATCCGAAGGTGATTATATAGCGCGAGTTCAAGATAATTGAGATAACTTGTAATTCATTTTTGAAAACGTACAAAATGGGAAAAAAAGAAAATGAAATTACTAAATATATAATTGCAATTAAATTCAAAAGTTACCTTGATTAATTATCAATATGTTTGATAAAATAAAAGATAATTAAACGTGTCTTTATTTTTAACTGTTTTATTGTATTTTTCATCTAAAGAGTCTTGAATATTTTATATTAAATGATAAATTGTATCAATTTTATGATTCTTGATAAATATATGCATTTTCTTAAAAATGATTTAATTGTTTTTCACATATAATATTGAATTATTCTAGATTTTCTAAGTTCAAATTTCAAGTACAAGTCTCGAATAGCGAAGGAAATCGAGTAAGTAAAAATAGTGATTTGTGAATTTTAATATGCATCATAATAAAAGAATATTTATTTAAATGTATTTGATGAAAGAATATACTGCATATTTATTAACTGCCTATTTTATATAACGATGCACATTCATTTATTGTAACATTAATATGTATTTAATAGAAACCACTTAATATTAAATAATGAGGAACTAATTAAAAAGTTTACTATAATAGAGAGTTCCTAAATTCTTAATTTTGATTACATGGAGTTTTTAACTTATAATTTTGTAATTAATGATATTATTATCTAATGAAAATTTAGAGTTAATTTTTAATATCGTAATGTATACACTGCTGGCCACGGTAAATGCAACGCCCTGGAGGAAGCATGCAAATAACATGAAATTTACGACATGCATCAGCGGAAACAAGATATGCAAATGATAGCCATATCATGTCAGAATTTATTTAATATATATAATTTTCCAACAGAAACTATTGGATCCTGAATTTGCGTTAAAAACTGTGTGTGTAAAGAAATACCAAAAACATCATTTCATTTGTGAATTTTATATGATAAATTTTTATTTGGTCTAAAATTATCATCATTTACGTATACATGTTATATCAATTTACAAATAAATTTTAATTCAATTCCCACAAAAAAATCATGAATTTCAATATTAAATTGATTGCATTTCTTTACAATTATTTCTGAAGTATAAGAACTTCTTAATGAGTTATAAATTTATTGATTTTTCAGAATGCTTGCATTCAGACAACGGATTTAACGTGAGTGGAAAATTTTACATTATGCTATATTAATATTTTAATTCTTTAAAATTTTATGTTTGTTTATTATGTTAAAAATTTTCCTCTTAAAAATATAATATATGAATATTTTTATAATCTTTCAGGAAAATATGAGAATATAAATGCAACAAATAAAATTTTAAGTATTTGTTTTCATAAAATTAGTATTTATTGTCCATAATTTTCAATTCCTGAAATTTGCTTTTATAGTTTTTATTGGTTAGACTCTACTTTAGGGTGCCCCTTTGATTCTCGCCAAGTTGTGATTGCGATTGATCGCCAAGCTGGGTAAAACCGAATTGAATTGTGTTCTGATTGGTTTAGATCCCGTCGAGGCTCTGATTGGTTTATCGTTTTTAGAATTTTTAAAATTCAATGGACGTTGCGTTATTTTTGAATGTTCAATCATTCCTGTTAGTATTGTAATCGCAGCAAACATGAATAGCGCCAAAAAATCGCCAAGTTCGCCAAAGGGCACCCTATAGTTTTACCTTTTTAATATAATAAAATAAATGTGAACTAAAACATGAGTTATTTATTTCATTTATTCTGTAGGTGTGCCACTCTTGTACAAATATTTCTAGAAAATATGGAAATTAGTACGTTTACATACAAGCCTCGTTTTGAGGTGGGTATACAGTTTTCCTATTGCAAACAATGTTTTTATAATATGTTGTGTAATATATTAATAACTAAAATTTATATCAAGAGAAATTTAATAACAAAGTTACAAAAATATATTTATGTAACACTCCCACTTCATGTAAGTAGTAATTTAAGCTTACCGAAGAGCTAAATAATGATTAATAAATGTCTTCTTCAGAATCATTCATTCTGTTTTCAAGGACTTTTGGGAGTGTCCCTTTTAAAACGCGACAAATTAAATTGTTCCAGCTATATATATTGGAAATGTGAATGGTTATATATGAAAGGTATTATATAGAAGTGTATAACTTTCCATCTTGAATTATATTTATAAAGTAATTTTGTTTTTATGAAAATGTTTGACAAAAATTTATAGACAAAAATTTTTGCTATTCATAAATTATTGCATTTATTAACTTTATTTATTTATAGTAAAACATATTATGCTTATGGTTTCATATTTTATTACATTCACGTTTTTACCTAAATAAACATTTTCTGTATTATTTAAATTAAAGCTAAATATGAATTAATTCTTGTATATCCATTAAATTATGGAAAAATATAATAGCATTTATTGACAATAATTTAACTATACATTGCTGTTTTGGTGGGAAAAGTTGGGGATTATTCTATATATATTAACATATTCATAAATTTGGAAAAAAATGCATGATTGTATCATATATTTTGTTAGTTTATAAATGAAACTTTGTACGTAAACTTTTTCACAATTTACATAACAGCATTATATACTATATATAAAAATTAACTATTTCTTCACGTTGAAAATGGAAAATAAAATTGCATGCGTACTCTAAAAATATTTATTATTACAACCATAGAAAATCAGGTTGAATAATAGCAAGTTTTCTTATTTGAATTTGTAGAAGTTTATATCAATTAAATAGTTTGTTCTATAAAATGTTTACAATATTATTCAATTAAACAAGATGCTGCAATTTGAAAAATAAGGGAAATTTTTTTCTTCTTTATAATGCTTACAAAATATTTTATTCTTTTTTAACTCAATGTTTACTTCAACTTAATTTATTTCTGAAGTGAAATCAGTAATCTTTAATTTACGGTATCTAACAATTTTTATTTCTTTGTAACATATTCCATGAAATGCTTAAACTTTTGAGTGCATACACAAAATTAAAAACATTTATTATTAAATAAAACGCATTTATTCAACTTTATTTGTTTTCATTTTATAGCCTATTGGAATTCTCAGCTGGTTAGGTGGTTATGTTGGACTTTGGCTCGGAATCTCGCTGTTACACGTCTACGACTTCCTGGAGACGAGAGTATTTCGCGGAATTTCTGTCATTCGTAAAAACTTGGCGCGAAATAAAAAGAAACAGACAACAAAGCGAATGAGTGATCCGTATCTAACTACATTATATCACCATAAACAACAGAATGCTTTAATATAAATCTGCTCTTAAATGATAAAAACAATCACAAATTATAATTCATTGTTCTACAAATCTTGGCTTGAATTTGCTTCATGAACTATTTAGACATAATCTGAATAAAATTTTTTAAACTTAATGCTTGTCATTTTTGCATTATCTCTTATTACTATTTAAAACAATAAATTTAATGATTGAAAATTAATTATAAATTCTCTATTTTAAATTAAAAGCACAAAATTTTTCTTCATTAAGTTTATAGTTTATGCAAACATCCGGTTTCCTATCATATTCCATAAACTAATAATTTAATTTACATAAGTAAATAAGTTCTTTTAAAGAAATGAAAATTTTTCATTCGCCATTATTATGTATCTTTAAATGATATTGTAATTATATAAAAGCAATATCATAAATTGTGTGTTTTAATATTTATAATTCATTAATTAAATTATTTAAATTAATTGCCTCCATCAAAATATGGATAATCATCTTTTCGTTCAAAAAGTATAATATTAAAGTTTATTATATAATTAATCCATAGTAATTATTGGTTTTTTTATGTAATAATATCATTAAATAAAATTATTTGAATTTATTATAATTGTTATTTATTTGTGAGACATTTTCTTAGAAGTATTAACAAGGAAAAAAAATAATAAAATAATAGTACATTATGCTATAAAATTAGAATTTTTTAAATTTAATTTTATCAAATATCTTGCAGCTATACATTCTTTAATAAAAGAGAAACTATGTTTAATCTTTAATGTTATGTATTTTTATGTTTTTCATTGTTAGAAAACTCACGAGTCTTAAAGTGATATGTTTCACATTTATGTTAATAATCTAACTTTTGTTAATGCATTTTTGTTTCTTTTACTTTAGATTTTTTTATTAATTATACTTTGACAATATAATTCAATTATTTAGTTGACAAGTATTTTTATCCATATCTACATTCGAACATAAGCTAAGTAATAATTATAAATTTATTTATAATACGTATAGTTAGTAAGGTTAGATTATACTTTAGGGTGCCCCTTTGATTCTAGGCAAGTTGTGATTGCGATTGATCGCCAAGATGGGCAAAACCGAATATCTTCTGATTGGTTTATATTTTTTAGAATTTTGAAAATACAACGGACGTTGCGTTATTTTTTAATGTTCAACCATACCTGTTTGCACTATAATCGGCGCAAACAGGAATGGCGCCAAAAAAATCGCCAAATGGCACCCTAAAGTATAGTTTTACCGTTAGTAAATATATTTATACTATATCTTTTGTACTATAAATATATTTACAATACAGAGAATTTTTGAGTGCTAAAAAATTTTAATTCCTGTACTCATTTTTATAATGCTTTCTTAAAATTTATATAACATATTACTCGTAATATATTAAAACCTATCCTGTTCTAAAATATAAATGGATGAAACATGTCTTTTAAGGATATAGAATTTATGAATTAATGTATATTTTATCTTTAAATTCTACTTAACATAATAAAATAATTTATTAAATACTTGTCTCGTTGGTGTTATAATTATTTTTTTGAAATACATTCTTTATGCCAATTTATTGATTAAATTTGTTCAAACAAATTGATGAACTGTTTATTAATATTTAAAATGTGATGTTATATAAAAATTATGGGATATATTTTGCAAGAATTAAAAAGATAAGCCAAATATTTTCTAAAACGAAGAGATGTTATCTG
Source organism: Latrodectus geometricus (assembly GCA_026290005.1). NCBI lineage: Eukaryota > Metazoa > Arthropoda > Arachnida > Araneae > Theridiidae > Latrodectus > Latrodectus geometricus. The sequence goes on from JAPDSC010128252.1 coordinate 55,105, forward strand.
AAATAGCTTTAAATTATTTATATAGTTAAAAGTAATTAATGATAAAACTAAAATAATCTATATAAAAGTGATCAATTTTTTGTATGAAAAATGAGAATTATTTTTAATTTCTTGATATGAAAGTTTCAAAATGTTCAAATAAGAATAAAATCATATAATTTAACAGGTTAAATATATATAGCAAAAAAAAAGGAAAAGGATATAAATAAAAAAAGTAATTTTTATACATACCCTCTATTTTAAATTGCATTTCCTTATATCTTTAACACATTTATTACACACGTTAAAATCAAATTTTCTCAAGAAAAAATTTACTTAAGAAGAATTATTTCTCATATTCAAATAATAAAATTAATAATGTGTGTCGTGAATATTTCTTCTTCTAACTTGAGAATGTTGAGTTAATTTGCACTTTATATTTTGATTATTGAAAAAACTTTAGTTAAAACTTACACTTGAGCTATAATTTTAATGCAAAACAACTTTTCTTTTTATTCCTCAAGATAAAAAGAAAAGATTCTTGTAAGACACGATATTATTTAGAATTGCAGTATTGATGCTTTCATTATTTTTTGACACTAGAAATGAAATATTCATCTTATTTGATTTAGAAATGTTTTTAAATAGTAAAAAAAACTTAAGGCTGGGTTGCTTTGCTTTCGATTCATTAGTGGTATGTTTTCATAAAAAATTATACTTCAGAAATTTTAATAAATTTTGAAATCACGCAGAAATATTAGTGCTGCGTATTATTTAAAGTATTGTTAAATGTATTATTTAGAGATTTTCTGGGGTCGTTCTTGTTGTCTTTTCATTGTACTATTTTGAATAAGAGAGTTTATCACAATAATATAGTAATACAAAATTATTATTAGAGTATGATCAACGTCAATTAAGTCACTTTTAATGGAATTTTAATTGAGACGTCATTAAAAATATTTTGAGGACATTCCATGATTTAGAATACATTTAAACTTAAATGTTTAATTATTGCAGTTTATATTTTTCTTTCACACATCTTTTATGACACTACAGGATAGTACATTTATATATATAAAATTTGCATACACACCCAAATATATATATTTAAATGAATATGCGATAATTAAATAAAACAGACAAATAAAATTCTAAGCCATTCTTATTCAGTGTCTATTATGGCTCTTTGGGCAGCTCATGCAGTTCTCAATCCGACAATTCTATTAATTAGTCAATTGATGATTGCCTGAGGTAACCGTAGCCTAACCACATCCACAGTTATGCACCGATCAATTGCAGTTTGCGTTAGAGGCTATCGGTTCATGCTATTTTCATTGATGTCAAAGGTGTTCGATAGGATTCAGATCTGGAGAATTTACTGGATAGGAAAGGTTCTCAAATCCAGTCAAGCTGTTAAGAATCACCAGGTGATAAGTGGTTTGACTTGTTTTACTGAAATACTGTGTTGGGTTATCTTGCAACAAGGGCAAAACAACAGGCTTTCCAACTTATTTGATTGGTGCGCTAGTATTCTTCCCTATACTTAACCCAGAGATGGGCTCTACCCATTAAGTGGGAACTACTGGGTTGGGGAGTCTATATAAATTAAAAGCAGAAACTAAACATATGTCCCTATAATAGTTGACCTGGAATCCTCAAAGATATCATTTTAGTTCAACGTCATACTAACTAAAACTATTAAGCGAGCTTTAACCGCCTTTATAGAACACGACAAATCCTTTTTAAACCTGGTTTCAATCTGAATACTTTTCAAATTGAGAAAGACGCTCTAACCAACAATGCGATGGTCTTCTGTTAGCTGTCAAGCGGTCGTCAATGTGTACCAGAGATCCTATGAGCAAACATTACGCCACCTAAGCCATGATGCCTGGTACAGAACCGATTTGAAGTTCTTCATATCGGTCCTGTACCAGGTATCATGGGTTGGTTGGTTCGTAGCATTTGAAATTGAAATTGGTTGGTTCCTAGAATTTTCTGAGCTGTCGGCATACCCATCAACTATCCTCATTTCTCTCTAGACAGAAATGATATTCACCGTAAACAATACTTGACGTCATTCGATGGTCCAGATATGATGGCCATGACACCATGCCAGACATCTAGTCCTGTGTTTAATGTTCAGCGGTATCTTTGTTACTGGTACTTGAGCATAGTACTTCAAATAATCTGTTGAATATAGTTTGGGTGGACACAAATCCATTTACTCTTGGAATCAACTTGCTTCGAATGCCACGTACCATGGAGAAAGAATTTGGAAAATGAAAACACTAATTCTTGCTAACATTAACTTATTAACAACTGTTTGAAAAGAAAGTAGAAGAAAGTCCCTCGCGTTTATAAAAATTAAAATACAAATGATAAGCTAGAAGTAAAATAATTCTAGTAAAGCTTTACTAGAAGTAAAATAATTGAATAAACCGTAGAAAAGCATGCGCTATTATTTTTGGTAGAAATTTCTCATTAGCTTAACTACTTGAATTATAGAGAATAACTTTAAAATTTCTTTTTGCCCACAAGTTTTAAGTGCACAGAAATGTTGCATCAACGAAAACCGCTGCAAAAAAGTCAGTTGCTTGTGTTCCTTAACAAAGACCATCAATATCTAAATCTTGACTCCTAGCTTTTGATAAGTCGCAATATTAATTAAGAAAAATGATTAAAACAAAAGTGTAACTCGAATTTTAGGTAAGAACTGTGGAAAAAGAATTTAAGCTGTTATGAATGTATATTTATTCATTTATTAAAAACAATATCCACATGCATAATACTTATATACTATGCGGTAATAATTATAGTAACAACGAGGTATTAAATTAAATGAAAGAAATTTGTATTTTATTTTTGCTAAAAATAATTGATATAAAACTGTATATTACCTCTCAAAACCTAATTTTTCACTATCTGATTAAAAAAGATTTAATAAATTCTGTGCTCTATATAAATTAGTGTCTTCAGTACATCAATTCCACCGTATTCATTTGCATTTACAGTATTCCTTAAGCATTTTTGAAAATTGATATTATTGGTAATGTTTCTTCTAATTTTCCCTCAATGATTTTATAATGGCATATGTTTAACCACACTTTCTAAAATTAACAGAAACTATGGTATTTAAAAAATAATAGTTAGCACAATTGATAAAGTTTTAATGGAATGTTTCTGAGCAAGCAAAATAAACTACTTATAGTGGTTGTAATAAAAAAATAACTTTTCTTTTCAGAATTTAATTCACAAATATTTTTTATGAATTAAGTTACTTAATTTTCATTATTCATTCCTTATTTAAAAATTTTCCTAATGTGTTTTTTCAAATAAGGTGTTTAATTTCTATTTTAAAGAATTGCAGCTATATTTTTATTTATAATACCTCTCATGAACTTTGTTTATTAGTATCTCGACATATTGGTATAGCAACAACTTTTTATATACTAATTAAATAATCATTTCAATTTTAAATTTATTATTTAATTCGAGAAATTTTTCATTAGTTAATCTTTGAGTTTTACAGATACTGTGTACATTTATTTTATTTTATCTCAAAATATTTGTAGATATAATTACTTAAATATTTTCTGAGTTATAATTTATAGAAAGATAATAATTCTTCATTTTTGTCATATTATTAAAATAATCCAAATACAAACATTATAAACTTGACAATCTTGTAAGCTCTTTCCCTTCGCTAATTCATTATTTATTTTTAACTTTTTTTAATGTAAATACAATCACACAGAATTTAATTCAACAATCTTTAATTGAAATCATAAAGACAATCTTTAATTGAATTCAGAAATCCTTTCAACACTATAGACCTTGAGGAATATTTGGTGCTCTCTTTTAATTTCCATTCATTTTATTTTAACGTTAACGTTTCTTTTTAATGTATTCCTTCTTGCAGAAATTAAAATTCTTATGTCTTCGAAGCTATTAAAAGTTGCTATTGTTCGTAAAAAAATCTTTTTTTGACTTAATATAATTTTTTTTATTAAACTTTTTTCGAGAAATACATTATAAGGCATAATAAAATATATATCTCAAAAATTTTTATATTTTAAGAAAGAATATACTCAGCTAGATTATTTATTTCTTAAAAAAATATGGAGCCCAATTTGATTTACCATATTTAAAAGAGTCTTACAAATTTAATCTATTTTACAATTTAATCTATTTTATAAATTAATTTAATCTATTTTATAAAAAAGAGTCTTACAAATTTAATCTATTTTATAATTTTTTTTTAAATATGAAAAATTTAAGTCATTTGTTTGATAAAAAAAAATAAAAATAGATGATAACAAACATTTATGTTGTAAATTATATTTATTCTACAATAATTCAAAATGCAAAACTAAATAAGCAAAAAATAATTTCAAAATGTTATTTAAATTGAGCATTAATTAAGTGGTTGATATATATTTACATATTTTATTTAACGAGGCAAAAAAATTCCATGAATATCATATTTAAAAAAAACATTCATTAAGTAATTACTAAAAAACAAAGTAGAGCTATTGATTTATTTGCTAATTTAATTTTCTTAATCATTTTCTAATATAAAAATTTAAAAAAAAATAATCAAATTCATTTTTTTACAAAGTTACCATGAAACATAATGACCAATTATAAATAATTCAGTAAATAGTAAATTGAGCTTTTAAATGAATAGAAAGTGACTTGTTAGTTTTCGAACTACCCCTTTACTTGAAAAGAGTTTTTTTTTAATGAGCGATAATCGATCCGTGTTGTACGATCAGTTACTGAAGAAGACAGGTGTTTTTGAAAAATTCTCGCAAACAAACTGAACATTGGGGCATCGCACGCAAAATAAATGATATTATCAATTTGATGAATTAGTGGCATTTCCTGAACAAGCGGAATAATTATTCTTCCAAATAAAAAAATCCATCGCTTTGTGTTATTTACGAACAAATGAACCTTTCACTTTAAATAACACTGTTAAAAGTTCTCGGGGGCTCGGCTTCTAAATCAATATAAAAATACGATATCTACGTCAAACGTAAACATTAGTTAAATATCGCTTACTTGTTTTGTACATGCTAGAAGATGCTGAGGAAATTAAGCTTGTTTGAGTAAACTGATAATAGTTTTTATGAAATTATCCAAGCTAATTTATAGAACGTTAAACTACATTTTTAATTATTATAAGTTCTTAATCACAAATTTCTAGATTTACTTCTTAAAAAATATGGAGTTAATAAGGAATTATTTTGTCACTAAATAAACATACACTTGACAAAACTTTACAAAAATAATATCTATAATAGAAAGTTTTTTTTTTTTTTAAATTTAAGTAGAAATTTAACAAATGTTTGTTAAAAGAAATAAAAAGATGAAATTTGTGAAAGTGAATACGGTATTTAAAAACTAATTTCAGATAATCGGAAAAACTAATTCTTAATAATTTGCTGGAAAAAAAAGCGTAATTGATCTGAGCATTGCTAATGTTTTTGAAATAACTTCTGCATTAAATGGTGAAATTATGTAAGAAAGGGAATTTCTTAAAATGTAAATTGAACACAGCAAAAATTAAATATTTCTCTAGTTTCATGGAACAAAAGTATAAGAAACTAACTTTTTGGAGAACGAAAGCTCGTTTCTTGTTCCAGATCTTACTTGCAATCGGGTTCATCGTGCAAAGTGTCAAATTTGTGGAAATGTACCTACAGTACCCTTCCTCTGTAGAGCTGGAAGTTGTTCAACCTTCAGAAGTGGATTTACCTGCTTTCACTGTTTGCAACGTTAATGAGTAAGTATAGATTTTAATATAATAAATTTTGAATTTTGATCGAACGTAAGTGAATATATTACAACACGATGCTGACATTCTAGATTTACTATAATATTTTCTTCTGTACTAATATTATCCCTCTCAAGAACATTATTCATTATAGTTTGTATAGAATACATATTTCGAGGCACAATTTTTGTGGATATATATATATCATGAATACCTTACGATATATTCCAGATTATTACCAATATTATATTGTACAGTTTTAGACCACTGTAAATGAACAAATAAGAATACATAAAGTATTTAAAAAAATCTGCTCAAACTAATTGTGTATAAAAAAATTTTGATCTTTGATTTTTAGAGTTAAATTTGCTTATCATAGAACAATTCACATCAATTCATAAAAATATTTAGAAAGAATAAATTTATTATTTAGTTAAAAAATCTTAATTATTAGATTTTAATACGATACTTTTAACGTATTTTTTAAAGGTCTTTGCATTTGTATATTTTTTGTTTGCTTGCAGAAAATTAACATAGTTTTGTTTCAAAAGAATATTTGCTATTTATAAATGATGACAAATTTTAATGTAAATTAAATTATTTTAAAAGTGAGTAAAAGAAGTAGTCTTGTAAAATCTTTGTATTTTTATTGTATTAATCTTCAATTTTAACCGATTAAAATATAATTTAAAAAGGGAAAACAAAGAACAATATAAAATAATCTTCAAGCTGTTTTGATTATAAGAACAAATTCAAAGATTGTTTCAAACAACAATTATTGCGAAAAGTAAACAAATAGCACATATTGCCGTTATTCATAATACAACATTAAAGAAGGAAAGTAAAATCAGAAGAAAAAATATTTTCACGTAGAAAATTTCAAATTTAAAAATTTCTTATCCCAAATGAGGTATCTGATTTACTATTTTTTCTAACATTAATAAATAATGTTAAGAATTTATACTTTTATGTGTAAAACTGATTGAACATTATGCTAAATTTTGTTCAGTAATTGTATGTAGTAAAACTTAAGCGATTAATCAATAAGCTTAAAATTATTTGTTATGATTTTTTTGGGGTATTGCTATAAAAACATTTTCCAAACACCTAGACTCAAATTGTATGGAGTTATTTTAATTGAATTCCTTTATCTTCCATTAAATTCTTTCAATCTAATTAAAAATAAATGTAACATTGATTGACTAATGAGCTGGATTGTGCGAAGACCTTTGAAAGGAAATTTTTTTCAATATGTTCTCATCTAATCTACCAACATATAATTAAAAGATATATACGTATATATATATATATATATATATATATGAATACTATTTTCTAATACATATGAGTTAAACTACCACAACAAGAGCAAAATTTTATTTTATGATGTCTAATATTTACACTATCTTCAAATAACTGAAGAAATAATATCAGTTCAAGAACTCTAAGATTGTATAAACGTTAAACATCGTATAAATATGTAAACTCTATGTCTTAAAATTAGTAGGTGATAAAAAATTTCCATAATCTTTAAATATTTGCACTATTCTAAGCTTATTTTTACGTCAAATAACTTCATACAAATTCGAGTTTATAAAAATCAACGGAATATAATGAAATTTCAGACAAAAACGATTTGCATTTCTATAAATAATTAAATCTTCAAATAAAATAATATAATTTTTCAAAATTTCTAATATCGGATTTCTAATATTCTACTTTTGGATTGATTTTGATTTGTTTTTGTTTTGTTTTGGGTATCTAATCCTGAAAATTAAAGAAAACAAATTTATAATTCTGCTTAGGAAAAGCATTCCATCTTATTTGGAAACATACCCAAAATTCATTTCTAGAAGTTGTAGGTTAGAACCACGAGCGAAACACCAACCATTGAAATTCCACATGCGTTAAATGGGCAGTATATGCAGAGTAAAAACATTTAAAAAAAAAAAGTAGTATATATTCTTCAGAAAAGAAATCCCTAACTTTCCTGGAAATATGTGAGCGGGCATTCTCTTGCTAAATATAGCTTCAAGAATGCCTTGAATGACAGAAGCAATTTCGACTTTATAACTTCACTGATATACTTATTGCTGTTAAGATCAAATACAGTTCAATTCATAGCAACTGAAATCTTCGTTATACTTATTTTCAATTTATACCATAACTTCATGCATGTTCTTCTACTAAGAACATTGGAATTGGAACATTCTACTAAGAACATGGATGTTCTTCTACTAAGAACATTGGAATTGGAACATTCTACTAAGAACATGGATGTTCTTCTACTAAGAACATTGGTAAAGCATTCTAGAACGTTTAGTTCTCCACCATAGTGCTTAACTTAATCCCACTGTAATAATACCACAAATTAAATTTATTGCCAAAATACAATAAATTTTGCTTGTTTATTTTGATGAACATAGAGATTAGTGTGCCAACTTGCACTCTAATCTCTATGTTTATCAGCCCATTACAGACATAAATATAAATTAAGTTATAATTTATAAAATACAAAACTTACTAAGTTCATGACATTGCTCATAATATTTCAACTCATATATTTATTAAAACTGTAGCTTCTTTTTTGATATATTAAATTTTAATTCTTTTAAAATTTTTTTGCTACAGAGTGTTTTTATTGCATATGTGATGAGTAAAACAAGCTTCTCCTAATATTATGATGTTAAAGAACTAATTCAACATCTAAATAGATATCATTACGAATTAAAGTAGCTCTGGTTAACACAAAAACATTAGAACAACATATCTTTTAATTTTTATTTAATGAGTAGGTTACTTCTTCTTCTCAAACAATATGGAATATTACAACCGACTTATATACGACTCATTTTAGAAAAAGAGATATTGAAAAATTATCTAGTATCACTTATTTATGATATTTTTAACAATATTTTCTTATTTTTAATAATTTGGACGTATCACTAAGTATATTATAAATGTATAGCTTTGATATAAAATCTAGTATATTAGTCAATAATTTAAATTCTATTCTTTATCGCCATATTTTATAATATTTACATGTTGTTCAGTCGATACTTTTTCTCGAATGAAAACATGAAAGCAAAATATTGGAAATTTTATTTTCAGAATACGCTCTACTCAGTATTGCCTCAAATATCCCCAGTATTGTGGTACGCCAGAAACCGATGCAACATTTTGTTCCCGTTTTGCCGAATACTGTCACCTCGTGAATGATTCTAAGCCAGTAAGTATATTTTTTAATACTACTTTTGAAATTTGGGAAGCTTTAAATTGCCTATTCCTATTGTTGTCTTTTAAGGACATTAGAATGTATTTGCTATGCCTTTATACACATTAAATTACAAAGAAAAACATGCAATCAAAACATAGCCTACATTCAATTCCAATGTAGAAATTTTGTTCATTCAATACCGAAGGTAAAGCAGCAATACGAAAAGTCAAGAAAAATTTCATAAATAAAAGATTTTAAACAATAGCTAGTAGAAAAGAAATTGTTAATGGATTTTATTAATAGATGATCCTATTAATAAAGAGTTCTTATAAATAAAATAATTTTTTTTTGTTTGAATTACATACTTTATGTAATTCAGGGTGCTAATACAGAATCTTTGTCATATTTCAAAAATATAAGGTGTTCGTGAGAGAAGAAAGTTATATCTTTACAGGTGTTTTCGAAACCTGAAAGTGCAGCTGATGGAAGAAATCAAATAAGAAGTTTGGATTTGTAATATGTTCCAATGTAATAAAATCTTTTCTATTTTATTATTTATCACTTTTTATTCTTGCACAGTACCGTTATCTGAACTATGTTAATTATATCTTTTTGAAATAGTCGTTCGTCCAAAGAAAATAAAAATTGGACAAATGATTAGAAATAATGCCCCAATACCTGTTATAATGATTCCGAAAGTTGTTTCTTTTTCCTAATCTTAATGAGTCAAACGTTTCAGTATCAAACAGATTATAGCTGAAACAGATTATATATGAAATTTTGCTTAGTTTTTGATATACTGTATCTGATAAAAAAAAACCCTTCACTTCATATTGATTCATAGAGTCACTTAATGGCAGTCCATTAGAACCAATATTATTTTTTGAGGCTATTTTAAAATTACTTATCACGTAATGTGGCCAGTTATTTTGCTCCTTTCTATATTTAACATTGTCTTAATCTGCTTATTCGCACTCTCTCACAGTTAGCTTTTATTATCTTAGAAGAGTAATAAAGTACACAATAGATATAAGTCAATTTCCTATCTATGTTTAAAACGAAGAATTTTGCCAGGCAAAAGATTTTAAAAAAAGTAAAAAAATTACATAAAATAAACTGTATATTGATTTTTGGGAATAGCACGGTTTTATTCGCTAGTATTTCTATTTGTTTTGACAGACACTACGCCACATTTTTTGCCTTCCAATTCAATGGTTAATCAATCAACAAATTAAAAACTTTAGGCTAAAATATTTGCATTTAATTATGCTTCAAAAGGCTTGTACTGCCTAGATATAATAGATTAACAGTCACAATTAGAATTATTAGCCCATTTTGAATTATTATACATTATCATGTTTTTTCAGTATAAACTATGTATTGATTAAAATGTAGTAAACTAAATAATGGCAGCGTTCTGTCACGTAGTTTATTTGAAATTTTCATAATTTTCGTGAACTGTTATCTAAATTAACACTAAATTATTATTTTTAAAATAATATTCTAACAAAAGATTTTGTTTCTTTTTTTTAGTTTAAAACCATCCTTTCATATAAAATGTTAATTTCTACCATTTTCACAAATCAATTGAAATCAATAATTATTTTTCAGAAACAATAATTTTTAAAAACAATTTTGAGACCTTAAATTAGCAAAATGCATGCAATATTTACCAACCTTAAGAATTGTATATGCATACGTTCAATATTATTGAAATAAATAACTATTGCAGGAATATTACAATGTCTTAAATTGAAACGTACGATTACATGAAAAATCACTTTACTTCAATCAATCAATGTTTTTCATTTGTTTAATATTTTATTAGGTTGTTAGAAAAATTTTAACTGCAATTTTTTACAACCTACTTTATTCTTAAGACACACTGCAATTATGTATTTTAATATGTATTTTAATGTGGCAAAGTCTATTTGTGAAAAAATTTGCTTGGTTGCGTGCAGTAGTTTTAGTTTGTATGCCCTATCAAATACAAAAAATCGATACCAACATTTTCTTTACAGTTTATTTTTTGTCATTGAAAAGGTAAAAATGATATTCAAACAAGGGAAAGATAATTCAATTTATATAGAAAATATAGATATGGCAGTGGCAAAATTTTCTTCCTGTGATTTTGATGTTGAAAATCCACCGTTTCGGAAGATCATTTGAAACTGATGCTCGTAAAATAAAGAATTAATATAGCAAATAGTAAAATAAAACTCGTAATTTTTTTAATTGATGAAATGGTTCTAATTCGGTGGCTCATTATCACGTTAAATATCTTAATTTAATTTCAACATCGACATCTGGATTACCGATATTTTTTCAGGCTGAAAATTAATTCATATCATGTTGTTGTTTATCCCCCTGGTGCAGGAAATTCCATACCAGGTCCAGAAGATCTGGCATAGGGTAGTTTGCAGCTTCTTTTTGGAGAGGAACCACAAGGGCAGAAGACTGACTTGACTTCTGAACACACATGCCATAGATACCCATTTATAGGGTAGGCAACCATTCATGCTCCATGCATACAAGAAAAGGACAAAGACAGGAGAGAGAGAAAGTACATTCATGTCCGAACCGGGATTCGAACCTAGACTTCCCAATCCGCAGTCAGGCATGCTAACCATTAGACAGTAGGTGACAATTCATATCATAAATGTCATTAATTATTTCCTCAAACATTATGAAGATGACTCATTTTTTAAGTAAATCATTTCTTAGGATTTAAATATTATCTGCAACATTTTAAATGTTTGAGAGCATGGAGTAACAAAAGGTGGATTTGCTCAAAGCATTTCAAAAACCATTATTTCTCTATAAATAAATAAAGTTAATGTTGTTTGTTTGGTGAAATTTCAAATGAATCTTGCATTTATGAGTTACCATGAGCACCATGAGCAATCATATAGAAATCATCATGAACAGTTTTGAAGTGTATTGATATTAAACAATTTATTATAATAGTTCAGTGACTCAATCAAAGAAAAAAATGTCAGAATTAATCAGTAGTAAAAGTATGGTATTTCACCTAGATCACTTACAAGTTGGTAACTCAAAAAATCTTTTACGGAAGGATTTGAATGTATTACGAAAACTAGTGTATTTTCCAGATTTGGCACTTATAGCTAATTATGTCTTCCTGTGTCTAAAATAATATTTTAGTGAAAACTTGCATTTCAAATGAGAACGCCAAAAGAGGGATTTCCCCCCACCCCCTGCTAAGATTAGAAATTTCATTATCAGGAATCATGCTGCTAGAAAGATATCAAAATATTCTAAAACGAAACAAAGAATATTTAACTAAGTAAAGTACTTATAGAAAATAAGAAATATAATTTTTCATTTTCATAGAAAAAAAGAACAAAAGTACTTTTTGAGCAACTTAACATATAAATTGTATAAATAATAAAATTCGGTAAAATTTCTGAAATAACAATTTTATTTGAAATATTTAAAACATATTCTTCTTATTAATAAGAAGAAACTGTTTTAAATAATTCAAATATAATTTTAAGTATTCTAAAATATTTAATATAGTAAATTAATAAATACACTTACACGTTAAATTTTTGAGTCATTCTTTTATTTTTATATATATATATATATAATGCAAAAATTTTCGTTTAGGTACCTCTG
>JAPDSC010128260.1:0-10153 GCA_026290005.1 Latrodectus geometricus
TTGTTTATTTAAATACAACTAGGTACACTTTTATGATCACATGGAAACAATTTCAAAATTTATAATTAAAATATCAATAAAAATAAGGATTTTAATATTTGAATTAACGCGCAGCTTATTGAACGAATAAAAGCTATATAGACTAAAATTAGATATTTGTTTCTTAAATTGTTTATTTAAATACTTGTTTTTAAATACTACTCGTTCTAGTTTTAAAAGACTAATTCTAAAGATAAATAGACAGAAAGAATGTTCACTAAAAGCAATTATCACTAAACATCTTTTCCAAATAAACTTTCATTGCATACGAGAAAATATTTAAGCATAATGGTTAGCATTATGCGATTTATAAAATATTATTATCAAAATGCATAACGTATGAATATATTTTCGTTGTTTGTAATTGTCATTAATTATATAAATTTTGGGTTGGTACGATTAAAAAAGTGATTTTATTCGAGTTACTAATATTTAAGAAATATTTTTGCACTGAAGGAAAAAAAAACAAGTATATAGAGCAAAGTTTCATCAAGAAAAGAATATGGGGAAACAAGGGATAGGCACACCACGACTTGAATACCAATAAATCAGAGCAATAACCCGATTTTCTTTAAAGTTTGGTGTTTGACATGACCTGTATCGAAAATACCCCATAGCCCGAAAAACTGTTGTGATAAAAAAAGAAGAAATTATGATCTTAGTTTCGCTCCTTTCTATTTTTATAAAATAAGAACGATTAATTGCAGGATGTTTTTATCAAGAAAATGGTGCCATGTGCTTTAGTTTCAAATTAAGACCTAATTCTTTTTATAGTTGTAACCACCTTCAGAAAATTTTATTTTTAAAGATGAGATGAACTAATATCATTGATTTTTTACCGAATTCCTTATAATAAAATAACCCATCCTTTAGCATTAATGAGTAAGATAAAATAATTAATTTACATTCACGAAATGAATCACAGTAAATAACCAATGATAAAAATTGGGTAAGATCAATCCGTAAACAAACTAAAATTTAATCCAAATGTGCCCTTTAAGCAAATGTTTGTCTGCTTGGAATTTTTATAAAATAATTTATTATATTTAATTTAATTTTGATGAACTTTATGAAGATTTTAATTACTTCTTGATTATTAATCTATAGAATGAGAACTCAAAAATGTTATAGTATAAAAAATTTTAGAATTTTGATTTATTTTTAAATGTCTATGCAATGTCTTCTTTTCAGTGCTTTATTTAAATATATATAAATTAAATTGCTATTAAAAGAAGAAAAAATATCAAAATTATTTACTTACCAGAAATTACTATAAGTGATACATTTCGGGAAATGATACCTGCGATATTCTGTGCCAGACATTCGTAAAATCCACTGTCATCATTTACTAAGCGGTTTATGGAGAATTTTTGAAAATTATCTTCAAATTTTCCTCCTGTAGTGTTACTATCAATGATTTTTCCATCTCTATACCAAATTACTGTTGGTATTGGTGTTCCTTCAACATAACATTCAAATTCAACAGCTGAGTTTGAAGCCATTCTTACAGTACTATCATTCCAGTTTTCATTCAAAAAACGCGGCTTCTTGATTTCTGTGCAATTAAAAAAGATTAAACTTTTTTAAAAATAAATTCTCATTATATGACGTAACTGAAAAAACACATTCTTAAAATATTTAATATAAAAAGATGATGGAGAAGGAATCAGAGATTTTAGAAAACCTTAAAAATATCTATTAAGATATTAAATTTCTCTCATCTATAATTCTCTTTTTATAACAAAATTATCCTTAAATAAATTACTATATAATTACACTTCTTTCTTTCTATATGATATAAATCTATTGAATTATAAAATATTGCTTACATATAACGAAAATATTTTCATACTTGAAAATCTATACTTACTTTGAATAATACTATGAAACATCTCGTAATGAATAAATACAAAATATTAATCTATGTCAATGTATTTTATTTTTAATTGCTTTTAACCATAAATTAAATACATCTTACTACTAAAGATTTTCATTGTTAGATATATTAAGAATTTTTAAGACAATTTGTTCCCTTTTTTAAAAAAAAGAAAAGCGTTTTTTTTTAAATAATTTTAATAATTATAAAAACATAAAAAATAAGGAAGTATAATATCTTAAAATATAAATTCAAACAAATCATTATATTAATCTGAATCTGAAATAAAAAAATATTAGCTATTAATTTTTTAAAAAAAAAATTTCTATTTAAGCACAAAAGAAGGTTTTAATGCATGCAACAGGGGATTTTAAAATAAACTATCCCGTTACATGAACCCCTAACTGCTGTACCGATTACAGAAACTAAATGAAATTTTACAGTAAAATACTTTAAGGTATGCATTCTGGAATCATAAGAAAAGCAACAGTTAATTTCAAACATTTACGGTTGCAGAAACAAAATTTCGAATAGCAACTCCTACTCACGTTAATTGCAAAAGACTATAAATATATTATAATTTTGTCTGTTTCACGAAAATCACCTTTGCTGGAACTAGTAACAAGATTGAAAACAAACAACAAGGATAGAAAAGTAGCAGAAATCAAAATAATTTCTTGTATTTCACAATATTGCAAGTGATTTCCTTCATCAACGATAACATTTTTCATGCGGCTGATGAGGGATAGCACCGAAGTACGTCCCATGCCGTGATGAATACAGTTCAGCTTCATAATTGAGACCATCTATCAAAACAGTTTGTGGATTAAATGCATAAATTTTGGACTTCAGGTATCCTTACAGGCAGAAATCCAATGAATTCAGATCAGGGGTTCTTGGCACCCACTAGACAAAATAATTGGAAATAACTCTATCATCAAACTTTTGCATTAAAAAGTGTTTAACAGGAGACATGTGGTGGAGCCCTACTCATGAGATATATCAGATAGAAAATTTTGTGGTTGCAGTTCGAAAATTATGTAATTAGTCAATATTTTTAAATACCTAGTACTCGTTACCAAACATACTTGTAGATTCGAGGCAGTAACCTTCTCAGAAAAGAAAGGGCCAGCGATGATGTTGCGAGTCATATCGATCAAAAAAAAATTTTTTTCTTGTAGTTGAATTTCAACCTCATTATAGAATTTTTTCTCTGTCCAGTGCATGTAGTTCTTTAGATTCGCATTTCCAGTCAATGAGATGCGACCTTCCATAGAATTCATAAAGCCAAGCTAATATTATTATCTTACCAGATAAGAAAGCTCTTTCAAAATCTAACCGCGGTTGGTTTTCACCCTTTGCAGATTCTGGACTTTTGGAACCAATATGAAAACAACTGGGGAACACAACCAGATGATTCTGTACGCTTGAAGCACCACTTGCATTTGCAAGGGGAACTATTTTATCGTCTGAAGGACCTCCACATTTGTTTCAACAGGAATGGAAGCAATTCAGGCTGGGATAGATGGCATGTGCAACCAGTTTTTCTGAATTTACCTATAGAATACAGAATAAATAATGCGTATACTGCTTTTACATAGATAAACCTTGGATTGACTATGATTTCTGAGACACACTTACAAGTTTTCTGTATCAATTAATCCCTTCAAGTAAAAAAAAGGAAAGAAAACATTCACAATTTACCCACATTGTTTCTTTGCGTGCATCAAATTTTCACAGAATGAGAGAGCAAGATTTTTTTCCCCATCACGACGATATCAGTCATGATGAACTACGAAATTAAGCTTGCTTCAATCTTTTCTGGTTTCAAAGAAAATCAGTGGAACATAGTCAGATTGGAAGATTCAGTGTAAAATCTGACATCATTAATATAGAAAGTCCGGCTTTGGCAGACAAAACTTGTTTGTTCTCTTTTCTTCTTAGTCTATTTAGTACCAGTGATTATCATGTTGCAGGTACAGTTCTAAAGGAATCTATAGTTTTTTGAGAGACAACGTTCCAATGAAAGATTACGTATTGCCTTTCAAAATGTTTGATGTTTTGTCACTGCAACTGAGCTTGACTGTGATCACATAAATGCTAGAGCCCAATATATTGGTATCGATTCCTTGTTTTACCCCAATATTTTCATTTGTAATACTAGAGCACAGATGAAAATATCTTACTAATTAATACTACTATGTAACAAAATACATTTTCATATTATTTTGTAGTTTTTCTTGTTTTTAATAGACAGTGACATCTTAAGAAATCCTTATAACTTTCACATTTATCCCTTATTTTATATTTAATTTTCAAATACCTGTATAAATAAATACTTAAAAACCCGCTGTTTTCTTTAACATGAAATCATGGAAGAATAAAAATACACATTACTTACATAAATGAAATCGTATGATAAATTCTGTAAAGAAATGAAAAAGACAAATATCTGAAAAATGCAAAAATATAGTACATTTTTAAATTGTTGTTAAAGTTTCACGAAAGTATAAAATGCTTATATCAATCATGCATAGTTATGTTCTTATATAGTGATAATTCTATTTTGTTATGTGAAAAGTAATTCTGAAAAATTACTATTTTATAACTTAAAGGAACTTATAAGTAAAATTATTTAATGAATCTTAGCTGTAAAAAGTATTTTTTATTTTTAAATTCAGAAGAATTCTTATATTTTTAAGTTACATCAACAGAATCAAATTGCTTAGTTTCAGGAGATGCAAATATGGATTTGCTGTGAATTAATGAATATTTCAATTCATATACCATAACCTCTCGCTGTTAACTGCTTTTAATACGTTTACGAGTTAAATTTAATAATGATTTTGGAATATAGTTAAATGACTTGATGTAATTTCTTGATGCAGTTTTATTTAAATAAGTTCTATTTTTTTAAGAATATTTTCATATTATTTTAAATAAAATTCAATTGCAGTACATACTGTTTCTCCTATTTTTGACATTTTCAGCTTATGCTAAGTATAATATAAAAAAATAGTCTTTTAAAGGTTTTAAAGGTTACCTTAGAAGACAAAACCAACTTTTTGGTTTATCAGCAAACAAAAAAAAACGTATCTTAATATACTAATTGTTTCAAATCTCCTTAAGTTATTTACTAATTTACCATTGAAATTTTATCAATATGCTATTTTCTTAAATATTATCAGTATGTAAACAGTACATTATAAACACGATATTATAATAAAATACAGGTCGACTAGGATTACATAAATTAAGTAATTAAATATTACATAAATTAAGTATTTATTCTGAAATATAGATTTATTTCAGATTAAACATTTCTGAAGTAAAATGGCAAACAGAAATAGCAATATATTTAAAAAATTTGAATTTATAATAAGTATCCTATATGAAACATTTTACCCTGGACATTTACAGCAATTAATCTTTCTTGTACACTTTGCTTATTTCTCAAATTGCCTAAGCACATGAAAACGCCGGTATCATTTTTAGCTATAGAGCTCAACTCATATTTCAGAAAAATGGAATTGGGAGATGTTGATGAAGCTAAATTAAAGAGAAAAACATAAAAATAATCGTAATACTTTTGAAAACTAAAACTATATACTTTTAGAAATTATTGATAGTAAAAATATGAAATATATATTTAATTTATACTTGCTTAATTCTTCTTTTGGTATCTCAATGGTGTGGTTAGAAATAGTTGACGTCCAATATAATTTTAATTCCGTAAAGATATCTAAAGTTGCTTTGCAAATCAGTGAAAACGGTTCTGATTCTAAAGGAGTCACATTACTCACGAACAAATCGAAGCAATCTTGAACATCTATATAATATAAAATAAATATATAATATTTATCATTTTCATATGTATATTTATGTACTTATGAAGGAGACACATTTCAAAATCATATACTTTCTGTTATTATATTAATATTCCCGCTTTCTTTTGAAACTCAAAGACGAATTTACACACTAGAAATAAATAATATTTTCCAACTTAATTAAATAATAATAACTTTCTTTTTATTATATGAAACAAGACTTTTATTCTTTGGGATGTAGAATTATTCATCTTCTTCACACACACACAAGAGGTATATTATTGAAAAATATATCACCATCAAATGAAGAAATAAAAATGAAGAAGCGGAAATATTATTTTCGAGAAATTCAATAATAAAATGATTTTTGTGTGCACTTGTTATATTTAATATTATTAAAAATTGCTTAATACAAAATAATTAATTTACAAACAAAAAATTGTTATTAAAAATTAAAAGTTCATTTCTAATGTGTGTTTTCTGAAAAGTTCTTTCAATATATTAAAGGAAAAGTTTGAAAAATACGAAGTATAGATATTTATAGGTACAACAACAAAAACCAGAATTATATCATCTTGATTTTAATAATGAGGTGTTTCATTTGATGCACATTTTCCATGCTTTTAATCATTGTACTATAAAAATTCTATATTTTTACAATAAATAATTGAATAAAAAATTATTATCGCTAAATAACTACCAGAAGAATCTAGCGAATTTTTGCTTCTTTTTCAAGTAATGATATTTTGATAAGGTAATTTAATCTATATGAATTCCGACACTTTATTCAATTAATTAGGACGTACTTTTAGCTAAAAGTAACTTTTTAACAAGTTATTCTATACATTTGGAAAAACTAGTTAAAAATAGATATAATTTTTGTGTGTGGTGAGTCTAATGAAAATTAAGATATTTCTGTGTCATTATTTTCTAGACAGTAACTTATTGATACTGCAAATAACAATCAAATTGCAGAAACTTACACATATTTATTTATCTGGTCTGATATGGTGTAAAATTTTCCAATCGTATAACATTGCTACAATTTTAAGCTTCTTTATTATTAGATAAAGTGAATCTTAAGATTCACCCTGAACTTCTATCAACTCCTCATCACTAATTGTAACATAAACACTCAAAAATGTAATATAAATGTATATATTCTATGTAAAAAAATCAGATAATCTATAAAACACGATATAAATACCCAAATTACTGATTCTAAAACAAAAAAAGCTGACATCACAAAGGATTAATTTTTCAAGCTTTAAATTTGTCTTGAGTCAAAATTTAGATGATGAAAGGATGTACGTTGTTTAAAAACGCTTTTGAATACTATCTAAGCTATAGGTTCTTTTGTAACTTGTCTCTTACATTTGAATGTTTGTATCAATAAAAAAATACATTAACGGAATATTCATTTTATATTCCTTCCAACTTGTATCCTCAACTCGAAGTCTTTAATTTATATTTAAAGAACTCCACCAGAAAACATAATCCTGCAGATAATTAAAAACAGAATTTAGAAATTGATATATGAATGCTTATTTCATTTAATGTTTAGGTTTGCATGAGCGTGTGTATTCTTCAGAAAAGTACGGATATTACGCAAAGTTAGTGAAAACAGAAAACAATGATAAAAAATGCAGTAATTTGAAACAGTTTTTTTTTTTTCTTTTTTAAAGAGGCAATAACTTAAGTGTTTAAATATTAATAACTACCTGTAACAACAAACATCATCTCCTCCTCTGATTCTCCCATCTCATTTTTTACATGACATTTATAATACGCAGACTGTTGTGCTTCTACATAGAGCATTGATGACATTTTGTGTTGTTCTCCCTCCATCATCCAGATAATGTCATTATTAGGTCCCAGATTTTCCTTCAAAAGTTGCCAAGTGCTGCAATTCTCACTCCTACAGAATGGTTTCCAACTCCAAGTGAGCTCAGGAAGCGGAAATCCTTCTGCCCAACAAAGGAACTTATTCTTTTTTCCGGGCTTATAGCAAGATGAGGATTCATTGTAAATTTTGACAATTGGCACGTCTGAAATCAATTTATGTTTAGAATTTAATTATATTTAACAATAAGGTAATAGTTTTTAGTACAGAAGAGTTTTCTTTTAAGACACAACTTTTAGGATATACAGCTTTGATAATTTTATTTTTAGCATAAGTATGTGAGACTTATGAACTTGGATTTCAAAATAAGTAAAGATTTACGATTTCATTATACTTTGAGCATACTTTTATTGCAATAATCTAAAGTAAATACTACGATTAATAAAAGTACATATTGAGAAGGCAATGATTTTTCTATTAATTTTTTTTCTGAAGAAACAAAATTTTGTCATAGAAATTCTTTTAAAATGATTTGACTGAAATTTATAAGCATTGGAAGAGAAATCATTGAAAGTTTCAAAAATAATTAGCTATTTTTATTCTTGGTATGAAAATAATAACATAACTTTTAATTAACATACTCTATACACATATGTACATTAATACTGTTTTAATTCAATAAAACAGTTTCTTAGCAATAATTTAAAAACAATATAAATTATTATGATTAAGAAATTATTTAAAAGCTAACAAGCTTAAATTTTACCACCTACAATGAAAATACTTTTTTAACAATAATTATAAGATTTCATTATGCATTTATCTAATCATACTATAAGCACAATTGAAACTTCATTTTTATGTTTTCCTTAATACTTCAGTGATATTTGATGAATTATAATCTATGATATTAGATGTTGTCATTGCAATTTCAAAAATTTAACTGCTCCAATCACGTTATTAGGTAATTAATTTTCTAATTTATGTTTCATTAGGAAAATTTAAGTTCAAATTCTAGATTTGTATATCATTTGTTTTTGCACTTTACCGATTCATCTTAAAAATTGAATTAACATACTTTCTTCAGGCTTTCTCCCAAATCTTTAATATTAACCATTAATGTTACGCAATGATTATTAGAATTGAAGCTCCTTCAGTAAAAAAATGAAATTTAAAAACATACCTTGATTTAACTTCTAGAAATTTTTCAAGAAAAGATTTGTACTTCTAAAGGCCAAAATAAAAAGTATTCGTTTTTCTCATTAGAAATACAAAAAAATGTTTAATAGCGAGTAAAAAGTCATAAAGTAAAAGTAGTTTAAATTTCTTACATGTCTCATATTCACATATTTCTCTTCCATATACACAGTGGGCAAAATAAATAAAGCGAGTAAAATATAAATAATGCTATCTTTTACAGAGTTCTCTCTGTACCATTTTTAGTATAAATTCTATTCATCAATTAATATTAGTTGCCCTTCCCACTTATGTAATTCATGCACAGTAATATATTTTTATTTCTAATGGCGGGCACTTGAGTGATTAACCCTTCACCACAACAAGGCTGGAAACTGCTACTCATTTATTGTTACCCAGTAGGCACCTGTGAACCAAGTCACAGAGGCGAGTAGTACTACCCACGTCACACCACCACAAACCCGTTTATAGGGCGGGCAACATTCATCCATCATCTGAAGAAAGAACAAGAAACACAGAGAAAAAGGAAGTACATCCAGCCCGCACCGGGATTCAAACCCAGGTCCTCCTCATCCGTAGTCAGATAATCTAACCACTAGACGGGGTGGGTGGCAGAATAAGTAATATAATAATACTCATAAGTTGATTTCCGTTGTTGAAATTTTATTCAGTGGAACAACATGTGTCAAATAGATTTTGCGCTTTACTGGCTAAAGTTTTGAAAGAAACGCTTAAAATGGCGCTTATAGTGAGAATACCTTATTCATACGCAGAAGTAGGAAACCGATAAGAACGAAAGCAAACAAATTATTCTTTAGGACAGACTTGAATGAATTTCTCTGATCTACTGATATAATGCATAAAAAATTCAACTTTCCTAGTCTCCTGATCACAGTTAGATAATACCAAAACATCACGGATAATCTACGGAAAAATATGAAAAGTGTTAAACCTAATTTCTAATAAAACTAATTTTGAATAATAAATGTAAGGAAATCATCTTATGCAATACTGATGCATAAAATTAAATTCACTGTATTATAGATAACCTAACTATACGAGAAAATGTACTACACATGTATAGAATACATTGATTAAAAATATCAAACTAATGATTCAAAATGAAATTGCATTTAATACTCCATTGTTTAAGAACTATCATTACTGAAATGAGGTTTAATTAGTTTCAATTTCAAAATACATATTATAGCATATAATATTCTACTAGTCATTATAATTGCTACACGAAAAAAAATGACAGGAAACAAACACGAAATTACACGAAAAGATATGTTTGTGTGTAAATGATTAGCTTTTTAATAAATTCATTTAAACTGGATGTAAGAAAACCTACAGGGTGTTTAAATGAAA
>JAPDSC010128275.1:0-32039 GCA_026290005.1 Latrodectus geometricus
AAGAAAATGAAGGTTTTTACCTAATTATAACAAATATTTAATTTGATTTTGTGTTACAAATATTTTCACTTCATATTTAATTTTTTAATTTTAATAGGTAAAAAAAAATTTTGATACCTTTTGAGAAATAATAATAAAAGTATGTAAATGTACTATTTATTTCATCTCCAGATATTGTGAAAATTAATTTTAACACTGGATTTTTTCATTTTTCAACAAGAACACAACTACTGTTGAATATGCAAATTTTTACTGATTTACAGCTTTTATTAATAATGTACGTATATATATATATATATACCAAATATCTACAATTTATGTTGTTTAAGATTATCATAAATGCATTCTTTATGTGAAGACATGGAATTAAGGATTGAAAATTTACTTACAGAATGGAAATTGTGGATATGCGAACATAGATAAATTAATACAATAGAACTAAATCCTTTAAAATAAGATAGTTAATTGAATCATTTAATTTTTAGAGGAGCAAATCATATTAAATGGTTAATAAACCATCTTAACATAAAGGACTTCCAGTAAGAGTTTCCTTTCACTCTACGTGACAGCTGGCAATCTCTACTACGAGAATGCTGAATGAATGTGAAGAATCCCCGCAAAAGCATTTTCATTCATGGTGTTTGTGAGCTTCAACTCTCTACTCCACTGGAGCCCTAATTATCATTGAAATACTACTAATGCGTCCTTTGCGGACCTCCCCAGTTTGTCGAACAGCTTGCAAACGAGTAAAAATGCTTCGTTTGCTTTCAATTACGAGTGTGGGAAAAAAGCACCTTTCGAGAGAGCTCATCTTAATCGAGGGATGTCACTGTAGGCACCATCATGTGCCTTCTAGTTAAGAGAGGAAAATCAATCGCCTATTTTGCAAGACAGTCTAGCCAATAAACAGCAAAAGAGACTTGACCCCAGGCTGATGAAGGACTAGTTACTTTTACTTGAGTTTGAGAAATGGCCTTAACCTGATATTGACGTAAGCTCTTTGGAGTCTCTTCCGTAAAGGATGTTGTGAAGTTTGTTCCACAATTTCGTTCAGCTTCGTTAAGCTTTTGATAAATGATTTTCCATTACTTTATGTTAAAATAGTCAAACTCCGGAAATGTTGTAAAAAGTTTCATACAAATCTGGAAAAAGAAAAGTTCCTTTTTTTTTACCTTTTTGTTCATGTCTCTCTTTCTCATACAGTTTTAACATTTTTTAAAATTATTTATGAACAAGATATCTTAGAGATTTAATAACTTACGAAACTAAGTATTATTATTATTATTATTATTATTTCAAATAGAATTTTACTTTTGAAAGACATATTTAAAAAGTTATAAAATCATTTAATAAACAAAGTTTAAACTTACTTTATGATTAAATTTACTAGCGATTTAGAGTACTAATTTCTTTATCATGTGCAAAGAAAATTATTTATCTTATTTCTAGTAAGTAAATATAGTTACATATATTTTTAATTATTTTATTATATCAAAACGCTATCTCAGCCTAACTACTTTAGCTATCCAAATAAATAAAAATTATTTGAAAATTAAAAAAGAAAACTACTCATTCGAGCAATAATAACATTCTCTCTTCTAAATAAAATAAATAATTTTAAATAAATAAAGCCTTTCTTGAAGAGGCATACTAAAGCAAAAGTTCAAAATTCTACAAAAGTTCCTTCTCTTGTTAAACTATTCATTTAAATTTACTTAAAAAATTTACTTAAAAAATAGAAATAGTTTAAAAACTTGAGTTATGCTTTAAAAACTTAAAATTTTTCATGGGTTTTCCTACAATTTTCGAACAATAATAAAACTTAGTATTGAACAGATGGCATTTAATGCAAATAGAAAAGTATTAATGAAATTCAATATTAAATTAAACAGTGGAATTAGGACGGGTATATAAAATATTTGAATGTAACGTATGTGTACATCAGTAGACTTTTCTATACATACAGGTAAAGTAAATCCAACATATTCAATCTGTATCAATAAGTTCAATCCTTGCAACATTTGGAAAATAAAAACAAATGTTGTTAATGCATTCCAAATGTAAAAAAAATTAATTATCACTTGTTTGATACAATTATCTATCTTCACTTTACAATTTAAATATCCTGGTTACATTCAATACATTAAATAATTCTTAACTTTCTACTTTTCCTTCTTATAATAATGGAAATTTTCCTTCCATGTACAATGCGATTATCAATACTGTTGAGCACGCTTTCAAGCTTAAAGTAAACTTTTAATGGAAAATTGATATTTTTTTATGAAAGATTATTTTACATCTATTGGGTTGTCCTGAAATTTGTGCCAATTTTTGGTAGGTAGCGCGAGAAATCTGACTGAATATATCACAACTATTGAAAACAAATGACATGTGTATATATTCTAAAAGAGATAGCTTCAGCCATATTTGGAAAAAAGTTTGATTACGATTCGTTAATTTTTATCATTTTTGTACTCTTTGGAATATAGTGGCAAATAAAGTTCATTATAGGCATTTAGTGCTTTCTTTTTTTCCAAAAAGGCAAAAATGACTCACAAGCGGCAAATAAGATGTGCGCTGTTTATGGCGAAGATGTTGGATGAAGGATTTCCCTTAATGGGGAAAATTTCGTCTCTTTTGTTAAGATCAAAATCCATTTGGATAAATATTTTGATAAAAAATCTGAGAGGTTCTGGAAGAACAGAATTCTCAAGCTACATGAAAAATGGAAAAAGACTGTGGAGCAGAATGGTACCTGTATGATTTAATAGATATATATCAATATTTAAATGAGCTACCTTTTAATTGTCCTAAAATATCAGCACGAACTTTCCGGACAACCCAATATTTGTGCCCATAAGTTTGGAATTTAGGAATAAGTGCCTATTTTTAGGGTAGACGTTTGAGCAAAATAAAGATAAGGAATGTGATATCCTCAACAAAATATTTATTTACAAATATGGTGAATTTTAGAAAAAAATGTAATGAAAAATATCATTTTATCGCATAAAAATAAATCATGAATAATTTTCAGAATTTTGTAAATTTGCACATAAATCCATTAATGAGTCTGTACTAGGAAATAAAAAAGCACTGTGCCATAAAAACGAAACTTTCCACAAGTTCACTAACTAAATTTACATGTTGATGACTTTTGCTCCAAAACCAATGTGTGGCATTGTGCTATTTCAATAACTTGTTCCATATCAGGGAATGAACTATTTTTACACTTCTGAATAGAACATAAAATGTTGAGTGAGGTAGATTTGCATTTTACCATACTACATTTTTCGACATATTTCAACACCAACCAATAAGTAATCCATTATTTTATTATAAATTCATACTACGTATCTATATTACGAAATATGAATAGAATGAAAGACATCTTTATTAGATATATCTTATTTAATAAAGATGTCTTTCATTCTATTATTAGATACATATAATCTTAGATTAAAATATTTAATCTAATTTAAGATTGTTTGAACTAGCAATGTTTTTATTTTTAATACTTCTGTGGTTGTTTATGGTACAATTTCTACTAACAAGTATGCCATCTGCTTCAAGTCATTAGAGGAAGATGATAATAGTTGCTGCTTTTATTTTCTTAACAATCAAAAGTTTCATCGATTTCCAGAGATTTCCTTACGCAAATATTAGAAGTAAATTAGTTTATAAAATTGTAACAAAATGAATTATTTAATTTTCCTAAGACATTAAATAGGTTAAAAGCTCAGGAATGTAACTATAGTTATTTTTTTATTTAGTGACACATAATTTTGATATGATAAAATATATTCATTCACATTATCTTTATACACGTCTCTGAAATTTTACGATGGGATATACTGCACTTCGCATCTATTTCAACTTTTTTTTTTTTCCTGCTGTCATTTACTCCTAAAATATATTGTTAAATTTCGTTGTATTTAATGAAGCTTCGTGGCATTAATTGCCCTCTGTAACTTCTATACTTTGTGCTCCATTCCTATTACATTGAAATTTGTAATGCTTATAATTGGTAATAGAGCTGACAGGTATTAGTATTAATTTCCCACCATGGAATATATGAATTTACAACACTGTAACAGCATTATTACACTTACAAAATATAATCAAAACAAAATTCATTTTAAATTTTTACCGGCGAATTTAGCAAATAAAATTTGTGAAAATAAGAATTTCAAAAAATTAATTTTATTGTATGATTTTCATTATTTACTGTGACTTTAACTTTTTTTCATAATTGTAAATATATAACCTGAACAAGCCTAATACTATCATATTTTTTAATATTGACGAGAACATGTAACAGGTCGTGGTTGCAATATCCTCTAAGTGAAACATACTTTTTAGAACTCCAGATTCTAAATTATATATATACAAATTATACTATATATATCTCTATAGAACAAAAATTGAACCAGTGTTTGTCTCATATCTTCTCTGTTCTTGAATTTTTAACTCAGCAAAAAAATTTGTAAGGACAGACATAAATGATAATTGGAAGGGGCTAGGTCCGGCGAGTTTGGTGAATGTGACGGATTTTCCCAGCCTGTGACTTTCTGACAAGACCCCAAAGTAACTTGTATCCTGGCATTGCTGTGAAGCAATATGACGTTCTTCCTACTGAAAGTTGCCACTTTTTTTCTTGGAGTTCTGTTTTTAGCTGACAGTTTCTTTCCAAATTCAGCCTTTCGTTTGGTTTCAACAACTCAAAATATATTGGTCCTCGAATGTGCAATATATACATATTCTCTTGTTCAGGTTCAACTTCGGTTTGAAGGTGTGGGGGCATATTTTCCGGGTTCATAATAAGCATCATTTAATGTTTTTATAGGTAATCTATTTTTCATACTTAGTTATGATCCGGCCCTAAAAGTTTCGATTTTGTTGCTTGTCGGCAAAGATGTGCATATGATGATTCGATCATTCAATTTATCACAAAACTTATGTGGTACAAATCGCGTATACTTCTACACAAATCCTAGTTTCCGAATGTGGTCCTAAATGATTTGTTGAGCTCAATTAAGCCAATCCACTATCTCCAATGCGCATACTTGTTGAAATTGATTGTAACCGTAACTGACAGTATATATAAATATATATATATACACTACTGACCATTAAAATTGCTACACCAAGAAGGCGACATGGTACAGACGTGAAATTTATACGAAAGGTAGAAGGTGCTGTGATATGCAAATAATTAGCTTTTCGGCGCATTCAGACAAAGCAGGTGCCAGTAGCGACTCCTACATTGTGTTTAAATGAGGAAATTGTTCAGCCGGTTCCTCATACACAAAATGCATTTGAACGTTGTTGCCTGGTGAAAAGTTGTTGTGATGCCTCGTGTAAGAAGGAGAAATGCATACCAGCACGTTTCTGACTTTGATAAAGGTCAAATTGTAGTGTACCGGGATTGCGGTTTATCTTATCGCAGTACTGCTGCTCGCGTCGGTCGAGATCCAATGACTGTTAGCAGAATATGAAATCGATGGGTTCAGGACGGTAATACGGAACGCCATGCGGGATCTTAACGGCCACCTATCACTAGCAGTCGAGAAACAAGGCATATTATCCACATGGCCGTAATGGATCGTGCAACCACGTCACGAGCCGTGAGTCATGAAATGGGGTCGTTTGGAAGACAACAAGTGTCTGCACTAACAGTTCGACGACGTTTGCAGCAGGATGGACTCTCAGCCCGGAGACCATGGCTGCGGCTTCCCTTGACGCTGCGTCATAGACAAGAACGCCTTCAATGGTGTGATCAACGACGAACCTGGGCGCATGAATGGCGAGATGTCATCTTTTCAGATGAATCCAGGTTCTGTGTACAGCATCATGATGGTCGCATCCGTGTTTGCGGCATCGTGGTGAACGCACACTGGCAGCGTGCATTCGTCATCGTCATACTGGCCCATCACCTGGCGTGATGGTATGGGGTGCCATTGGATACACGTTTCGGTCACCTCTTGTTCGCATTGACGGTGCTTTGAACAATGCACGTTACATTTCTGGTGTGTTACGACCCGTGGCTCTACCCTTAATTCGAGCCCTGCGAAACCCTACGTTTCAGCAGGATAATGCCCGACCGCATGTTGCCGGTATTGTACAGACCTTACTTGATACGGAACATATTCGGCTCTTCCCCTGGCCTGCAACTTTCTCCAGATCTTTCAGCAATAGAAAACGTCTGGTCAATGGTTGCCGAGCGACAGGCTCGTCACCAAACGTTAGTCACTACGGTTGATGAACTGTAGCATCGTGTTGAATCTTCATGGGCATCTGTACCTGTACATGCAATCCAATCTTTGTTTGACTCAATGCCAGGGGTATAACTGCTGTTATTACTGCCAGAGATGGTTGTTCTGGGTACTGATTTCTCAGGATCTATCCAGTCAAAATTTTTGAAAATTTAATCACTTGTTATTTCTAGTATAATATATTTGTCCAAAAAATATCATTTTGTTATCTGCATTTCTTCCTGGTATAGCAATTTTAATGGCCAGAAGTGTATATTATAAACTTGCACTATTCTGTAGATTTTTTTTAGTGATCCATATATTGAAGCTTCTCTGCAAAACTGCAACTACTCATTGAGAATTAAAAGATAAAAGATCAATACAATAGTAAAATATATCAGAAATATTATAAATTAATTAATATTTTTTTATCAAAATACATAAATAATTTTAGCTACATCAATTAAATTGTATTTGTGTGTGTGACTCATTTGAATTAAAATTATTCATTTTGCACTTATAGATTTATTCAATAAAATTAGACAAATCATACTTTTTGTAATAATTATATTTCATTAAAAAAAGTTATTCATAAAAAGATATCAATAACTTTAAATTTTGGAGATTCTGTCTGGGTAAAATTCTAAATGTAAAAGATAACATTTTTCTTCATTGTTTTTAGTCTTACGAGGATACTTAAAATCATTAATTTCTGTGGAATTAAAGTAAACATCCCATAAACTACTTATAAGGCTCATCAAACTGAGCCCCATTCCAAAACTAGTTTACTCTTTATAAATAATTTATTACACTGAAGTAGAGAAAAACATAAATTATTCATGTGAACTTATTGTAAGCATTTCTTGTGAATGATTCAATTAATACTCTCTAGAATTCTTTATTTATTTACGTAAATCAGCTGTTGTAATTTTGTATTCTTGATCCTTAATTTTGAAATTAATTTTATTTTTAAACTATATAAAAAATTTCTACAGAATTTGAGAAGCAGATGTCTTTAAATTGACTTTTTAAAATCATTAATATTTTTATTGAATTACCGTAATTTACTGAATGACATAATAAGAAAAATTTGAGAATAAAAATTTTTCTGGCATATACTGCAGTAGTTATAGAAAAAGAAAGATTTTTAAATTGGAAGAGAATTTTTAACTTAGAACAAGAAAGATTTTTAAATTGGAACACTTGAAAACATTTCTAAGCATTTTAAACTCATTAAAAAGCAACGATAGAAAATATCCAGTTTCCATTAAATCTTTTTTGCACGAGCACTATGAATTCATCTCCTATTAAATCATTGCTTAAAGCCCCCCATTTGCATATTAAAAAATATTGGAATTTGAATTAAATCTAAAATTTTCTTTTTCTTTTTTATTATTCATAATAACTTCGCAATTTAATTGTTTGGTAGAAAGTAGTGCATTGGAATTATTTGCGATTTTTCATTTTGTATTTATTTGATGAGCAAAAATTCATAGAAAAAAAAATTTAATTATTTTTCAAGATTTTTTTATTGTAAACTAAAGATTCTCCATAAATGTTTAAAACTTCTTGGCTGGTACCATTAATTAATAGCCTTAATACATAGCATTTCATAAGCTTGTTGCTGAGAATTTTTACTAAAATCTAAAAGTTATGAATATATGCGGACAATGTGCTTAGACAATATGCTATGCATTAAAAGCCATTGATGATAATTAATTTTAATAATGTGTAAATATTTATATTCGTCTCGTAAAATTCTATATTTTTCATTAATTTTTTATTGATCGATGGATTTTTAATACTAAAAATTTTAATTTAAGATGTTTATACAAGTCTAACCAGAAAGTATTTGCTTTTTTTATCCGTTGAGTAACAAAGGGTTATTGAATTTTCATTTCAGTATTATAATAAGATATCATGTATGATATCTTAAATTTCAATAAATTTATTTAACAAAATGAATACAAAAATATGGAAGAAAGTTATTTTAATTTGTATGTTTTCAAGAAAACATTTTGGTTGAAATTTTGCATTTAACTTTGTCTAAAATGCACTGTAGATTGGTAAAAATAATGATAGTGTATACTTTCTCATTACCTAGGTGATAAAGATTGTAGTATTTTGAATTTGTGGAGAAAAGGGAATGTATCAAACACGCACAAAAGCAGTG
This sequence comes from Latrodectus geometricus, assembly GCA_026290005.1. NCBI lineage: Eukaryota > Metazoa > Arthropoda > Arachnida > Araneae > Theridiidae > Latrodectus > Latrodectus geometricus. The sequence goes on from JAPDSC010128275.1 coordinate 8,425, forward strand.
TTTGATGGAAAAGTTGGAAACATTTATTGGAACAGTGGCTTTAAATTCTAGATCCAATCCGAATTCAAAATTGTCAGTGCTCTGATCTTTCACTGATTTGATCAAATTAGTATTCAAAAGCAAATATTGCCTTTGCGTATAGACAGAGCCACAATGTCCTGGTTGATGAGGACGTTCTTCTCATTATCTTAAAGTAGTCTATTCGAATCCTAGATTAATCAAAGATCTGCAGTGTTAACTAAAAGTGGCTAGGACACGTTAAATAGGTCGTGGTAGCAATGTCCTCCAAGTGAAATGATATCGCTGGGGGTGGAAGGCTAAATATTGGGGAGCTTCTTCTTAGTCCCTTCTTCTAAATCAATAGACTCTCATCCGGTTGATCTAATTGGTAAAGCCCAACTCAGGGTTAGGTACAGGGAAGCATGCTAGTGCAACAACATCATTGCACATAGGCAAAGCAAATTAAGCATAATACTGATATAGATTCTCTGGTTGACATATTAAATAAAATATTAAATATAATAACATTTATTTGGAATCATCAAATAATTTTACTGCCATTAATTGATATTTATTAATAAGATTCAATTCATGAATTATTGTATAACCTCGATTTATGTTGGAAACGTTTATAAATTTTTATTTTTAACGTTTTGAATTTTTATATTTAATGTTTATGGAAACGTTTATGAACCTCGATTTATGAATTATTGTAAAACCTCGTTTACTGTAAATTTTTTTGTCTTATAAAAGAACCCTCTGCACAATATTTTTAGACAAGAAAACTAATTTTTTGAATAATGAAAATTAAATAATTAAATTTAAATAATTTTTGCTTAATTTGTTTTACATAGTGTGAGTGTAAATTCATGAATGTTAATTTACTGGTAAAAAATAAATAAAATATGTGCTTAAAGGAATCTACAAATATACAATGTGGTAGAAAAAACACACACACTATCAAATCCTCATAAATTTAACTCTTATTGCGTGCAAATTTTGTCCAAATTTAGTTGTAACTCAATCAATGTAGTTGATATTTTAATTACTTATTTTAGGAAAACAGCTATTTTAGGAAAAAGAAAAGAATTGCTTTCATCGTCATGAAAAGATAAACCAACTGCCAAGACAGGGGGGGGAGGAATGGAAAGTGACATTTTCAGCCAATTCCAGTTGCTTACGTGCGGTGTGATTTACAATGGAGAAGAACCATTCACATTGTTTTTGGGTGGTATGACGGATATTGCTGCATACACACTGACATATCATCTGTCACGAGGCAGATGTTCGTTTACTAGTTTTTCTGTTCTCCGCAACCGCTCCACACATCCATCCGAAGTAGGCTTCAGAGCTGACCGTTATCTTAGATGACGACAGTATATTTATGTTTTCATTTATACCACTTCTGGAAAAAAGTGATTTTAGAAGGTTTCTTTAAAAAGCAATAATCACGTATAAAAACGTATGATACCAGTGATAGTAATTTAAGGGGTTGACAGCAGCAACATAATTGATCATTTTTCATTATTTTTTACAATTTTTCGGTTATTAACCCCAGTTTGAAGAAAATGCATAACAAATTTTGATTTATTTATCCATTTTACATCTTCATTTGTTTGTTTTTTTAAATATCCATTTGATGTTGTAGACACTTTGAAGCATCATCAATCAATTCCTCTGAAACCAAATAGATTAAATTATGTGGATTGAGTGGATATTCTTTTATTTAACATTGTCACCTAATGCCTTTTTAGGATTTTTCTTCATTTATAGGTTAGTTGCCAATAATAACATCAAATATATGAATAATACTTGAAATGTAATTAAATATTCCTAATTTTTAAAACTATTTTCATATAAAATAATTTTGTTTAATTCATTAGCATGATAAGAGAGAAAAAATCTGCTTATTTTTCGATTATTTCCTTTTGCAAACTTCTTATATATCATTTTAATGTTGGATTTGTACATTAAATTTTTGCAACTCTATATTTTTGAATAGAAAGTTAACTAAAATATTCTATTCCATATAAATATAATTAAATTTTTGTAGTATCTCAATTATTCATATTAAATTGATATTTTTTAAAAAAAATATTGGTTTGGGGAAAAAGTTATCCATTATTTTTTCGGTAGACGTCTGTAGTGATCGCTATCTCGTGAGGTATCTATCAAACAATTTCAAATTTATGCTCATTGGAAAGGTGACATATGACACTAAAATATCCTCTTGCGGTTTTTTGTTTGATTAATTCAGTTATGAGTACAAAGTTTTAAAAATAGAAGACAACAAACAGAAAATTCGATACATTTTAGTTTTTCTTTTATAATGGCGAAAATCTTAACCAGGTGGCTAAAATTGTGAAAGGTGTTTATCGTCCCATATATGACTGTAACAACCAGTTACGCACAATTTTGGTTTCGTCGATTCCGTTTGGGTATTTGGATGCTAAAGATGCACCTCGCATGGATACAACATCGTCGAGAATGTCTATAAAATATCAAAAATTATCAAACTTGACAGCATGTCAGCAGTCGTAGCTTCGCACAAGACCTAAAAATCTACATGAAAACTGTTTTAAACCTTTTTACAAAGCGAATCTGAAAGAAGTTACAAAAAGTTCACGTAAAAATAATGGATTTCTTTTTCCCAAACCTAATATTATTAGTTTGTGCAAAGGGATATGTTTGGAATATAAAACATTGAAATATACTATACATAATTAAGCAATAATTTAATTGAATAATATAAGACTTTCTCTTATCTTCTTATCTTTTACGAAAATATTTAAAATTTTTTAACTTTTCATTAAATTGAATAATAAACGAAATTGAATTATTTGCTATTTCAAAGAATCTTTATAAAAATAAGAAAAAGTTCTGAATTATTAATTTTCACCTGTATGAAACTCAAATATTATATTCATCTCCTGTAATATTATATTAATTAATAGGATAGAAACTTTTAAATCTTAAAAAAAAAAGCACTTGATTGATTTTAAAAGCACAAATAATTTTAAGTATTGGCCAAGGTAAATTTCATTTTATTTTGAAATATATATTCTATCTGAGACATTTATTTATATGTCTTAGTAAAAATGAAAGTTCTTTTAATATAAATAATAACCTACCTAATAATCATTCTAATACCCATAATAATAGCCATGTATTTTTAATAATCTAATAATGTGTAATCTTTTTATATCACTCATTCTTATAGTTATTCAAAAAAATAAAAAAATAAAATCTTACCTAAGAACGGGATTTTTAATTTTTTTGTGGAAAATATATTTAAATAATGCCCTAGACAATTTTCTTGTTCCTATTATAATAATATTAAATGTATTTTGAAGAACAATTTAATTAAAAGAAAATACGTAAAAGTCTGATACGATATAATGAAACAGTCTTAACTAGGCAGGCCATAGAATTTAATGAACTACTTATGAAATAGTTAATAAATTTTATTTGCGAACATTATCATTAGAAATTTAGTATTTATTTAAGATCAATCTCTAATTAATTTAGACTTAAATATATTTTAATATTTATTAAATAAATAATGATTTTTATAAATTGAGAAAAATCGTATCAAATATGACCATCATAAATTTTTTCACTATTCGCTTTTGAAATCACTCATAACTACTTTTTTAACAGATTAACTCCATTGATTTATTTTTAATTTTTCTATTTCCACTACCTCAACCCAGTGACGTGCACACACTTCTGCTAACAAGTATCTCATCTACAAATAATGATAACAGTAAAAAAGAAAGAGCCCAAAAGTAGGCACACCATGCCCCAAATTACCCGGGCGTGTGTCGTTCATCATACAACGTTCCAACCCGGACAATCTGAGTTAGTCTTAAAACTACTATTAACCTGTCACAAACCTAACATATGTGTGGCCTCCTACTAGTGATTAGCCGGGCCCCCGGTAGGCCCCGAGACAGGCAGGCTCCTAGACGCTGGGGCGGATCCACTCACACCCCTCCACCTCTATCTATTTATCGAAACATCGTGAATTTCCTTTTTTTTTTATTTATTCTCAATTATACGTCTATTTTTTTATTTTATGTTGTCGACATTTACTTTTTATTATTATCGACCATGGCCTTGAAGGATTTTCAAAGCCAAATGTGTCTCTGGGCTATTTTATCCGAATAAAAATATAAAACAAATAAAACTGTGATTTCTATCTTAATTAAAAAGAAAAACTAAAGTTGATAATGCGTGCTTAGAATAAATAGCAGTGGACGCCGATAAATAAGCAATTTTATCAATAGATTAATTAATTTATTATTTTTAATTAAAGCATTTATTATTTTCACCAAATTCTTATATGAAAGAAAGTATCTTAGAGTGAGGAAAGCACCTGTTTTGGTAAAACAATGTTATGTGTATGGAATTCTTAAGTCGCATTATTTTGTTGGATTAGTGATCCTGAAATTAAAATCATAATTATGATCTTAAAGAAAAGTATATTTAATTTATTTTCAAGACAATGACACCTTAGATCGTTAATTTCATAAATTGATGAGAAGTAATGGAAGTAATGACACAGTAAATGAACTTCAAATAAATTGATTAACTCATCATTAAATTTAAAATAAATATTATAATATTTTGATGATCTGTTATGCAAATTATCTCATTCATGTCTCATATTTTTTGTTCACCCCATAAATTATAATATGAGGGTTAGAAGTAAACGCTTCTAAATCAGTTTTTGTTTGATGTGTTATAACTTTTGAATTACTGTTTATTATGCAGTAAATATTAAGATAAATCAACCATAGATTTTTTTTTTTTTTTTTTTTTTTTTTTTTTTTTTTTTTTTTTTTTTACATAGCATGACAATTTAAAATTCCTACATGGTCATTAGCTCCTGAATTCATTTAAACTAGTGTGATTTAAAGAAGCTCTTCGTGGGATTTCCTTTTTAACCAATCATATTCCTGGCCTCTATGATACTTTTATGTAATACTATTATATTTCATCATTTTAGTAACCCTAAATTTTGAAGTTTGTTATAAATGCTTCTACTTTAATTTAGAGATCATTTTGGATATGACATATTAAACTTATGATTGCTTATTAAAAAGAAATAATATGGAAGGAAAAACGCAGAAAGATATTTTAAAAAATAGTAATGATGATACATGGGTTCAATAAAGTTATTTATATATTCTACAGTATAAGCAAGTTATATGAATACTTGGTACCCACTTGCTAAAATCACTATTATGTTTCCAATGGCTTGCACGCTTGAGTAATTAATCCATTTGCCGCAACAAGGCCAGAAACTGCTAATCATTTCATCGTCACCAGTGAACCAACGCCACACCACCACAAACCCGTCAAACTCATCCATCATCTGAGGAAAGGACAAGAAACACAGAGGGAGAAAATACATCCATTCCCGAGCCGGGATTCGAACCGAGGTCCTCCCCATCCGTAGTCAGGTACTCTAACCACCAGACAGGGTGGGCGGCAAAATCAGTATTATTCATCGCCAATTAAAACTTATTGATTGAAAACTGGTGAGTACATGTTTGGCAACATATTTATAGACATTGAAAGTTTGTAATTAAATAATCAACCATAATCGTGATAAATTTAACTGTGCGAATGATTTTCTTTTTCTAGTAGTTCGTATGAACCGATAGGCATTTCTTTACACTATATATATATATATATATATATATATATATATATATATATATATATATATATACATGCATGTATAAATAATTTATTTATTATAGGATATTATTAAAGCTTACCTACGATTGCATAGCATATTTTTCCATCTAATTTTTAATACAATGCGGAACTAAATCTTCTTTTGCATCATGTTTGATGTAATCAGCTCAATGTGTTTGTTCTTGTATGCATTTTCCTTCATGCTTCAACTGCAGCCAATTACAAAATCTTTTTATAAATGAAGCATCGGAAAAAAATTTGTATCAAAGAAAAGGTCAACAGGAAGAATAGAGTCTGGTTTTTAATTGTTGCTACAAAATCAATGTCAATCCATATGCTTGTCAGCAAATTACCTATAAGTAGAATAGAAAAGTTAAAATATTACTAACTTTTCTTTTCTTTTTTTTTTTTTCGATAATGGTGAACACGACATGCATCGGGCAAACACTGGTTTGTAAACCCTCCCCCCTTCCTTCGTTTGTAATACTCCAACAGAAAAATCAATAAGCTCTTAATGTTGACCAAGAGCTTACAACTTTCCTAAAACTTTTTGTCATGCAATATCTTTGTTTGACATATAATCTAACAATGAACGCTGCACACAAATTTCTTTCTCATTGATTGTAACCGAAGTAGAATTTTTTATTTGTACCCTTATTAAGATTATAAGACAAACAGCATCATTAAAAATTTAATGTCGTTCTTTAGAATCGTCCTGTTGTAAAAAAAATACAATTTAAGTTTAAACTCTAATTCATTTAAATATATGCTAAAATTATTAGGAAAAAAATATTTTCAAATAATAATCTATTTGGTTTCAGGAGAAATGTTTTTTCTCAAATTCAGTTTTATGAATTTTATTTTTTATTATTTAAATTTGGTCCTTTTGGATAAAAGGTTGATATTAAGTCAGGTTATCAAATAATAAAAATAATTTATGGTCAGTTTACAAATGTTATTTATCAATTAAAACTAAAAAGTCTTATTTACAAATTGAGGAATACATTTATCCAGAGTAGCAATTATAGTTATTATTTAAAAAATAGAGTTTTATAAAAATTAGAGTGAATGATTTTAAGTCGCTTTTATGAAATAAAATAATGGATGAGACAACTTACGCTATTTTTGTCATTTGAATTTCTAAATAAAATTCAGCAATATGATTATATTGTTATTACCATTACTATTTTAATTTACTCACAGTTATCTCAGTATTAATATCATTTGCTTTTTTTTTTTTTTTCCCATTTACTTTCATTTGATGTTATCATTAATATTAAAAATTCTGATAATCTGTTTTAATGATTGTTATTTCAAAGATATATATTAATTTATTTAATTGATTTCTAAGTCCCACTGGAAAAGTAATGAATTATCAAATTAAATATAGTCTTGTTGTTTTAGTGGTAAAATTGAGAAAAATTGCTATTAAAAATGAAGACTCTAAAACAAAGCACGGGAAACATATATTTATGTAGCCAGTAAGATAAAGATATAAGGAATTTATTGTTTAGTCAAAAGTGACAACAGTAACAAATTCGTTTCTCATTTCAATAACATCATTTTTTTAATTTTGTTTTATGAAATTATTCTTGAGTTAATGAATGGATATTTTTTTCTATTATATTCTCAGCAATATTTACTTATTCTCAGTAATATATACCTTTTTCTTTATATATTTTTCTGTAAGAAATAGAAGTTTAATACTATTGCCTCATTGTATTTCTATTTTGAAGTTCAATTAATACATATTATGTCTCTCTTACTGTACATTTCACATTATAAATTGTTCTCTGATTTGTATTATCATTTATGACAGTATATTATAAAGTTCCATTTATTTTGTATAATTATGTCAAAATGTAATCAATCTCTTATTTTCATTCACAAAGAAAATTATTCTTCGTTGTTGTAAGCCATAAATAAATATCTTATTAATTTGTTAAATATGTATACATTTTTTCACCGCAAAGAACAAATTTGTTAAGTTGTAGAAAAAAAATAATGGTTTAAAATGAAATGAATAGTAAGTAAAAATAAGTATTATTGAAAAGTATTTGGTGGATATTGCTGAAAAATTTAAACTATTATACTAGTTTAAAATTTAAACTATTATATAAGTGGTGCTATCAGTCCTTTTCATTAACACTGAAATTTATAAGCACAAAAAAAAATAAATAAATAAATAAAAATAAATGTGCCTCATTATGGATAATGTTTTAGATTCCGTGAGGGAAAATTTAAAGCTATATTCATCTATTCAAACTATTTCGCTTATAAATAGGTGAATAAATATCAACAAGAATAAAAAAAAAAGTAAAACTTGTCTTATAAGATACATTGAGGACTCAAATTTGTGCTATTCTCTATTTATATCACTAAAGATCTATCAAATGATCTATTGGTGGTAACAATATTCAGAGACATTATACTCTTAAGCTATAAGCCTCAGTTAAAAGCAGAGATTGTGAAAAAGCTTTAAACATCCACATCACACTAATGAGAGGACAGTAAAACCAGTTTAATGTGCCTAGTTCTTATTACTTCTCTTGCTGACAGCTGTGATATATGAGGAATTGCTATCTTTCATTCACAGAAAGGGGGTATTTTTAAACAGTCTTCTGCGTTTTTATCAATGAGAAAATTAACCTAGCATTTGTGGGCAACAAATGATAGTACTACAACAAATCTGAATAAACCTTAACCTAACAAAGAGACAGAATGCTCTTATAAATTAAGATTAAATGAGTTTTATTTATTTCAAAAATTATAGTGCTTTACTTTTGATGTAACTTATACACCAAAAATTCGCTTCCTGAAACTTGTTTCTAAAACTATTAAACTTTTAGTAAAAATCTATTAAGCTTTAAATATTTTAGAAAAGTATTCTTTTTCTTTTTTGCGTTTAAATTTTGAAATAAAATATTGAAATAAAAATATCAGTTATGTATTTTTAGTTATCTATAAATACTATACTTTTATTTTTCTTGAAAATGTTCATGAATTCCCTATACTTATTTTTGCATAGTGGTAAAAAAGGATTGAGAAACTCAACCTTATCCTTGGGAACTCTCATTGAGATTTACCGTCTAATGACGTCATCGACACTCATAGTCCAAGGAGTAAAAAGTGCAAAGGTGTGCAAGAGTCGAAAGTGTCGTTACCAGATAAGAGTCAGCAGTTTGGCGAAGCCTCTTATCGCTCACCCCAATTTCATAAAATCTCCACCGATCGATCCCTCGAAGACACAAAAGCTCGATATTTGGAATGTTGCATATTTTATGTTTATCCACCCACCCCCTCTGGGTTTCAGAGGGAGAAAAGGGCTGGAGGCAATTTAACCCCCCTCCTCCCTATCTGGTAACGTATGGATTTGGCAATGAATCATTCAAGCCTTTTCAATAACCTCTCACTCCCTTTCTATCCCCCAAACACCCACCCCAGCAACTCGTTTCCACCACGGAGCTGTCAATCTTGCCATGCTAGCCGCCAATGGGAGACGGCTCTGTTGTCACCTCTCCGCCAATCAGGGGTCGAGAAAGCCCTGAAATTTAACAGCCGATAGCTTCCCCCCTTTCCCGCCACCTAACGATTTATATGCTCTCCCCCCTTCTCTCTCACTTCATTCCTTCCTAGCTCTAGACAATAATTATGCCCGAGCAGCAAGCAGAGAAGAGCTTGCTCAGAATTTCGTGGGAGGAAAGAGGATGAGGAGACGGGATTATCTTCCGGATTCTCCTGCCCACTCATCCATCCTCCTAGGGGAAGGAAAAAGGCGATTTCTTTGTTCTATTTTCTGTGAAAGAGGGGGAGAACACAGTCGTAATATGTGCTGAATCATCACGGAATATATCAGGTAGCGCTGCGCATGGTATGAAAATAAAAGAAAGAATCTCCTCATCAATGAAGGATTTCCTCTCTGCACTCCCCCCCAACTATTATTTGTCTTTTTTCCTCATATATGTAAGCTCAAAAAGAAAAGGGGAAAAAGTTCTTTCAGCACGTAGGAAATTATGCCCGTCGGGGTTGATAAATACATGATATCGTTTTGCATGTCTCTCAGTTTGTATAGTAGTTGATAATAGGCAATTTAATAAGGGGATTATTGAAGCGGACTTGCTTTTTGAATTGCAAGAAATTAAAACTTTGTATTCAAATAAAATATTGAATGCTTTAAAAAAAGCAACCGACTTCTCATTCGAAGAGAAATTGTGGTATAATTTATTATTGTTTTTTTCGATGAGAACTTAGACTACTTATGAATTACATGGATAAATTCAAATAAATAAAAATTAAAGAAGAAAGAACAAATTTATTGATTTGTTTGAGAAAAAAGGAATTTGAGACATGAAAATTATTGAATTTTTTTTCTTTGCTTGCATAAATTTTAATTTAAAGAGGATTTATGTAAACTTTGTAGGGTTTTATGTATCGAGATATTATAATTTAAATTTAATATTTAAGTGTTTAACACGCTCCTGCTCTACTATATAACTTCAAATCAACATCCAATGAAGTTTATTAAAAACATAGCTGATAATTTATAATTCTCGGAAACAATTTTATAATTATATCAAATGTATCAGTGCACTTGCAAATAAATTAAAGTAGTATGAAATGTACTTTAATTTATTTGCATGTACATTAGTAAAGTCGAATCAAATTTGACTTATGGCTCATAAGGAAAATTGTCACTCAAGCAAATCATTTTGGACTGAAAATCAATTTGTCTAATAAAATTTCGAGACAACAAGGAATCAATTTTAGATTTCAAATTTATAGGCAATGTAAAAATATTTATCCTGTATTGAAATATTTCTCTCATAATTGATCAAATATTAGTTGAAAAATTAAGCCTTTCAAATGTTAGTTGAAAAATTAAGCGTTTTAAAACTGATAACTTCTTGTTAAAAAGACATTCTCATATTTTAGTATTACAAAACATGGTAAAAATCTTAGTAATCTATAAAAATAATGTAAAAATAAATCTGTCAGATAAAAAAAATCTTAGCATATTTTAATATATTTTTAAATGTGAAATTTTATCAGATTATCACTATCAGATAATATAATAATATAGGATAATGAAATTTAAAGTAAATCATGCATGAATTGTTGAAATTAAAATTTCTAAATTGTTATGGCTTCATGCTGGTCATACAACACCGTTACAGCATTCTATTATACTATTTTGCCGAAATTTTTTTAACCATTGATGTATGATTAAATTGTAGATTGATAAGATTATTTAATGAATATTAGAATTTATTATATTATATTAATAGGTATGTCAAGAAAATATGACTGCAATAATATAAAAAAATTAAAAATTTTCAAAACGTGTAATTTCGTGCATTGAAATAAAGTTTTTTTAGTTTTATTTGGAGAAAAATAAAAATATGGGTCTCAATCAAAAATTTCAAGATGAATTAGTTTTTGAAAAAAATAAATTTTATCGAACAAAATAATTAATAAAACTTTTATTTTCATATTATTCAAGAACTATTAAAGATTAAATACATTTTGATTTGTGTTTATTATTGTTTTTTGAGAAAGGATAAAAATATTTAAGAATTACCAGAATCGACTCGAATTCAACTTTTTTATCTTCAATTAAATCAAGAATTTAATCTTTAAATACCTTTTCCCATTTTGCAATAATTTTATTTCATCATTTGAGAGAAAATAATTTCTTAGTTCCAAGAAAATAATTTGATCAAAACATGAAGGTTTCTGAAAGTTGTTTATAAAAGTATAATGATTCAAGCATTCACGTTAATAAAAATAAGTGTAGAAGGTACCAAAAATATATTCGTTTTATAAAATACCCTTTTGAAGTAAATGTATAAACTGAATGAATAGAATTACAATATTTTCAGCTGACATTGAATTACACTTTAAGTAAAGTATTTAAAATATCTACAAGTTCAAAGCAGAATGAAATATTTCTCTTAAATATGTTTAAAAATATTTCCATCATCCAAAATGTCTAGGAGAAATAATATAACCGGTTCCAATTTTGTTTTGTTGTCAATATGACTTTTAAGCAAAAGGAAGTTAAAACTCAATCTACAAAAAACCAACTTAAATATCTATTTACTTGGGTCTTCAAATTTTAACGTCATAATATTTAAGTGAAAAACCTAAATCTCATAAACTTTATATATCATTTTCCAAAAGACGGAATTTTGAAGAGCATCTGTAACAAAAAATATATATCGTATTCCATGTTTTTTTAAATGAACCGTTTTATGTTCCTAAGAAATAATTATAATCATTCTATTTTCTAAAAAAAATCAAATGATAAAATCTTATCTTTATTGTGCAACTGGAGATGGGTTGTATATTGTTAATTTGTACAAATGTAAATGTTGGAGAGTAAGTAATAGAGCCAGCCGAGTGGCGTTCCTGACTACTAGGATATTGGTCTCGTGTTCGAATCCCGGTTTGGGGGTGAATGTTACTTTCTTTCTGTGTTTCCTTGTCCTATATTCGGTGATAATGAATGAATGTTACTGGTTTTGAATGTTATACAGGTTTGTAGAAGTGTGACATGAGTAATGCTACTCTGTGACTTGGTTCACAGGTGTCCATCGAGTAACGATAAATTAACTGTTTTCGGCGTTAATGTGGCAAAGGGTTTGTCATCCACTGCCGGACGTTAGAAATAAAATATCAAATAATAGAAATATGTTAACATTCTGACAATTTTTTTCAATTTGTTAAGGCTCGAGGAGGAAATTTACAAACCAACTGTTCTGTTAAAAAGTGGACACAAATATTTTTTTTTCTTTACTGAGAAACAAATTGCAAATTCAACAACCCCCACCTCCCAAAAAAAATTAGAAATTATATTTTTTTTATGAAAAAAATTACAAAAAAAAAAAAAAAAAAAATTGCGCTATTTGACAATCTATTTGGCAATGTAGAACTTTCGAGATAATGCTTTATAAAGTAATTTTGAAACGATGACAAATAAATAAATAAATTTAAAAAGGTGAACCTTTTGTTTTTGTTGACTTGAAAAATTTTGCAAATTTTGTGATGATACTTAGTCATTTAACAAATTAAGTATGATTTATGAATGCTTTCTATAGAATTGCATAAATTTTTTATACGTAATGTCGTTATAAAAGTAATATATACTTTACGTATATGTTTTTAAAAGTAATGTCATTATAAATCTTTCTAATTTAAAATCATGTCACATATTAGAAATAATGAATAAAAACCTAATACAGTGTTTTTGAATTTTTCATGTTTTCTTTGTATTCTTAATAAATGTATACGCTTGTAAAGTTAATTCGACATAATAAATACATAAAAAAATAATTAAATAATTAAACATTAAAAAAGATAAAGATTAATTGAATGTTAAAAAAACATTGTATTTTATTAAGATTTTATTCTTTAATTATAAGTACTATTGCCTATAGCAGTCATGTCAAAGATACGGCTCGTGGGCCGTATCAATAAGGCTCGCGATCCCAACGTGTAATGTATTTTTAAAGAAAAATTTAAAGAGATAAAGGTTCTTATATTTTATACACAATATTTCAAGATTTTGGATAAACACCTGGAATTAAAAAGCGCATTTTGTGCATGTTAGGTAGCACCTATTTTGGGATGCAGATGTTTTCTGTCATTAAAATAAACAAGAACAAACATCGCACAAGACTTACGAATGAACATCTCCAATCAATTCTTAAAATAACTACAACGAATTTGATACCTGACATCAATGAACGTGTCAAAAACAAGAGAAGTCAAGTATCTGGCTCCTCTAGCTCAAAATAATTACCCTCTTTTATGATTTTGATATGATTTTTAGCAACCGTATATTCTATACTATATAACTAAATAAATAATAATTTAATACATTTTTTTAATTTGAATCTGGCTTACCTACGCATTCTAAATTTAATATACAGCCCACTGCAAAATTGAGTTTGACACCTTTGGACTATAACATTGAATCTTCATTTTAAGAATTAAAAATTTAAAGGGGTTTTCAAAACAAGCTTATATTTCAGGAAATAAGATTTGAAGATTCTTCTAAAAACTGTGAAATGTTATCTTGAATTTTCATGTTTCGTTTTAAGCAAATTTTTTTTTGCTTCAAATAAAAATTGACAACATATTTCAATAATTTAAACGAAATTATTTATTGACAACTGCTTATTATCATTTGAAATCAGTAATTACAAAAAAGCTTCTTTTGATGTAAAATAGTAATATAAAAAACTCGTAAAGTAATTACAGATTTATATCAAGGCCTTATTTTTAATAAGGATGGCCCTAATTGCACAGTTCTTAACCTCAGAGGGTGTTAATTTCAGATCAGGTTCCTGCATCATAAAAATGATTTTGAACTTGTATACAACTTCTCGTTAAACGTGTTTCTTTCCTGCCTACAGGTTAGTGACATTTTATGGCGTATATTTATGACCATTCAGTTCGAAAGCGTCGAAGGAAGGAGAAATAACTTTGCTTTAAGAGATTTAACATAAATTGATAATAGGGTTTATAAGTCTATAAAATATTTGTGTTTGCTTTAACGTTACATTTACGTTCTTTTACAGTTCTGGGTGCATGAGCTTTGTAAATAAATAGCTCAGGGATTGACAGTTAACTGCGTTTAACAAGGAGGAGATTGTTGGGTTTTACCCCATTAAACGCGTTTTTCCACATAAAATGTATAGAAACACTTTTTTTGAAATGGATGTCTGTCTGTTTTCAAAAGAACTTGTTTGTCAAGTTTGCTTTAAAATACTCGTTAAAAAGTAATGGGTTTCAAATATCTGTTACTCTTTCTTTATGATTTATGCTTATTTCATGCAATTAAATAAGTGTAATTTTTCTTTCAAAAATAATCAGAAAGTTTCTGAACAAACATGCATGATTGTACACATTGTATAGAAAAATCATTAAAGACTGGTTGAAACATATCAAAAATTTTTTATTTTAAAAAAAATGTGAAAGTTTTTTTCACAGAAAACATTTGTCATTTTTCTTATCCTTTAGCAAATAAGGGGTTAAAGTATTGTCAAATAGTTCCATTTAATGATTGTTGGTTTTTACAACATTAAGCAGGTTTTTCTTCATAAAATGTACAGAAACACTTCACTTGTTATGGAGTTTATACAGCTTGATTTTAAATCATTTAAAAGTAATAAACCAAGTATCTGTAACACTTTTTATGGTGTATGCTTATTTTATACGATTAAATCAACATAATTTTTTGTGTGAAAATAATTTAGTTTTTTGTAGACATTTTATGTAAATATGAATTCGAACTTTGTATAAAAAATGTGAGTATAAAACAATTTACACATAAACACAAAAATTATTCTACATTTTTATTTACAATGGTTTCTGTATTAATTTATAGATTATATACAAAAATATACAATTATTTTGATAAGAAAATTAAATTTATTTAAAATTATATTATTCTATTTAATTATAATATTTTCTAGTAACGAAAGTATAATACAATGCTACAAAACAAGGAATGCGATTTAATTGCAGCATAGAAATTAACAGTAAATTGTATAAAAATTAATTTACAAAAATAATACATAAACTAATAAAAGTAATCTTTTCTGAGTAACACAACTTACAACATGAAAGTTTGTGTGTGTGTATATATATATAAAATAAAAAGGTTAAAAAGGGGAAAAGTACAGATTAATTATGAAAACACAATAAAAAATTGCAGAATTTGATAAAATTTTTATACAAATTGTATGGTTCAAACAGTTAATCTTCTCACGCATGCTACAAGAAAAAGTGAATTTTATATTATAATGTATATATAAACTTTTCTAAAATTAGAAATTTTCGATAAGATCAGTTCATTTTTACTTACTGTGAATCAATATATTTACATTTACAAGGCATCACATGATTTTAAGACTATTGAAAAATTTTGCATAATTATATTCAATCTTAAAATCTTGATATTCTTCTTTTTTGCTTTTTCCGGTAGGTAAAAAAAAAGGCGTTTATAAATCTCATATATACCTAAATACATGCAAACACATACATTATATAGACACATATATATATATACATATAATAAAAAACCATGCATTTCTGAAATATATTGTCAATTATCCATGTTCAACTACAATGTTTAAAATATTTGTAGTCAAAATTTTCAAATTTATTTGAAGAAAAAACGAAAAGAATCCAAGAGTTAGTTAATCCAACTACCCAAAAAGTTTTGTCTGATAAATCCATTACTTGTAAATAAAAAAAAATTAATTATTCTGTAAAAAAAAATAATAGAAAATTTAGGATAATATCAGAAATAAAAATTGTAAGAATTTATAGAGGAATTATTATATATTTCAAGCAAAAATTCAGTTTTTTTCATTCTTATTTTCATGCTGATAATTTCTATTAAATCTTGAGAGCAAAGGAAGAAACTTAGCTATGATTTAATAAATATGAAACTTAATTTAATAAATATGAAACATAATTTAATAAATATGAAACATGGATACAATTTGACATATTTAAATCCAAAACTAGAAAAAAATGTACCCGAAGATTAATTTCTGAAAAAAAAAAAAAAACATGATTTTATGAAGATGATTTATATTAAGTAATTATTCAACTATAAATTTATTTGTTTTGTTTGTATTTGAACATTTTATGGAAATAAAATTATTAATAATTTTTATTATTTATAATAAAATTATTGAAAATAAAGCACTTATAAATCGAAAGAATAGATAGTATAATGGAAAATAAAAATTAAAAATTCTGGATTTTATTAAGAAATATCAAATTAATACGAGACTTCAGTAAAAATGTGACTAATTCGATTAAAACCTATATAAACAATAAAAGAGATAAAATGTATACTTGTAACGGATCATTTAAAGGATTTTACTTATTCATATTTTTTTATAGCACATATAAATTGGTACCAATAGAATAATAATTTACTTATAGCTATGAATGAAAGAAAGAAGTTATAAAAAATTTTCAAATCACTTTTAGAAAACTATTGCTGGGAAGGAATTTGAATGATTCACCTACAACAAAAAAGCCTATTTTATTATTATTATTCCTTTTAGAACGAAACAAAATCAAGACTGTTTTTAATATTTTGATTTCATAAAAAAAATTATTGGTATATATTTTTGAAAAATATAATGTTGATATTTTATTAAACTCAGTAGTAATTTTCCATTTTTGAATAATTTACTCATTTTTACTTTTTTATATTAAATAGAATTGAGTTGAAATTTAATTTTTATTTTTACATGCTTTTTTTTACGTTTATAATTTTTAGATTCGTGCTATTCTACATAATAAAGAAAATCATTAAATCCCTACTCTTTTTAATACACTTATCATAAAAATCTTATTTCAATATTATTTTATATATTTGAGAAAAGTATTAAATTAATTTATTGTAAATAATCATCGAATTTGCGAAGTTGTCTAAATCAGCATTTTATATAGTTTAAATAATTGTGTATGAAAAGAATTGAGATACTTTTGGTTTCTATTTAAATAAACATCTTCAAAACGTATTTTTTAAATAAATAGGTATTAACCTAGAAACATGGATTCTTATAATTTCAGCAGAATATAATGTTGAATATAAACTCTAAATATTGCTTATAAAATATTAAACTCGAAGTATTAGAATAAAAAGTTATCACGATTAAGTCGAATAAATTTAAACTACTTACTTACAAAATATATTATTATTTTTAATGTGACTGATATTTCATTAATAATTTTACTTTGATAACTCATTAATAATTTAACTATTATTTTGACTTCTTATATTAAAAATAGCTTATTTTTTTACCTGTTTTTCTTTCATGTTTCTTTCTATTTTAATTATTTTAATATGTTAAACAATTATTTTAATATGTTAAACAAATTAATAATTTAATTAAATTATAATTCCTGCATCTTAGACTTGCTTTGAAAATTAAAACATTTAAAAATAATTCTTACATCTTAGATAAGTAGAAAATTAAAACATTTAAAAATAATCATTTCTGGATTTATTTTTTTTATCAGCATTTTTGATTATTTTATCAGAATCAAATTTTCCTCAGAGTTTTATGCATTTTGTATAGATTATATTTCCGAAATTTGAGCAATTTAAGAATATACGTAAAATAATAAATCTAATATTTTATTATGGATAGTTTTACAATGAAATACAGTATTCTTTGACATTATAAAAAAAACTGTACTTGCTTGTCACTCAAAATTTAATAAGAAAAAGTAATCATAAGCAAAAAAGTACAATTTATTTATTTACTAGATGTAACCACTATTTATTATCATTATTTTTTTACTTTTTAAGTAACAAAATTTAGAAAATTGTTATACTTTTTCAATGTTACACATAAGCTTCACAAGTTATTTTATTCATTGATATGTTAATTGAAGTAACCCATTTAATATAGAAAGTATACAATATAATGAAATACACCAATGTAATATAATGTAGAATATCCAATAATAAAAAAGACTTAAATTACGATATTAATTTAAAGCCGCGTTCACAATAATTTATTTAATATACTTTTAAATTACAAAAGAAAAATTTCTTCAGTGTGAATAGACCTAATCTCTTTAGTGTGAATGTTTGAGATTTCTCCGCAAAAATCAAATATCCTTTTAAATAATAGAAGAAAAATATAAAATTAATAATTTTGCAACACATCATTTAAACTCTTTAATTTTCTATTAACAAAAGTGTGCATTTGAAATTTAAACATAGCATTCTCCCAGATATCCCACAACCTTTATGTAGTTGAAGAATAAAGTAGTGTTCCCGAATTTTCTTGGTAAATGCCACATTTTGAATATTTACAAATTTCTTGCAACGTACCTCATTGAGAAAAATTAAATTTTTCATTTATCAAATGCGTCTCTCATGTTTTTATCTTTTTACTGAAATAAAACACCTTGCAAAGTAAAAATATTTTTATTTGAAATTTTTTATAAATGGAAAGATAAATGAGATTTTAGCCGTTGAAAATTGTTTTCAAATGCAGAGATTGAATGAATCTTAAAAAATTAAATTTTTAACGATATACCTGAGATATTCGAAGCATGCTGCAGTAGTTAGAAAACTCTGGTTTACTAATAATCATAACATATAAGTTGGAACCGTTTTTATAAATCATATACATTTTTTTATATCATAAAAAAATTTTCATACATATTTTTTTTATATCATAAAAACTTTTATATGTAATACTTACCCGATTTTATTTTCTATATTTATTTTTCAATTTAAAATGTTGCCTTAAAAAATGTAGTTTTTTTTTTTTAAACTTTTTACACAATACTTTAATAATCCCAACTTTTCAAAACTATAATAAAAAAATGTTTATTTAATGTTTTTAATTTTTGCTTCAATTTCTCAAACTCTGTTACATTTCTTCTTTTTTTTCTTTTTTTTTTTTCTTTTCTTTTTCTTTCTTTTTTTTTTTTTTTTACGAAAAACATGAAATATTTCAATAGCAGAGCTAAATATTTCATTAACTTCAACTTTAACTGGAAAATGAGAAAAATCTTCAACTTTAATAATTATTTTTTATATAGTTAATGATCACTAATTTCATTATGGTTATGAATAGGGGCTGTTTGTGTAATAATAGGATAGGATTTATTAAGGATAGCAAATAATCAATTAATTTGTTCCTTCTCCAAATTATGAATATTAAACAGCAGTCAATGAATTAGCAACACGTATCTGAACTTATTTGGTTCTTTTAATGTACTTCAAATAAAATAGGAAAGAGCAGCATTGGTGGAAAATTACTCGAAGCGATTTTAAATTGCTTAAGGTGATGGAAGACTGGGAGAAAAATTGTAATAAAAGATCCGGTAGAAAAAAAAAATTTTTTTTTCCAAACGATCATGTAAAAGAAAACTAAATAATAAAACTACTAAAAATGAATTATGAAGAGTTGAGAAAATTCGCCAGCTGCTCTTGATGTCAGACGATTTTTCTAAAATAGAAAAGAGTGAACAAATGCAGCCAAACGAAAATAACAACGAAAGATAAATAATAAAATAAGTGAAAGCGATGAGTGAAAAATCATATCCCCCAGAAAATTTATTTTTCAACATCTGTCGCCTTTCATTCATGTTTGGGAGAAAAATATAAAATTAAATAAAAAAAAAATTGAGATGGAGGGGGAAGCAGGGAGGGGGTAGGCAGTCGAAATCCCAGCGCTTTATAATAATAAATAGCGTTTCCTACCGCTGCCCTTAAGGAGTATACGCTTCACAGATCACATTAAGAATAAATTAAATCTAACCCCTCGACCAACAACGGTGGAGAACGTAGAAAGAGTAAAGAAAAAGGTAATAAAAAAGGTACAAGGCTTCGCTAGAACCACTCAGCTAGCCGCCATCTTGAATTCTCTCAGTCACTTGCCATTATCACCCACCAGATGGATAAATACGAGTGCGCGTGCGCTAAAGTAACGATTTCTGATTGACGCCTTAATAAGCCAATCGGAAGCGCAGGCTGTATTCCGCAGCTGACGCTATTGGCGGCGCCTCAGAGGCTTCTATTCATCACTCCGCCGGTCGGACTAATGAAAAGCATTGATTTATCTGGTTTGTAAGTACTGAAATAGGGATCATCTGCAAATAAAATAAACGTTGGAAAATTTTGAAAGCGTCTTCTAACCCGTTGTTTGATATGGAATTTGAACGTAGAATTTCCGGAAGATAAATGAGCATACATCATGAAATATTTTACTTTAATTTTGTGTGATTAATAAACTTATTTAAAACTTATTAACTATTTATTTTTTTATTTCTTGTCATTTTCTGATAGATAAATTAAATCAACCAGATTATTGACATAAGAAAATATTTTCCTTTAATTAAATGCTTTAGAGTAATTGTGAAAGTTATATAAATTACTTTTTCTTACAGTTTAAAAGTTTTATTTAAATTTAATTTACAGTTTTATGGCACTATTATTGCAAACTGATCAAACTAAAAATTATTAAGCTGAGACATATATACTCTGTATTATGTTGTAAAAAGTATGAAAATTTTACAGATATATGTTGCTAGCCTTAAAATTAATTCTAAAAGTTGTAATAAAATATGAAATTGTATCAACAAAGGACTCGTCACATTATATTTACACATGTTTCTTTATTTAAATATGACAATACATAATCAACTTTATAAGCAATTTCTTTAAATTAATGTATAATCATTTTTTAAATTAATACAATTGGAAAGTATTTTAACTCAATGTCTTTTCAACAACTATAAATGTAAAATACTTATTTGATGAGTGCTTATATTTTTTCTTATATATTTTCTTATATTTTTCACTGTTTTCTTCCTCGTGACACATCAGTATGATCCACAAACCTGTAAAATGTCTTTAAATTCAGTAAAATATATAAATAATTTACAAATTAAGATAGATTAATGCACATCAAATCGTACAATAATCACATCTTATTTTTAATGACTTCGGATTGTTGTTGATATTTAGATGGGCACCCTTATCTAGAAATTCCAAAAAAATAATAAATAAAATAGATTTAAAGTAAATAAAAATAGCTTACAAGAAATTTTTTTATGTAACATTAATGTCATAGAAATAAATGCTTATCAGTATTATTTTTAGTTGAAATTTTAAAGTGTTTATTCTATGCTAATTAAGGAAGGAAAGAGGGTCATGTTCATATTTTTTGTGCCATCTGATTGTATAAAAACTGGGAATTTATATCAGGTTTTTTTTTTATTCTTATCAAAATAAGGACTGCAAACTATTGTTCAAAATATAAGAGGGATCTTGTAGAAATTTTGAACTCTCTCATCCTGGAGTAATTACACAACCCATTTAAGTAGAGACAATAAGTCTAAAAAAGTATCCATTAATAAACACAAGAAATTTGAAAGTGCCCATTTTTATCTTTAATGGTGTGGTTATAAACTTATCACAAATATATTATTCAAATGTATATATTCTAGTAAAATTTTGCTTAAAAGAAAAAATAAAAATAATAATAATTTTAAATCATTTAGATGCCACAGAATAAATTTTATTAATATTTTTATGAATTATTAAGCTCTAAATAAAACCTATCATGGCGTTTTGATATTTAGAAGTGTAATCAATAAAAAATGAACAATATATCAAACAAATTAAAATTTTTGAAATGATGTTATTTTTGTGGTTTGTGATAATGATTAAGTGATATAAGTGATTTTGATAATGAAATTTTTAAAATAAGAAAGCTAAATTTATGATTTCATACTCATTAAACCCTTGTTTTGCGAATTTTAATAAATTATAAACTTTATGAAATAGAGATCTCATGAAAATTTTAGAGCTCATAATAATTTTTCGTATAATATACAGGATAAACTCTTCAGTGTATCTAGGTTTTCTTCCATATTTTCATTCTATTATTACCTAAGCTAACCCAAATACTTACATTATGAAACTTTTCTAGTTTAGAATGAAACCCTTTTATAGTTTGCTTAACTAAGATACAAAATGAAAAAGAAGCTGTTATTGATTATTAAAAATAAACTTCGTTTAAAAATCTTAATATAAATTTCGAAGTTTTAATAATAAGAAAATAAAATTCAGTTATGTGTTTAAAAAATATACGTTTATGGAACCATTCATTAGTAAAATTTCTAAAAAATATAGGATAAATCTGTTTTTGAGAAACTTCTTTATTTTAAATAATATATTGCGTTTAGATCTCAAAATATTTCAAAGACAATAGTTTTTTAATATTATTTTTATGTTTTATTGTCACAATAATTAAAAAATCTATTTTCTGATAAAGAATAGATTTTTAAACAGTTTTCTCATAAAATATTATTTTTTAATAGGAACTATCTCTAAAAGTACAAATTGACTATTTAAATAGAAATTATAGATGAATAAAAAATACCTTTCTTGTTATATAATGCAATGGTATTGCTTTAAATTATTTTTATTGATTTATTTTAGTTACAATTAGCTATAATCACAATTCTATAAAGTGTAAAAGCTTTCACTTCTAATATACTCTATGCACTTTTTATTTTATTATTTGTAAAATAATGATAATATACTATTTGTGAAATAAAAAAAAATATACTATTTCTGAAATAATGATAATATACTATTTGTGAAGTAAAGATAATATACTATTTGTGAAATAATGATAATATACTATTTGTGGAATAAAGATAATATACTATTTGTGAAATAATGATAATATACTATTAATTATTATTTCACAAATATTGGTATTATTTTATTCATGATAGACGCCTAGTTAAAAAGTTAATTTCAATGTATTTTGAAAATAAAAAAAAATTATATGAGATTGCGAGTTAGACTGTTTCAATGCTGTTTCTTTTATCAAGTAAGAATCCCTTCATTTCGTTTCTTTCATACTGTCTCTAACAAATGAAAGTTTTTTCGGGAGCGATGAAAATATGATGAAACAAAACAGGGATCTACTCTTAGCCGTCACGCGAGGAAATCGTAACCACTCGCTGGAGAAGGATCTTGAGGGACACCCACTTCTGTGAGAAACGAAGAACAAGAAAAGAAAAAAAGAAGAAGAAATGGAAGCTGAAGAGCACCTAAGGAAAGATGGGGAAAATGGGAGAAAGTGTGTTGCAGCTTCCTCCTGCCAGCTGCGTCATATTGAATCCTTGTATCGAAGTGGACTGAGAGGAAATGGGGAAAGATCCATACTCGCCTTTCTCTATGTTGGATGACCGGAGTAAAAGGACAAGGAAGATATGACGCACAATGGATGGAATTTTGGCACCATGGAGGGTTATTCACAAATTATATTTTAGTTCAGAGTACAAAAAATATAGGATTCAATTCAGTGTATATTCCATTACCAAAATTT